>CM053774.1:38586805-38636058 GCA_028658325.1 Potorous gilbertii
GGGGGGGATGATGGAAGGGAGGGCAATGGAAGGAGGGAGCAATTTGAAGTCAACACTCGGGGAGAAACAGGATCAAAAGAGAGAATAGAAACAATGGGGGGCAGGATAGGATGGAGGGAAATATAGTTAGTCTCATACAACACGACTATTATGGAAGTCATTTGCAAAACTACACAGATATGGCCTATATTGAATTGCCTGCCTTCCCAAAGGGAATGGGTGGGGAGGGAGGGATGGGGAGAAGCTGGAACTTAAAGTTTTAGGACCAACTGTTGAGTATTGTTCTTCCTACTAGGAAATAAGAAATACAGGTAATGGGGAATAGAAAGTTATCTGGCCCTACAGCACAAAAGAGAAGATGGGGTAAGGAAAGGAAGGGATGATAGAAGAGAGGGCAGATTGGTGATATGGGTAATTAGAATGTCCAGTGTATTGGGGAGGGAGGCGGGCACAAATGGGGAGAAAATTTTGGGACCCAAAATTTTGTGAAAATCAATGTAAAAAGTTAAATAAATTTATTTAAAATAAGAAAAAAAAAAGAAACACACACACAAAAAAAAAGAAAGATAAATTTTCTATTCAACTCTGGTCTTTTCATCAATAATGCTTGAAAATCCTCTATTTCATTGAATGACCACTTTTTCTCCTGAAATATTATACTCAGTTTTGCTGGATAGGTGATTCTTGGTTTTAATCCTAGTTCCTTTGACTTCTGGAACATCATATTAAAAGTCCTGTGATCCCTTATTGTAGAAGCTACTAGATCTTGTGCTATCCTGATTGCATTTTCACAGTATTCAAATTGTTTCTTTCTGGCTACTTGCAATATTTTCTCCTTGACCTGGGAATTCAGAAATCTGAATACAACATTCCTATGAGTTTTTCTTTTCAGATCTCTTTCAGGAGGTGATCAGTGGATTGTTTCAATATTTATTTTACCCTCTGGTTCTAGAATATCAGGGCAATTTTCCTTGATAATTTCATGAAAGATGCTATCTGGGCTTTTTTTTTGACCATGGCTTTCAAGTAGTCCCATAGTTTTTAAATTGTCTCTTCTTTATGTATTTTCCAGGTCAGTTGTTTTTCCAATGAGATATTTCATATTGTCTTCAATTTTTTTCATTCTTTTGGTTTTGTTTTGTAATTTCTTGGTTTCTCATAAAGTCATTAGCTTCCATCTGCTCCATTCTAATTTTTGAAGAACTATTTTCTTCAGTGAGCTTTTGAACCTCCTTTTCCATTTGGCTAATTCAGCTTTTTAAAGTTTTTTTCTCCTCATTGGCTTTTTGGACCTCTTTTGCCATTTGGGTTAGTATATTTTTAAAGGTGTTATTTTCTTCAGCATTTTTTTGGGTCTCCTTTAGCAAGCTGTTGACTTGCTTTTCATGCTTTTCTTGCATCACTCTCATTTCTCTTCCTAATTTTTCCTCCACTCTCCTACTTGACTTTCAAAATCTCTTTTGAGCTCTTCCATGGCCTGAGACCATTGCAAATTTATTTTGGTGGTTTTGAATGAAGAAGCCTTGACTTTGATGTCTTCCTCTAATAGTATGCTTTGTTCTTCCTCCTCAGGAGGGATGGAGGAAAATACCTGTTCACCAAGAAAGTAACCTTCTATAGTCTTATTTTTTCCTCCCTTTTTTGGGTATTTTCCCAGGCAGTTATTTCACTTTTGACTCCTTTGTCAAGTGAAGGTTATATTCTAGGCACCTGTAAGTTTCCAGTTCCTCCAAGGTGGCACAATCAAGAGATAGGAGTTTACCCCTCTTCTGGCCTGCACTCTGGTCTGGGAGCAACCACAAGCTTTTCTGCCCAGTAGAGTTCCCTCTACTGGAACTCTGCAAGTACAGTTCCCTCTCCACAGTTGCCTCCAGCTCCACCATGGCAGTGTTCCTCCTTACCAGAGGGCTGCTACTCAGTACTGAGATTCAGATCAGCCACTTGATACCTCCAGGGTCTTTAGGCCCAGGACTCCAAAAATGGATGCTGCAGCTGCCTGGGTCTGGGCTAGGGCAGGACCTTGCTCTCTTTTCACCCAGGTGAAAGAGTTTTCTCACTGACCTTTGAAGCTGTCTCTGGCATTTGTGGATTGAGGAATCTGGAAACCACAGCTGCTATCTGATATTCCAGGCCCTGAAACCTGCTCCAGTTTTGTCCTTCTGTACTCCAGTCTGCCCTGGTGTGATAGACCTTTCCTGTTGATCTTCCAGGCTGCCTTGGACTGGAAATCTCTTTCACTTTGTTGTTTTGTGAGTTCTGCTACTCTAGAATTTGTTTAGAGTCATTTTTACAGGTGTTTTATGGGCTTTGGGGGAAGAGCTACAGCAGGTCCATCCTTCTACTTTGTCATCTTGGCTCTGCTCTGCTGTCCAGAAGTCATTTCCTCTTCAATTCTCCTTTTTCTGGTGAAGGACAGAGTCTTGAGATGGCAGCCTATGAGGTCAATAGCATGGATTAAATCCTTCAGAAAAGGGTTGAAATGGACATATCTCCAATGAACCTATTCAGAGTCATGGCACTTCCCAGAGGCTAGCAGACCCTGAGAATGTCCTGAGAACATGAGCTCCTTGGTTCTCTGCCCTTCGTTTTCCCATGTTAGGCTTCCATATGAAGCTTTGGTTAACTGACTCAGTTACTTATGTTTACTCAATTCCATGACTACAAATAGCACCCAAACAGATGGCTAAGAATGAAAAACTCCATATTGCAGGTGTATCCTTGGAAGAAAGGAGACTCTATCTTTCTTATTCAAAAATTTCCCAAGTCCTCTTAATTCCATCTCCAAAATATGTTTTCAACCTTTCCAATTTCATTGTAACCACTCTAATACAGGATGATAGATTTGGAGCTGAAAAGGATCTCAGAGTCTAACCCCTCATTTTATAGATGAAGAAAGCAAGGCTAAGAGATTTCCTTTAGTGTTACATATTTAGTGTCAGGCAGTGCTTAAACTCATGTTTTCTAGCACTCTGTCCACTGCATCATTTAATTTAACATTGCCTAGAATGCTATAATAATCACTTACCAGGTTTTCCTATCTTGCCCCCCCCCCCCCGCATTCATCCTTCCTAACATGGATGAAGCAATTTTTCTTATCCAGGGATCTTATTTTGTTAATCCTCTACTCAAAATTCTTTAATGACTTCCTACTATGTATTGAACAAAGTCCAAATTCCACAGCTTGATGTTTATAGTCCTTCACAATCTGCAAATAATCAATTCTTCCAGATATATTCCTTCTCTTTACAAAGTCTAAAATCCAATTCTTGTAGGAATTAGATCTAGAAGGAAAGTGAGAGGATACCAAGTCCAGCCCTCCTATTTTATATGTGAGGAAACAAGCTTAGAGAGGTTAGATTGTTTGCCCAAGGTCCCATAGTCAACATGTTACAGAAATAGGATATGCATTCAGGTTACCTGACTCTCTATTTCTATGTTCTTTTCACCATACCCTGGAACCTCACTTTTTCATCATGTCTTCTGCTATAGTCACCACTGCTTTTTCATTTACACTGTTCTGAATGCTTAAAATTTTTGACCTATTGAATTCCTACACATCCTTAAAAGATCAAGTCAAATTTTTTTGTGAAATTTTTCCAGTGAATAATAACTTTCCCCTCTTATACCACTTCATTCTGCACCTCTCCAATGTACACTTGTATTGCTACAAGATATGGAACACAATGGTTTCTGAAGAATTAAAAATGAAAATCACTCAGAGGACAGTGGACAGGTACATGATGGGCATGAGCAGACTGAAATGTGCAACCAAGAAAAAGATTTACATAAACTGAAGCACAGTGAAGTGAGCAGAACCAAAAGAACATTGTACATAATAACAGTAACATTGCGTAATGAAAAACGTGAATGACTTAGCTATTGCTAGCAACACAATGACCAAAGATAATCCCAAAGGACTCATGATGAAACATGTCATCCATCTCCAGAAAAAGAATTGTTATTATCTGAATATGGGCCAAAGCAGGTTGTTTTCTTTTTCCTTCCTTCCTTCCTTCCTTTTTTCCTTCAAGTCTTTTTGTACAAGACGACTAATATGGAAAAGTTTTACATGATTGCACATGTGTAACCTAAATCAGATTGCTTACTGTCCCAGGGAGGGAGGAGGAATAGAATTTGGAACTCAAAACTTAAAAAAGAGCACAAATGTTAAAAATTGTTTTAACATGGAACTGGGGGGAAAGTAAAATATTATTTTTAAAAACATAACCAAGGAAGAACTTTGAAGAATAGGAAAAGATGCCATCTAGATAATGTACGATAGGAAAAGAAGATGGTGTGATCATATGGTAAGGATAAAAAGTAGACAGACTGAATATTTCGGTCAGTCAGTCAATAACATTTGACAAGTGCCTACGATGCTCTTCTGTGCTAAGCGTTATCTTCATGTCATCAGGAGAAATCAAGGAAGGCTTCCAGCATTTTGGGTGTACCTTCCATGTTTAACTTAATGAAGGATACAGAAAAGAATCACACAGGATGGTCAGGCATGGATAGGTTATCTTCTCTCCTCACTAGACCATAAGATCCATGAGGGAAAGGAACTGTGTTTTATCTAACCTTTTCTATGCTCCCAAGGTCTCAAATAGCTCTCTATGCCTAACAGCCATAGAATTAATGTTTACTGGATTAAGAAAGCAGCATTAGAGCTGAATTTTGAAGGATATGTCAGATGATAACATTTCACAGTAACATAAAAAGAAAATTCCAGGAACAAGGAGCAATGTGAATCAATATAGCAGTAATTTGTATGTTTCAGCTCAGTCCCACAGACATGATCCTGTCCACCTTTCAAAATACAAGGCAATTGAGGTCATTAGAAATAAGAGAGATTGTTGGGTTAAACCAGTGCTGACCTCCATGAAAAATAATCTCCTAAGTCATAATGTTCTTACTCAATCACCTCTTTTCCTTTCAGATCTTGAAAGTAGCTTCCAAACATCAAAATGAATAGCAAGTCATTTTAACCTTGTGATATCTTTCACATTATAATTTTAACCTTGGCCTCCAGGCATTATTTAACTATGACAGAATTCTATTGATAGGCTTGTTTTGTTCCTAGTAGCCACGAGCAATTCAAAGGCGTTGCTTCTTACCAGGGCTGCTGGTCTGGTTCTCAGCTGATAAATGTGTTAGACTTATTCCTGGGAGCTACTTAATTTATTGCTGTTATATATTAGATGCTTTTCTTTCTTGGTGAGTCTGTCCTCTTACTTTGGCAGACATTGGGATTCCAATAGAGACAAGACACTGTCTTAGCAGGCACTGTCATAGGACTTGAAGGAAAGGGGTATTTCCATTTATACCTTTGTATATTCCTAACACCTAGCAAAGTGCCTGGCACAGAAGATGTGGCATCGAATCCCAGTTCTGACACTATCTTTGTCACTTGGAGCCTCATTTTCTTACTCTATCAAATTAGGTGGGTTGGACTACATGGCCTCTGAGATCTCTATCCACTCTAGATCAATAATCTTTTAATCCATGGTAAGTTAATAAATATTTGTTGAGTATTTATTAATCACTTAATGTGTGCTAGGAAGTGTGCCAGAAACAAAAAAAAGAAAATAACAAAGGAAGAACAAAGAAACAGAGGAAGGAAGAAAAAAGAAATTAAGATAGAAAGGAAAGAAAGAAAGAAGGAAAGAAGGAAGAAAGGAAGGAAAGAAGGAAGGAAGGAAGGGAAGGAGGATAAATAATTTCTATCCTAACAGCTTTCATTATAATGAGAGAGACAACATGCAAATAATTATGTACAAATAAGATATGGACATTGGAGGTAATCTTAGAAGGAATGCCCTAGCATCAAACAGAACTGGATAAATCTTCTCACAAAGCAAAAACTGAGACAAGGAAGTATGGTTATTGGTGATCGGGGTGGTCTTTTATTTTCAAAGAGGATCGGTAACATCATGGGGTGGTTTCTTTTATTGCTGGTTGAGGAAAGGCTTTCCAAGCCTTACATTTTAGTGTCACAGGATATCAACTTAACAATTCAGGGTATCGAAGGTTGGGTCCTAACTTAACCTAAGAAATCTCCTTAATAAAAAAGATTTGTTCTGTGAAATTTAGATTCTATCAGAGGGCAGCACTTGAGGACCTAGAGGGCCACATGTGATTTCGTGGCCTCAGTTCCCCACCCTTGGGTTAGGAGATATAGAGAAAATTTTTACCTTAATATCGTAGGCAGGGAAGGTCAGTTACCACTCTCCCCCAATATGTGTAAAGAATCTGTGCTGTTGTTAGAGTTGGTACAGTATGTTTTCCTATATGCAGAAGTACTTATGCCCTATGTAGATAGAGAAAAGGAAAGAGAAGTAGGTGGGCTTCACTGCCCAGGAATCCTTCCTTGTTTCCTAGTGCCATGTCCTGAGTCTTCTTAATTCACCTTAAAGTTTAAAATGTAAAGAAATCATTCTCATTGAATATTTAACAAATTTGTTGATTTGTCCCAGCCAAGTGCTAAAATTGGGGAAAATATCTGAATGAGTTTCTGCTCCATTTCCCTTTAAATTTTTTCTCTACTTCCCAACTTTGCCATGACTCAAAGGGAAAATGCATTTAATTTATAGTTTTAAAGGGCATTTCCTTCATGAAATCAGAATTAAAGAAATAATTTAAAATAATTTCCCAAGTGGCCAGGCATCCAATTCTTCTTCTGGCTAGCTCTGAATTCCCAACCTAGTTCACAACTTCATTTTAACTAAGGGAATGAATGCTCTCAAATATACTGACAGAAGAAAGTTACTATCGATTGTCTGCCACAGTCTTAAATGGTGAAGTGTACTGCCTCTCTGCATCCTAAAGCCTGAAGCAGCAGCCAAGTTCTTTGACTGACTGCCAGGAGAACTTTGGAGCCAGAAGATCACGAAGGTCCCATCATCCAACATTTCTGATCTTATGAAGTCACATTGCAAGTTGTCCCTGCTGTGTCTGTCTGGCATTAGTTTTTCACACATCTTTCTTAGGGTCTCTTCAGATGGTTTTCCCATCCAAGTGGAGGTTGTGGTCCTGGCAATTTTTATCAGTTCTAGGCCACAGCTTCTGATGCCTAGGGATCTCCAGGAAAGAAGGGCAGGGTGAGGAAAGGAGGGAGAGAAGAGACAAAGAAACAGAGACAAATAGACAAAGACTGAAATAGGGAGACAGACTCAGGGAGAGGGTAACAGAGCTAGAGCAAGGAATATGGAGAGACAGAGGGGGAAAAGAGGGAATAATGGAAAGGGAGAAAAATAGGGATAGAGTTTCTTGCTCAAGAGACTCATAGCTTTCATTCAACGTCTCATGTGCTGAACTACCTAACTTCCCTCTCTGGTGTGGTCCCACTGAGGGACCTTTAGTGATCTAGTCTTTTATTTTTAAAAGTCACACCATAATGCAACAATGTCCTTACACAACTTCCTTTTAGGTTAATCCCTTGAGTTTGAATAAATCATAGACACTTCCCTATTTTGTTTTCTCCTGGATGGGAAAAACAAATATGGGAATGCTAAAGAAAACACTTGACCAGTATGTGTTACACATAAGTCAGGGAATCAAAACAAGTGTAGCAACCAAGTATTTATCCATTTATTTGAAAGACAAAATTAAGAGAAGATGAAGAGTAAGTCAATGATAATTGGAGGCAAGTTACCAAATCTAGTCTAGTTTGGTATGTTATATTATGGTATGGTATGGTGTGGTATGGCATGGAATGGTATGGCATGGCATGGTATAATACCAAATAGTGATAATTAAACAATGACAACCCCAAACAGAGATCTACAAAACAGGCTGAACAGTGATCAAATCAGGACACTCCTGTTGAACACCATTCAGAGTAAATAAGAAAATGAATGTAATGCTTTTCTCAACTCTCAGGTTAGTAAAAACTTCATGCAAAGATTCATCCTCTGGAAAAACAGAAGGTGGGAGCACAGGTGTACTATGGAGAAAGCAGTCTAGCAGATGATAGCAGGAGACCAGCAGATGACATGAGCAGTTTTGCCAAGAACAACAAATGGAAGCTTGTGAGGCAAAGGACTGAGCTCTGTGGGTTAAAGCTGGAGAAGCATGAGTTTTATAGGCTATGCATGATCCCTATGCATATGCCTTCTCCCAGTAGTAGTGTTAGGATCTATGGGAGAAGGAGCCCCTGTGTATGGGAGATTCCTTTACTATTTACCTTGTTATCCCATTTGATTAAATACATGTTTTTAAAGGAAAAGAAATCACACTTTTCCTAAATAAATTTTATTTTGCAGAGTGCTGATGTTCCAGTCTTGCTAGCAAGTTAACTTCCTATCACATTTTACTTCTAATTAAAAGTTTACTTTTAGGAACATATTTTTAAAAACTAAGAATCAAATAGTATTGAATGAATTAAAGGCCTAAAAATATGAGCTCGCTAACCAATTCAGAAAAATTATAGCTCTATGTAGCCATGTATGCACTGAGTGGTTATTGCTGATTTTTTTTTACTTTTTAAGCTAACTTATTTATTTTTAGTTTTCGACATTCATTTCTATAAGTTTTAAATTTTCTCCCCCTTCCTTCCCTCCCCCTTCTCCAAGATGCCATGCAATCTGATAGGCTCTACATATACAATTCCTATTAAGCATATTTTCATATTAGTCATGTTGTATAGAAGAATTTGAACAAATGGGAGGAACCATGAGAATGATAAACAAAATGAAAAAGAAAATATTCTGCTTCGCTCTGCATTCAGACTCCATAGTTCTACTGTTGTTTTTTTAATATGGGGTATTCTAAAAGTCTTGGTACAATTTTAAGCTTAAATAGCTTAATAAGATATTATAGAGCTTTATTAATATAATTTATAGGTTAATTGATACAATCATCAATAGCTTAATAAGTTTTATAAAGCTTAAACCAGCACCTGGATTTTTAGAACTTCTTGTATACGACACTAAAAGAAAACCACTCCCACATGCTATCAGTAGGTTGGTTGGGGTCAATGTACAGTGTGTCTGGTTGTGGTTGATCATACCAATACAAGCTCAGAAGGCTCCACCACAGGTCAGGCATGAATAGTCTGTATGGGTAAATTCTCTAAATTTGAGCATCTCATGCTTCTTTTGAGTTACTGCCATTCATTCATAAGTTTTCCTGCTTCCAGTTGTTTCTCTCTTTAACCCGTCATGCACATAATAACAAAATAGTCTTTCTGATGCACAGGTGTGACCGTTTCATTTCTTGTTAAAGCAATTTCAATGCCTATGTTCTACATGGGGTAAAATTTGAACTCATTAGCTGTGTAAGCAAGGCCCTCCACAGTCAATCAACAAGCAGCTATTTGGTGGCTATTAGGTAGGTCCATTTTAGGATTGGTCAAGGCTAAAGGCAAAAAATAAAAAAGCATCTACTATATCCCAGGAACTGCATACATAGGTCCTACAGATAAAAAGACAAAAGAAGATATTCTCTGTCCTCAAAGAATTTTAATTCTATCACCATGTAAGCTATTATTATTTATATAATAAATTGTTAATGGATTGGGTGGATCCAACCCTAATGGGTCATTATGTATTGCTGTATCTCTTCACTTATCTTCTAGCCTCCTAAGCTCTCAGTTTTCATCACCATCATCAATAACTAGCATTTATATAGAGCTTTAAACTTTGTAAAGCACTTTACCAATGCCATCTCATTTTATCCTCACAAAAACTTTGAATGGTAGGTGCTAATATTTTCTCCATTTTACAGATCAGGAAACTGAAGCAGACAGAGTTTAAGTGACCTGCCCAGAAAGTCATATAGCTAGTAAGTATCTGAGACTAGATTTGTATTCAGATCTTCCTAACTCTAGGTCCAATGATTTATTCACTGCTCCATGTAATTTAAAGAGTGACTCTTGATAACTCTTTATGAGGTCACTCCCATCTCTAGATCTAACATTCTCCTTTGCTCCAGTCTTTTAGGAAAAGATATTTGGGTGTACTTTTTGTATCTCTTTGTGTGTTCTTGAACTCATTCCTTCCCATCTCTTATCTCACTATGGAGTCTTTACTCACTCAAGATACTGGTCCTCAATCTGATACTGCCCTCTCCAGTTTCAATATCTTTGCAAATAATTGTTCACTATTTTCCCATTTCCATCTCTTTAAGTCTTGTATATTCTTCAAGGCCCATTGCTGACGGAATCATTTCCTTCATGTACCTTTCCTTGAATCCCTGAGCTAGAAGTGGTCCCTTCCTCCTCAGATTTCTCATAGTCGTTTTTTTTTTTACTTTTCCTTTTTGTTTATATTCCCATATATATTTATTTATGTACTTGTTTTATCTTTATTTTTTTATTTTATTTTTTTATCTTTATTTATCTATATTTATTCATGTATTTGTTTTATCTCCTGTACTTTGAGGGAAGTATGATACTGTTTTGTGTCCCCAGTACTTAGTATAGGACTATATATAAATATTTCTTGTGACACATAAAAATTCTGAGAAACAATTTCTAGGTAATTAATCATAATTTTATTAATTATGGCTAGCAAATAATTAATAGAAGAGGCCAATGGCATTCTCAGGGATCAAAAACAAATTGTCGAGGGTGCTCAATGCTTACATCCCTTTGGAAGAGTGGATGGTCCCAAAAGGTAGATATCAACTCTGGTTGGTTAATAATTAGTGAGAGAATGAATATTCAAATATTAATGATATACTTGTTCTAAGGAGGGTTTGGGCTGTGATTTTGACCACCTCACCTCACTCTTGGACAAAAAGAGAGTTATCTCAAGCAAGGCTACTCCTTCCTCTGACAACTATACAAAAGGATCTATCTTCAAACCAGTGGTAAGAATTCCATCTAGGTAAAATAGTTTGTGTGAGGTGAATTCTTTGGGCCGAGTCAGAAATGCCCTTGAGAGGCTGGATTTTGAATGAGGATTTTCCCCTTCAATATTGTCTATTAACATGAGAGAAATAATCATTTCCCTCAATATGTGTATACACATATATAGACATATATGTATGAATATATGTGTATAAATGTATATACGAATGAGTAATTATTGCTTTGTCTCAAATTTAGTTTTTCTGTTTTCTTGCAAAAGAGAGATAAGCTTTGCAAATACCTTAAAAAGTGAATACACAAGCTTCTACACAAACAAAAATAATGCATTTTGGATAAGGGAGCAAGGAATTAAATGGGCAAAAAATATCAAGTTTCTCAGAGGTTGAAACACAAGATATGTACAGAATTGACTGAAATATATAAAATTAAAAACCATTTCCCAATAAATGAGTGGTCAAATGATAAGAACAAACAATTTAAAAAAAAAGAATGGCAAACTGCTAATAACCATTCAAAAGAATTCTCCAAATTACTACTAATAAGAGAAATATGAAGTCAAACAATCCTGAGACTTTACCTCACATCTAGCAAACTGGCAAAGATGACAAAAAGACAGGAATAATCAATGTTGGAGGGTTTGTGGGAAGATAGGCGCACTAATTCATTGTTGTGAAAATGTGCATTAGTAAAAAACAAAAAAAAATTTGTAAAGCAATTTGAAATTATGCCCAGAGACTCCACTTCTAAGGATATAACTCAAGTAGATCATTGATAAAAAGAAAGCAAAATATTTATAGCAACACTCTGTGGTAGCAAAGAAGTAGAAACGAAATGGATGCCTATCGATTGGGAAATGACTCAATAAACTGTGATATGTGAATATAATAGAATATTATGGTGCTGTAAGGAAATGACAAATATGATGAAAATAGAGAAATAAGAACTGCTGCAAAATGAAAGAGAGCCTATATATATATATATATATATATATATATATATATATATATATATATATATATATATATGAACATAAGTACAATAAAGTAAATGGAACAAAACCACAAAACAATTTAAAATTAATGTTTCAAAATTACAAAGAGTAAGCTTGTCTCCAAAGAAAAGATATGAGAAAACACCTCTTCCCCTACTCTTTTGCAAAGAGATGTGTATGTGTGTGTGGGTAGGGGGAGTACACATACACATTGAGGGGTGGGAGTGGGGAAGATGGTTCACAGGTATGGAACACTGCTTATGTTGTCAAATTTTTTACAAAATATATACTAATCGGGTTTTACCAATTTTTTTCTATTTCATTTCTTTTTTCCCCTTTCTTATATGTTATATGAGACAGCTCTCTGAGAAAGGGAATGGGGAAGGGTTCTGCTCTGAATACTCAGGATTGCTTTGCATTCTTTTCACATCTTGCTAACTTTCTATCTCCAGTCTGCTTTCTATCTCCGTGCTACTTTCTATCCTACCTCAGCTACTTTTCCACCCTCCTCCAGCATCCTTCTCATAATGGTAATGTAATCTCATCAGCCTCCTTCTCCATAGGTGAGTTCCTCATAATAATATCCATTTATGTTATTATGTGAATGTTATTATATGAAGTACCAATGTCAGTTATGCTCACAGACTTAGCTCCGGATTCTCAAAACTACTTTTTCCACCTTTCCCCCACCTTCTGCTCCCATTATGTGCTGTCTTCATTAAAAAATAGGCTCCATGAGGGCAAAAGTTGTCTTTTGGCTTGTTTTTCTATTTTAGGGTTTAGTACAAAACCATAGTAAGCACTTTATAAAGTGCTTCATATTTTTCCAATACAGTGGAAAATTTGGGCCTCATAAAAACAAAAGACATCCATAAAAAGGTATTTCAAAAAAATGAAAACATTCTTGATATCTGCTCCAAAAGACTTAGCTCCTGTTTGCATTATTTACACTAATGGCTTAAGATGCATCGTTATTCATGAGACTGTGTATGTGTCTCTGAGTTTAACTTCAAATGAAGATGGTTTTATTAATGAAAATTAATTGATATATCACATACACTTGAAATACATATTGAAGTACTTAGTTCTAGTGCTGTTAATTTAGGGATTTGGAATATTAGAGGTTTCTCTTATTTCTGTTATCAAGATTACTGAGATTTGGGAAAGGAAGGAAGATATCCCACCAATATCACCATTTACCACTTTAAATTTGTAGTTGACAAATGGAAACAAAGCTATCGTAATTGAATCTACTCATACTATCTCTTTTTCCATCTCTTTGTGTCTTTGTCTTTCTCTTTCTCATACACACAAATTTAATATTAATTTTAATGAACTTATCATTTATATATTATATATCCATAATTTATTACTAATTAAATTAGTGAATTTAAAATATTAATAATTTGATTTAATAAATCATGGAACCAAAAGAAATATGAAGGAACTCATGGAAATTGTATATAAATATCATTGAAAAAGCACTTTTAACTTGAGGATATATTTGTGTGTGTGCGCGTGTATTTTAGCCACCTGGAGGCACTTCTGGACCCTGTGCTTTGATGAAGCTAACTGGTTGCAATTCCATATTTCTACTGTCATGAAGTCCTAGGGGATCCCTGGAGGGGAATGCCAAGCTCTCTGTGGTTCTCACAGAGTTGGTTGACTTTCTTCTCTAGTGCTATCCCATAGATAGCTATCAGTGCTCATTCTATCAGCAGCATTTTAGGATGGAAGGAACACTAGAT
Organism: Potorous gilbertii; assembly: GCA_028658325.1. Taxonomy (NCBI): domain Eukaryota; kingdom Metazoa; phylum Chordata; class Mammalia; order Diprotodontia; family Potoroidae; genus Potorous; species Potorous gilbertii. Next base: position 38,600,355 of record CM053774.1, read on the forward strand.
TTTAGAGTAAGTGTTGTTCTTGGTCACTTTTGTCTGACCCTTCATAACCTCACTCGGGGTTTTCTTAGCAAAGGTGCTGGAGTGGTTTCCCATTTCCTTCTCCTGATCATTTTACAGATGAGAAAACTAAGGCAGACAGACTGAAGTGCCTTGCCCAGGGTCACAGAGTAAAGGTCTGAGGCAGATTTGAACTCATGTCTTCCTAACTCTAGGCTTGGCAACTTATCCACTGTGCCAACTGGCAACCCATTATGAGTATGTGGGTTCAAATTCTGGTTCTGCTAATTACTATAGACATACCTCAAAAATATTTCATGTTTGGTTTCAGATCACCACAGTGAAGCAAATATCGTAATCTAGCAAGTTACACAAATTTTTTGGTTTCCCATTGTATATAAAATTATTTTACATCATACTGTAGTCCATTAAGTGTATGATAGTACTATGTTTAAAAAAATATACATACCTTAATTTTAAAAATACTCTGTTGCTCTAAAAATGCTAATTATCCTCTCAATCTTCAAGCAAATGTATTTGAGAGATGGGGCTTTGCCTGGTCAGATCCATAGAGGTAGAAGAATATTGGATAAAAGAAGAGATTAGTTAGGAGTCCAATGAATAGAGAGTAGGAAGTTAAACAAAATAAATCTGGAAAGATAGTAGTCATTGTTGAAGTTCTTAGTGTAGCAGGAGCTGTCCTCCTCCCTTGCCATATGGGAGGGGGACAACCCTTGCTACATTAAAAGCCAGGTTCTAAGGAATTTGAATTTTTATAAGGAACATTCCTATATGTAAGCAATTTCCTATAAGTGATAGGGGTACACTGAGGGTTTTTGAGAATATTAATTTGGCCCAACCTGTATGTTTGGAGATCACTTTGGCAATGGTGTGAAGGATGGCTTAGAGAGGGGAGATACTTTAGGCAGGAAATTAAGTAGGAGACTGTTATAATGGTCCTGGTGAATGGTAATGAGAACCTGAACCATAGTGTTGGCCATGGAAATGGAGAGAAGGGGCGGATGAAGAAGTAGTCTAGAGGTGAAATCAAATGGTATTGGCAATTTCTTGGATATAAGATGACTGAGATTTCAAGTCTGGGAAAATGGTGGTTACATGAGTAATAGGGAAGTGGAGAAGAGGGACAGGTTAGGGGGAGAAGGTCTTTACTCTTGTGAACATTATTGTAGTATACTATTTCATTGGGGCAGCTAGTTGGCACAGTGGGCAGTGTGTCAGGGCCTGAAGTCAGGAGGAAGACATCTTCCGGACATAAATCTGTCCTCAGACATTTACTAGCTATGTGATTCTTTCTAGTAACTTAACCCTGTTTGCCTCAATTTCCTCATCTGTAAAATGAACTGGAGAAGGAAATGGCAAAGTACTGTAGTGTCTCTGCCAAGAAAATCTCAAACGGAGATTTGGATGAAGAATTGGATATGACTGAAACAAATGAACAACAGCCTTCCATTACAAATTGAATGGACTATTATATGGTCCTCTAATGGGTAACACTTTTACCCTCTCCCCTTACTACCCTTATTCAGCCTTCAGAGAAATGACAAATTAACCTTTCTTAACATAGAGCAGGTCCTGACACCCCTTTACCCAAAAGTCTTCAGTGGGTTCCTATTACTAGCTGGGTAGAGGATTTTTCCATTTTTGTTTTTTGTATCTTTAGCACAGTGCTTGGCACATAGTAGGAACTCAATAAATGCTTTTTAAATTGATTTGAATTGGGTTGAATTTGAACAATCAATTAACAAGTATTCTGAAGTAGCTACTACATATCAGGCACTGTATTGGTCAGTGGGGAATAATAGCAAAAATGAAAGTTCCTTTGTCCTCAAGGAGTTTATCTTCTAATAGGCTGAATTGGGTTCAGATTCTTTTACTTGGCATTCAAGAACTTTCCATTTGAACATATCAACCTTCTCTCTCTTATCTTGTTTCTTTCCCTGTAATCTACATTGTAGCTAGATTGGAATACTCTTTAGCCCCATCCCTCCATGTCCCCAGTACACCTTACATGCTGCAGCTTATATGCCTTGGGTCAAACTGTTCCCCAGGCCTGGAAGGTTAAGGGACTTGCCCAGAGTCACACAGTAGGAAACATCATCAGCATCATCAGCATCATCATCATCAGCCCTAGCACTGTGCCAAGCACTTTACAATTATTTTCTTATTTGGTCCCTACAATAGCCTTGGGAGGTAGGTGCTATAGTTATCCCCATTTTACAGATGAAGAAACTGAGATGAAGAAGTGACTTACCCAGGGTCACACAGCTAAGATGTGTCTGAGGCTGAATTTGAATTCAGGTCTCCTTGACTCTATCCACTGTACTAGAAACAGGTTTTGAATCCAGATCCTCATTGGTCTTTTCATCGCCCATGAGTTCATTTGAATACAATAATATAACAATCTATTTTTATTCAGGTTTTCCAGTATCTTCCCTTTCCAATCTTAGAAAAGGTTCAGAGAATCTGAGTTCAGAGCCTGGCTCAGACTAGACTATCCCTTGTGTCTTGTCCATTTCTAAGTCCTATAATTCTTCGTAGCTATCAAAATTCTTTACCAAATGCAAGTCATAAACCTTCCCCCAAGATTTTCAATAGTTCTCTATTGCCTACAAGACAAAATATAAATTCTTGAGTCTGGTATTCAATGCCTTCCAACACTTGATTCCGACCTTCCTTACTGACCTCTTACTTTTCTTCCTTTCATATATTCTTCATTCCTAAACAACAAGACTATTTACCATTTCATCTTTTTGTTCTGTTCTTTCCTCTCTCCATGCTGAAACATTCTCTTCCCCCCTTTTGAAACCTTTCTTTTCCTTCATGCTATGTTCTCCAAAAAATCTTCTTCATTCCTGCCAGCTAGATTATTTGGCCTCTATGTCCTTATTATAATTTTACATTTTAATGGCTTATCTCTGCACAAGATTTAAGTTTTTTGTGGGTCTGCAGTATTCAATTTTCTGCTTTATCCTTAGTGCCAAGCACAACAATAGATAGTTTCCTCATCTGTAAAATGAGCTTAAAAAGGAAATAGCAAGTCACTTCAATATTCACTTGATATAGATAATGTAGGGTCAAACTGTATAATGTGTCAAAAATGTTTAAAATTCTCTATAAATGTGAGTTACCACCTCTACCACTATCACCACCACCGCCATCGTCAAAGTAATGAATTCGATTGTAGTGTGTTAAATTTCCGATTCAGGTGTCATATCTATCATGATGTATTTTCTGACTTCTATCCAGGGTTGTGCTGAAGTCAGCACATACAGGGTTTGATTGTTCAACTTTCACAGTCAGGAATTTACATCTTGGAAATCAGCAAAAGATACAAATCAAGACTTGACTTGTTTTGTTGATTGTCTAAATTTAAGAAAGTGTTTTTGGAAAGCTGGTTGTTAAACATTTACTAGCAGACCACTGCCATCCTTTAACTGAAAGTGATCTCTTCTTTAAGCATGATTTTTAGAGCATCTTTGTCTGGATACTTCCTTTACTCTTATTACCCTTTTAATGAATGAGTGGATAAATGAAAAATCATTTAAGTGTGTCTATGCCAGAGACCTCCCCCACCATAGGTGTTGAGTAAATATTTGTTAAATTAAATTCTGGAATGTGGGAATTTTATCATTAACCTCCTTCCCAGAGACATTTTTTAGTTCTTGGGAACAGTCTCAGGGGAAAGCTGGTCATGTGAGTAGGAAAATATGTCTACCACACATTAAAAATTTTGTTCTTAGCAAAGCCTGGTATCTCTCCTTCTAAACACTACTATGTTGTTTATGGCTTGTTTCCCCACCAAAGTTTCTGAATATTGCATCTATTCTTAGGGAAAAAATGTTTTTATTCCAGAGTTTTCTCCCAGCTTTGAAAGCAGCAGGCAATATGATTATTGGATTCTCCTCCTGTTTCTGCTACATGACTGATGAAGTCGCTGTGGCCTCCAGGTGCCATCTCTAGGGTCAGCCCGACTCTCACATCACTGTCACTACCGGGATGCTGAAAATTCATCTGTCACTCAGACTGTCACATTGATTCTGAGCAGATGGCAAAACGGCCAGTCATCCCAGCGTGACTTTAGAATCTCCTATTTAACAATGGCTATGGCTACCACATAGAGGGAGAAGGCGGAATTTTGATGACTATCTGACCCAATAGAGAGCAGTGTTGATGGCCAATTGGAATCATTCTGGTTCCAAGGTAGAGTTAGGTATATTTCATTTCCTCATATGTACCAATGATAATAGGATAGCTAGGTGGCGCAGTGAATAGAGCACCTAGCCTGGAGTAAGGAAGACTTATCTCTGCGAGTTCAAATCTGGTCTCAGATACTTACTGACTGTGTAATCCTGGACAAGTCACTTCACTCTGTTTGTCTCAGTTTCCTCATCTTTACAATGATCTGGAGAAGGAGATGGCAAACCACTCCAATATTTCTGCCAAGAAAACCTCAAATGGGATCACAGAGAGTTGGATATGACTGAAAACAAGTGAACAACATCAACCATAATACTATTATAGTTATTTCTTTTCATGTATTACTTTGTCTGAAAGACTATATATTCTTTAAGGGCAGGAACATGGTCTTAATCATAGTAATTATAAAATTTGAAGAGGTAGGAAGTGTCTTAGAGATCATGGGATCATAAATTTAGAACTCTGCCCTCAGAAGTCATCTAGTCCAGTGGTATCAAACTCAAATAGAAACAAATGTCACAAATCCACACATAAGGATAACTGTGGGTCACCTCTTGACTTAATTTTAAAATGTAATGCTATCTATGTTTTAGTGTAGTCTCATTTATTTTGTTAAATATTTCCCAATTATATTTTAATATGGTCTAGGCAGCATTCCAAAATGTTACAGACATTTAGTACAACCCTCATTTTACTGATGAAGAAATTGATGGATTATCACCTGACTTTCCTATTTGAACTCAGATCCTCTGACACATTTGGATGCTCCAATGTACTTTGCAAAAGAGGCACTGAATAAAAGATACATGATAGACAGAGTTAGTGTAATGACAAAAACACTGACTTTGGATTCAAAGCATTCCAGGCGTGCAATTTACTTTCTGTGTGATACAGGCTAAGTTACCTTTGAGATTCTTTTAGGCTTCACTCTTCAACAGATAAAATTGGCCTCAATAATAATTCACATTTTTGTATGATTCATGGTTGATAAAGAGTTTTTGGGTGATGATCCTGGTAAACAAGAAATCATGTAACTAATATGGGACCAGTGGAAATATTTCATCAACTTTCCCTGACCCCTGAAACATGATTTCCATGTTAGAGATGGAGAAACTCTATCAAGAGTTCGATGAATTAAAATGAACTGTTGCCAGACGGAGTGATTCCCTATCACTGGAGGGCTTCAGGTGGAGCCTAGATGACCTCTTGTCAAGGATATTGAAAAGAGAATTTCTATTTAGGTGAGAGATGTACTAGAGGACCTATGATGACCCTTCTAAGTCTGAACTGACAATTATGACTTGACAGAGATCAAACAAGTAGTAAAGGGGCCAGGATTGGCGACTTGAATCAGTGTCTTGAATTCCAATGTGACTCTCTTTCTACTTATACTACCTACTCCAAAGCTTGCTGCAAGGATTCAACGAAATTCCTATGTATGCTTATGTATGTATGTATGTATCTATCTATCTATCTATATACATATATAATGCATATGTGTGTATGTGGGGGTGGGGGTGTTGAGTTGTTTCAGTCATATCAGACTCCATCTGGGGTTTTCTTCGCAAAGACAATGGAGATATTTCTTTTTGTAGCTCATTTCATAGATGAAGAACCAAAGCAAACAGAGTTATGTCTTTTCCTCAGGGTCACACAGCTAGGAAGTGTCCGAGGTTAGATTTGAACTCATGAAGGTGAATCTTTCTGATTCTAAGCCTAGCACTTTATCTACTGCACCATGTAGATGGACATACACACATATATACACCTGCTCATATGCACATATATGTAAGGTGAAAGACTTTACTGAAATAATATATAGTTGCTATATATGTACATATGTGTACATATATCCACAAGTATACATATTCGCATGTATTTATACATATAAACACATAAATCTATTTTCACATATATATTATATATATTTATTATATATTATATATAAATATATAATATAATTATTAATTATATTATTATTAATATAATTGTATTATTAATATATTATATTAATATATTATATAATTATATATAATATATAATATATTTATATATTATATATATTTTTATATATTTATATATATTATATATAAATATGTTATATATTATATTATATATATTATATAATATATATATTATATCTTATATAAAATGAGAATGTAGTTAGACAGGTAGGAGAAATCATGAACTTGCCCCTTTGGACTTAGGTTTGCCTTTCCCATACCCAGCAATCTATATGGCAGAGTGGAAGGATTTTTGAATTGAGATATTGGGAGACCATGGAACTCTAGGATCTTTAGCAGTTCCTAGATGAGAACCTACTCCATAGATGGTGGCTGGGCAGCTGGGGATGGTGCATTGGATAGCGCTGATAAAGCGGCTAGAGGTCTCAAGCTGTATTCAGGAAGACCTGAGTTCAAGTCAGACTTCAGATACTGTGTGACCCTGAAGGGGTCCCTGTAGCCTCAGTTTGTTCCTCTGTAAAATGGGGATGATAACAGCATCCCTTCCAGGATTGTTGTGAGGATAAAATGAGATAATATTGATAAAGTCCTTTGCAAACCTTAAACTATTATATAACGCTAGTTAGTAGTAGTCGTTGTCATAGTAGTAGTAGTGGTGGTGGTGGTAGTGGTGGTGGTGGTAGTAATGGTAATAGTAGTAGTTGAAGCAGTAGCAGCAGCAGCAGTAGTAGTACTAGTAGTAGTAGTACTGGTGGTGGTAGTGGTAGTGGTAGTAGCAGCAGCAACAGCAGTAGTAGTACCAGGTAGTAATAGTAGTAGTAGCAGTCATAGTGGTGGTGATGGTGGTATGTGTAGACTTTTCTTCAGAAATTAAAGTCAGAAAGCCCAACAAGCTAGAGTGAGGTCATGCTTATGAATGAAAGCATAGAGACCTGGAAGCTAGGTTAAAACGCAAGACTTGAACTTGAAGGTACTAGATATTTAGCTACCAGGAAACCTGCTCTGCGTTCTAAAGAGCTCTCCATTTAGGATAAAGAATTTCTTATTGGATATGAAACCTTCTAGAAAAGATTCTAAAATTAATGCGATAAGATACTCTCTTAAGTTTTTTCCCCTAGGGAGGGCTTTTGATTCTCTACAGAGCATGAATTATTACTTTTATAAAATAAGTATTTTTAAAAAAAACTTTGAGGTTTTAAATTAAAAGAGCATAGTAGAGACCATTCTTCTCACGAGGAAGAGAAAGCACTAATGCCAAGGACTTCAACTGAAGTCAGAAACTGGAAAGGAAGACAAGTTCCTCAGTCTCATAACTAGTAGGGTGACGTGTGACAGAAGTTGTGTATCAGTATACCTGACAGAGACCACTAGAGAACAGACTCAGTGGGATATCAACAGAAGACATCAGGAGCCATGAAGCTCAGAGGCTTTCCTACCAGTGTGCTTCTCCACAGATGCGCCCTAGTCATACATATTCCCTATAGTTTGTCTCCTCTTCTCTCTGATACTATGTCTATTTGTGGGAGTGCATGTCAGTTTTATGGGGAAGATGTTTAATCCTACTTTTCACACTACTCTAGTTCAACAAATGCCTTTGTGTTACACTGATTGAGTCTTCTGACAACTACTACTAGTAGACATATCCCTAGGAGCTCATGAATTAATAGTTGGATTTTCTACAGACCCAAATCATGTCTTATACACAGAAAAGTTTCACTTTAGGGATCCATTCTGAAAGCTACAAGCATTTTGCTACCATATAACACCATATAAATGTAAACTATTATTTAGTTTAAAATATTTTTTGACTACAACTAGATCTATTCATCAGTATAAAGAGCTCCAAGTAAGTAAACTTCCTCTCCCTACATATGTTGGCAACAGTTCTACAACTTTTAGTCTTAGAAATTTCCTTGGGGAAATGAGATACTAAGCATCTTGCCCAGGTTCATATAGCCAATGCATATGAGAACTAGGACAACAGGGCAGGTCACTCAGTCTCCACTGGCTGCTCTCTGGCCATTACATCATACTGACTCTAAAACTATTTTTGTTGCTGTTCAGTTGTATGGATTACCTATGATAAATGTGGGGGAAGCCATGGATGAAGATCACATGGTATAGGTAGGCGTGAATGGGTTGTAACCTGTAGCCATGGAATGAATGTCTGCATTGATAAGATCACTGAACCACTTAAGGATCAGAGCACTTCTTTGATATTAATAAAACTTTTTAGATAGTTGGCAATTATCCACTTTTTTGTGTGTTGTAGACACAAATTTAACTCTGTTACTTTGTTAAAATACACCTTATATTAAGCTGGCTACGAGTTGGCTTGCTGACTTGCAACATGATTATCAAACATATTTCCCAGAGGTGTCTTAAAGCTTAATTAATGCTTGTAAATTGAAAGCAGTTACTCTGTGTGACAGGAAATTTAGAGAAAACATATTCGGCTGTAGGTATGTGGTATATTACACACTATGCCTTCAATTATAGGCAGAAAATGCATCCTATTGAAAGCATAGCTCCCACGGGGAGAGTATAAAATGAAATGAAAACAGTTCAGGGTATTTCTTCTTTGTATTGTCTCACCAGAGGCAATTTGCAGTGTCTCAAATTTTTGAATCTCCTTAAATTCACTTTAAAGTAACAAACTTTATTGTATACTATATAAAAAGTTATGGAAAGTTCCTTTAAGCACCAAGAGGGGGTGTAGCCAGGAAGTGATGGATAGATACCCAAATACGAGTTCTGGGAGATGGAAAAGATCATTTCAAAATTGAAGAAAGATCATGATGTCAGAGAGGGTAGATATATTGGTTGGTTTTTTTGAGGTACTTTTCAGTGTGTTTAATCTTTATAATAAGAAAAGTTTCTCTGAGCAGAAGAAGCAATAGCTATGTGTTTGAAAATCACTGCAACATAGAGGCAAAAGACATCAGTAAAACAAAAAAAAGGGAGAAGATCGAGGAAGAATTAGTGGAGAAAATGACATGAACTTCATTTAAAAAATATCGATGCTGTCTGCTTTTACATCCTTATCATTTCTGGACATTGTTCCCACCTCAGCCTCAATAGGTTGGAGCCAGGTAATGACAGGTTACATACACATTCCAAACAGAGGAAATTTCATTTGATCTTAGAGGCAAAGAAAACTGATGAAATTTTATGTCATGAGGAGTGACATTGTTGGAACTATATTTTGTGTATATCACATTGGTAGCTGTGTGGAGGATGAGTTGGAGGGGAGAAGAGATTTTAAGCAAAGAGACCATTTAAAATACCGTTTCAATAAGTTATATGAGAGGTAATAAGACTAGAATTACGATGGTGACTGTGTGAGTGGAGAGATGGGGATCAGTTCAAGAAATGCCATGCAGGTAAAACTGACAAGACTAGACAACTGATTGGATATGTGTAGCAAGGGAAGTTAAGTAGTTTAGTATGGCTCTGAGTTTGGGAAACCATGCAATAAGGATATTTGGAAGAAGATGGGAAGAGGGACAAAGATGTTGAATTCTATTTTGAATATATGGGATCTCCAGTTGGAAATTTGCAAGAGGCAGTTAGTGACACAGAAGAGAGAGTAGGGCTGGATATATAGATTTGGGAGTCATCCTCATTGGAATAGTTGTAACCTATCTCAAAATACTATTGAGGCACAATGGAATCAACACAGAATACTTTTTAGCAATAAAAGTGCTATTTAAGTGTGAGTTGCTATTATTTTTGAGGAAAGTGTTTCATTAGCCTTTAAAAGCCACATAAATATAAAAGAATTATATAGCAGGATAGCCACATGTCCCAGAATATTTCTATCTGAACTCCACTGAAAAAAGTGAGAATGAAATTATCTTCATGTGGCTTTTAAAATCTTATGAAGATGATCATGCTATTCCTACATGTCCTACAGACATAGGTCTGTATATTTTGAAAGTTTTTCATTCCCTAGAGACAATGAGTATTTGTGTGACAACATAATTTAAAAGGATATTTCTTAAATTGCTATTAGTCACTTTTAATGGATACCTGTCCAGTTTCCATATAGCTTTTTTGGTTGGATTTTAAAGAATATTTTGAAGTCTATATTTGTATTATGGGGTTAATTTATCAATATTTATGAAAAATAGTAACTTCTGAAATACAGTTCTAGCCACTAAGATGTGTCTTTCTAGGTACTCAGTAAGCACTAAAATTTTGCAATTTGCAGTAATGTTGCATAGTTGCTATCATTTCCTTGCTTAATGAACATAGATCAGTCAGTCTTGGTTGCTTAGGGATAGTCCTTCCGTATCTGTATCATCATTGTCATCATCATCATCATCCTCTTTGGCTTTCCATATAACCTCCACAGCTCTGAACTTTTTAGCTAGTGGGACAGGCAGCTCATTCTGACCCTAACAGGTCCTAAGTTATTGTGGTTGACCATTACTTCCCTGTGATCAACAGTAGAAAAAGACAGATACCTATTATAAACAGTCTCTGTGGTCTTATAGAGATTCTTGAAATTTAATTTCATTCAGTGGCTAAGACTCTGGGGCTACATCTCTGTTGAAAGCATACACCGTACCTTGGTAGGAATATTCCTTGTGGTAGGTCTACCTGAGTAATGTAGATGTGCTGTTTTGGAGTCATCACTTTTTCATTGCTCAGTCATTTTCACTTGTGTCTGCATGACCCGATTTGGGTCTTCTTGGAAAAGATACTGGAATGGTTTGCCATTTCCTTCTCCAGCTCATTTTACAGATAAAAAAAAAACTGAGGCAAACAGAGTTAAGTGACTTAGTCAAAGTCTAAGCTAGTGTCTAAGGTCAGACCTGAACTTAGATCTTCCTGACTCCAGGTCCAGTGATCTATCCACTATACCACCTAGCAGCCTGAATCATCCCTGAGAGCTCAACAAGTGTGCTAAAAGGTAAGAGTATCGTGTGACTGAGGTCAAAGATGAAGATTTGAGTTATTTGACGTCTACTTGGCTGCTCTCTCCTAGTCATAGATTACAGTTCCCTTGCCATAGCCAAATTTTCATAATTACCTGTCCTTGGTCAGACAAGGTAAGATGGTGAGGCAGGGGCAAAGACTTTCCCATCACTAGGGGAAAAACCTCAGAGGGTATGGCTTAGTAGCTCAAAACACAGTGTGATATATAATGTGATACAGAGGATAGAGGAATGGTATTGTAATCTAGAAAAACTTGGTCACCAACCTCTGTCTCTCTCTCTCTCTCTCATATGCACACATACACACTCATGTAATCACAGGCAAGTCATTTTAGTGCTATGAGTGAACAAATGAACGAGTAAAAAAGCATCCATGGAAAGCTTTCTATGTACAATGCACAGTGCTAAGAGCTGGAGATTCAAATAGAAGTGACCACTCCCAAGGAACTCATGTGCTAATGGAAGGATATGGCACACCTAGAAGGGATTAGTTGCAGTGTAATGGGAAGACCTGGTGGTAATAAGGATGCAAAGGTAGGTAAACGCTAAGACTTGGTGGTCCTTAAGTGGTAATGATAGGGAAGAACCAGTGGTCTTTAGGGAGCAAGAGGAAGATAGATGGTTTAAAGCCTAGTAATCCAGATGACAAATAATCTAGTTTGATTGGAGTTTAGAGGGAGAGATAAGGTTGATGTGCAAACACATCTTCTCTAGTGCCATCAGAATTGATAAAATTATGTCTATTTTCCATATTGAATTATTTTGACAATGTCAAGGACTTTGGGGGCAAGAACTTTCCTCATGAGCCTCAGTTTCTTTATGGGTAAAATGAGGATAATAACACTTGCACTGTTTTAACCTCATGAGGCTTTGTAAACCTTCAAGTGCTATGTAAACATGGATGGTGATGATGGTGATGGTGGTGATGGTGATGGTGATGGTGGTGATGGTGATGGTGATGATGGTGATGGTGATGATGGTGATGATGGTGATGGTGATGGTGATGGTGATGACGATGATGGTGATGGTGATTATGATGATGGTGATGGTGATGATGGTGATGGTGATGGTGATGGTGATGGTGATGACGATGATGGTGATGGTGATTATGATGATGGTGGTGATGGTGATGGTGATGGTGATGATGGTGATGGTGATGGTGATGGTGATGGTGGTGATTATGATGATGGTGGTGATGGTGATGGTGATGATGGTGATGGTGATGGTGATGATGATGGTGATGATGGTGATGATGGTGATGGTGATGGTGATGACAATGATGGTGATGGTGATGGTGATGGTGATGGTGATGGTGATGGTGATGATGATGGTGATGATGGTGATGGTGATGATGATGGTGATGGTGATGGTGGTTGTGGTAATGATAATGATAATAACTGGTGGTGGGTCAGTCGCTTGCTGTTGTTAGAGTGGTCAACAGGTGCTATGAAGAGGCCTTTGTCATTGGCAACTCCACATGTTCATTTTGGAAAAAAACGTAAATTAAGAAGGTGGTTAAAAAAAAGCAAGAGGCAGCATTGTGTCCTGGAAAGAGAACTGCAAGTTTGATCTCCAAGGTACTTTCCACTTCTAGCATTTTCTGTCTTTCGGACTCTGAAAACAATTGTTGTCATGGCTCTGGCCTTGTAACTTCAAGAAAGTCCCTTAGTCTGAGACTTAGTTTCCTCATCTGTAATATGGAAATATATATAATGTTACTACATCACCAAAAATGGATAGGATAGGACTGAACAAATGAATTTCAAATTATTTTTAGTTCATCACATTAATTTAGCACTTCCTATGTGCAAAGCATTGTATAAGGCATTGGGAATACAAAAATGAAATAATCCCTGACTTCAAAGTACTTACATTAGAGTGCATGATGGGATAGGAAGAATAAATGACATTAACTAGCACTTTCTAGGTTTGCAAAGCATTGTACAATCACTGAGACTCTCCCAACAACATTGTAAGGCTAGTAGTAGAGGCATTTTTTTTGGTGGAATTGGTCCTGTAATTGTGTTGGGTTAGGGAGTTTCTGGGTAGCTAGATGGCACAGTGGATAGAATGCCTGGCCTGGAGTCAGGAAAACTCATCTTCTAGAATTCAAATCTAGTCTCAGATATTTCCTAACTATGTGTCCCTGGGCAAGTCACTTAACCCTGTTTGCCTCAGTTGTTTCATCTGTAAAATGAGCTGGAGAAGGAAATAGCAAACCACTCCAGCATCCTAAAGTGGGGTGGAGCCAAGATGATGGAGTAGAAAGATGCACATACACTAGCCCTTACCCCATAGCCCATAAAATACCTGCAAAGAAGAACTCTCAACAAATTCTAGAGCAGCAGAAGCCACAGAACAATGAAGTGGAAGACATTTCTAGCCCAGAGTGACCTGAAAGACCGACAGGAAAGGTCGGTCACACTGGACAAGGAGCAGATCCCAGCCCTGCCTTGGCCATGGGGCACCAAGAGGAGCAGATCCAAGCAGGCTTCAGGGACAGAATCTCCAGTGGCAGCAAAGATCCTTCAAGGCACCAAAATCAGTGAGAGGGTCTTTTTGGTTGGCAAGGGAGCAAGGTATCCTCATAACTCGGGCCTCCTCAGGAGGCAGCAGTGGATACAGCAGCAGACAGGGGCTCCAAAAGCAGGCAGTAGCCCACATCCAGTGTTGAAGGTCTCATCGTAAATCCCCTGAGGGAACTAAGCCCTGTGTGGTGGCCCTCCCTTGAGCAGCTGATCTTAATCTCACACTGAATAGTAGCTCTTCCCCTGTCTAAAGCCCCAGAGGGTTTGGAGCAGTGCATCTACATCTCAGTCCCTAGTTCTGGCTTGGCAGAACTGGAGGCAAGGTAATTGTGGAGAGGTAACTCAGAAGTCAAGGCTGGGAAAATGCCCCAAAAAAGGAAAAAAAATAAGACCATAGAAGATTACTTTCTTGGGTAACAGGTGTCTCTCCCCTTCTTTTCAGTTGAGGAAGAACAAGGCATACTGTTAGAGGAAGTCAAGGTCTCTGCCTCCAAAGGGAACTTAAACTCAGCTCAGGCAATAGAAGAGCTTAAAAAACAAGTTATCAGCTTATTAAAGGAGAACCAAAAAAATGCTGAGGAAAATAACAGCTTTTAAAAGCTTTTAACTCAATTTGAAAAAGAGGTCCAAAAAGCCAATGAGGAGAAGGAGGTTTTTAAAAAGCAGAATTAGCTAAATGGAGGAGAAGGTTCAAAAGCTCAATGAACAAAATAATTCATTGAAAAGAGAGAATTGAGTTCAGGGAAATGAATGACTATGAGATAAACCAAGTAGTTAGTAAACACAACCAAAAGTCAGAAAAAATAGAAAATAATATGAAACATCTCATTGGAAAAACAACTGACCTGGAAAATAAATCCAGGAGAAACAATTTAAAAATTGTGGGACTACCTGAAAGCCATGATAAAAAAAGAACCTAGACATTATCTTCCATGAAATTAACAAGGAAAACTGCTCTGATATTCTAGAACCAGAGGGCAAAATAAATATTAAAAGAATCCACTGATCACCTTCTGAAAGAGACCCGAAAACAGAAACTCCTAGGAATAATGTGGCCAAATTTCAGAGTTCCCAGATCAAGGAGAAAATACTGCAAACAGCTAGAAAGAAATAATTTGAGTATTGTGGAAATACAATCAAGATAACAAAGGATCTAACAGCTTCAACATTAAGGGACTGAAGGGCTTGGAATGGGATACTTCAGATGTCAAAGGAACTAGAATTGAAATCAAGAATCACCTACCCATCAAATTTTAGTATAATACTTCAAGGGAATAAATGGTCATTCGATGATGTAGATGACTTTCAATCATTCATATTGAAGAAAAGACCAGATCTGTGTAGAGAATTTGACTTTCCAAGACAAGAATCAAGAGAAGCATGAAAAGGTAAGCAGGAAAGAAAAATCATAAAAGACTCTCTAAAGCTGAACTGTTTACATTACTACATGCAAAGTAAATATTTTTAACTCTTGAATTTTTTCTCAGTATTTGGGTAGATGGAGAGATTATACATACACACACACACACGTACACTATAATAGATAGAGAGTACAGGGTGTGTTGAATCAGAAGAGATGATACACATACACACACACACAATAAAATAAAAATTAAGGGGTGAGGGAGGAAAATACCGGGAAGAGAAAGGGAGAAATGGAATGGGGCAGGCTATAACTCATAAAAGAGATAAGAAAAATGCAGTTCAATGGAGGAGAAAAAGGAGAAGGTGAGAGGGGAAAAATGAAGCTACTCTCTCCACATGTGGCTGAAGGAGGGAATAACATGCTCGTTAAATTTGATATGAAAATTTATATCACGCCACAGGAAAGTATGGGAGGAGGCAACCAGTGGGGTGAGGGGAATGATAGAAGGGAGGGCAAATGGGAGAAGGGAGTTACTAGAAATGAACACTTTTGAGAAGGAACAAGGTCAATTGTGGGGGGGGGAATAAAATAAGGGGGATAGAGAAGGACAGAGGGCAATATAATTAGTATTATACAACACGATTATTATGGTAGTCTTTTGTAAAACAACACATACTTAATGTGCATTGAATTGCTTGCCTTCTCAATGGGGCTGGGGAGGGAGGGGGGGAGGGAGAAAAGTTGGAATTCAAAGTATTAGCAATGAAGAATTTTTATTGCATATAATTGGGAAATAACAACTACAGGGAATGGGGTGTAGAAATTTATCTTGCCCTACAAGAAAAGAGAGAAGATGGGGATACGGGAAGGTTGGGGTGTGATGGAAGGGAGGGTACATTGAGGAAAGGAGTAATCAGAATGCAAGGTATTAGGAAGTGGGGGGAGGGGAGTGATGGGGAGAAAAATTGGACATGTTACAAAGTGAGGTAAAAGCAATTAGTGTTAAAACAATTGACTGAATTAATTACTGAGAATAAATCAATGACATCTTTAGTTTGGGGAAAAGAATTTCAGTCTAAATTTCCTAGAAGAAGGTAACCTTGGGTAAAATTTGTCATTGATGGCAAAGTTAAGGTTTTAATGGTACATTTGATTTTATGATTGCTATTTAATCAGGAACTAGAACATGTATAGAAAGGCATGTGAGTCACTTAAGACTTGCCTCAAAAGATATTGCTTAGCCAAAGTGAAATTATAATCATATTTAAAACTTGGTTATTGGAACTTGCCATTTTTAGATGCTATGGGACTATTAAGTGACTGTTCTTCCGAGTCTAACTGCAGGTATAGGTAGCAAGAAAGTCAATCTGAGCCTCCAATCCATGATGCCAGTAAGCCTGTGAGATGCTGGTATGAATTGCAAAAGGTGATCTCAAGGGAATGGTGGGAGAGTGGCTGTTCAGCCTGGGCTGAGGTGGGATTCTCCTGACCCAATTTCCCCACTGACACCTGGCAGACTTTAAGCCTCACTGAATGCAGGTGGGCAATCTAATCCTGCCTGGAACTGACATGAAGTTGGGGACATATTGTATCCCTGCGATGCCCCTACTCTTGGTGGCAATTTCCTACAGTCAAAAGGTTTGTAAGCTTAATACCAGATCTGTTAGGTTATAGATTATTGGCAGGGGAATATCCAAGGTTAAGTCTAAAATTAAGCTATTAGGCATTGGACTTTAGACCAACAACAATAAGTTAGGGTCCTTTAATTCTTAGTAACACTGTGGAGACAATTAGGTCAAGAGCTTGTGAAGTTAGCAACATAAATATTATTTGTGTCTCGGTTAATTGTTTAAAAAAAAATTCTTTTGTGGTCCATATTGTAAATGCTTTAAAAAGAAGTATCACTTGACCAAAAGTTTGAATTGTTTTATCTATTATAAACTATGTTAAAAATGAAAAATAAAATAAAAAAAGAAAACCCTAAAGGGGTGCAAAGAGTTGGACAGCACTAAAAAACTACTTTATGGGGAAGGGAGTTTCCAATGAGGAAATACCCCCAGCAATATAAATCAACAACTGTTTTGCAACTTATAGCCTTAGAGAGATACCTGTGGCATTAAGAGTTTAAGTGATTTATCCTGGGACACACAGTAAGTTTCTGAGGAAAGGCTAGAGCTCAATTCACCTTCACTTTGAGGATGATTTGTCTCTCTATCCAATATACCATGTAACCTCTATATACATAATTTTCTCCATAAGGAAACCCAAGTGGAGGCATCCATCTCCTTTACCTTCCCTTCACCCCTTCCCCAACATCAGGCTACCAGACCCCTTTGGGGCTGGCAGGAGGAAAATACTGCCACTGGAAACATGATTCCCAAAGCAAAGAGCAACATAAATATTCAAATTAGCTTGATTAAGCCCTGGGAGACTGACCATTATACGTTACCATCTGGTCCCATCTTAAGGTCCTCTTATACCTGCCAGACCCTACAACCCTGCCATCTGACCTGCTGCTTTATACCCCATGGATCCCTAGGCCTTGTCATTTGTTCCATCAAAGTATCCTTAAGACTTCTAGTTCTTTCTATCCACCTTATGGTTGAATGAAATTTTATAAGAAATCTCCCCCAATTAGAGCATAAGCTCCTTGAGAGCAGAGACTGTTTCATTTCTTTCATTTGTATCACTGGAGTCTAGCATATAATAAGCTCTTAATAAATGCTCTTTGACTAACTCAGGACTAGTCGTTCGTTGTTATGAGTCCAGTTTGTTGTGGTTATTTCCTCATCTTCATTTAAATCTGCAAAATGGAATCATAATATTTGCATAAATTAATGCATTTGCACATGTAGTGATACACTTTCATGTATGTGATAGTAATCTTAAGCCTACCTTACAGGCTTAAGAGGAAAGATTTTGTAAACAGTAGAGCTCTGAGAATTACAAATTTTTGTCTCAGGATTGTAGTGAGGATGAATTGAAATAATGGTTGTAAAGCACTCATATAAATATGTTTTATGTCATTTGGGATGACAGAGATCACTTCTAACTGGGAACTAAAGGAGAGATCAGGGAAGGCATCATGTAGGAGGTGATATTTGAGCTCAGGTTTGAAGGAAGATTGTGCATTGCTAGCTAATATAATGCAGTATATTCCAAAGTCTTACGAGGCTGAAACTTTTGGAACATGTTGTTAGATGAATTCTGTGTCTTGGTGTAGTCCAAAATTTCCAGAATAAAATTTTTTTCAAATTGGGATGAGCCATGACTTTGACTCTCCATGGAAGGTCTGATAGTATTGATTTGTATACAAATGGCAGAAAAAGGGAGAGGATAGGGGTCAATCTTCCTATTAACCACTTATTTGTTCAAGGCAAGTTGCTATTTTTCAGAGAATAATAAGCAAAGTATTTTTGTAACCTGGTAAATGGATTGTCTTGGTCTTCCAAAATGGTTTTTCCGCTCTGTTATCTTTGGCACACTGCTGAGAAGCATCTGCCTTGGAAGTCCTAATTGCATAACGGGATTGATGCCCAAGTGATGATCATTTATGGTTGGTAGGTACCTCCTCTCAATCAGAATGAACTCACTGGAAACCTACTATGTGCCTAACGTCTGTAGCAGGGAGATGCCTAGGATACAGCCTGGGAGTGAAGAGACCTAGATTAGAGTCCTGGCTCAGTCTCTACTTAGCTATGGTATTTTCACAAGTCACTTCCCCTCTCTCTGTGGGCTTTTGCTTCCTCAGATATATAATGAGAAGATTATTCTAGATTTCTCTAGTTCTTTCTAGTTCTAATAGGTCTTTTTTCCATGTTCCAAGGTCATTGCTAGCTCTAACATTCCGTATCCTAATATCCTTCTTAGCTCTTAACATTCCCTAAGACTAAAATTCTGATCAACACAGCAGTCAATCAATCCTTCACAGGAATGACTATGACACACGTCTCCCACCTCTTGGCAGAGAAGCGAAGGGCAAGAGAGACAGAATGGGGCTTAGATTTTCAGACGACCAATGTTTTGGTTTTTGTTTCTTGTCTATACTTGTTATAAAGGAAGTTGTGGGGGGGGAGTTAGTAGGAATTGGAGAAAGGAAGGAAGGAAGGAAAGAAGGAAAAAGGGAGGGAGGGAGAAGGAAGGTAAAAAGCAAAGAAGAAAGGAAGACAAGATATTTTCAAATGGAAGACCAAAAAGAAATTCACAAACAGGTTTTGTCCCTACTTTGTACAAATCTAGTATACACTTAAAAAATACATATCAAAAGTTCATGGTTTTATATATATTCTTCCTTTTTTATTCTTTGTATATTGAAATGGTTGTTTGTTAATGATTACTAAGTTCAAAATAAATGTATTTCAAATCCTACAAGCCTGCAAAGAATAATGAAGGTAAGAACATAGAATGTACTAGATGAAAGGAACCTAGGAACTCAGAGTGTTAGCCCATACACCACAGAAAATGTTGGCCCTAGAAGAGAACAGAGAGGTCATTCATCCTAACCCTCTCATTTTATAGAGGATAGAGTTGGAGACTCAGAGAGATGGAGTAATTTCCCCAAGATCTCATATTGAATTAACAACATATTAAGGACTGGCCGAAGTTCCTGACTCCTTGTTTGGTGTTCCTTCCACTGTACCATACTTTCCTTCCTCTTCGGAGCTTATTAACTTGTCAGGGAGGCAAAAAGAATTAGAGCCAATTAGAGTGTGAGACAGCATAGAAGAGAACCCTAAATGGCAGGGCACAGCAGGGACCTACTCCCTCCTCTTGCCTCTCTGCTGCCATTTTGCCTCTCGTGCTCCAGCAGGGGCTTATGGCATTCCTGAAATCAAAATGTTTACTGTACTTCAAGTTCACTCTCGCATTGAAAGTCTCCTAAGCCATTTATTTCTGAGCAATAACACTGGCAACTCTGGGTGAGGAGTGCCATTATGGAAAGGCAATCACCCTCCTGTGGAGCTACCAAGAGCATTGAGCTGTGGAGGCCTCCAAGCCTCAGTGGTATTGCTATTCAAAGAGAGTCCCACTGTCGTCTAGCTATTGTGAAATGTCTCATTTTTATGTGTAAATAAATCATTTACATAGATTACTCTGATCGCTTCAGACTGCCAGCTGCTGCTAAAACATTTTAAGTGAACACTCAGGCAGGAGGAAGTTTGTTAAGCATTTACTATGAAGTTTGGCTCTTTCTACCTGGCTCCTTTCAGGGATTTCTGTACTTGATGGTCAACTTCAGAAGAAATCCCCACCCCTCCTCACCCTGAAAGTTCTGCTCTGAGGGCCTCTTTTCTGCATCCCTCTTTGGGCCCCTCACATTCTCCTCAAAACATAGGACCAAGAACTGACCATCTCATGCAAGTAGAAAGCTCATCTAGTGATCAGAAGGTCCTGCAGTTTTCCATGTCTTAGTATATATCCTGTCTTACTCTGTATCCTGTCGTACTCTGTAGGGAATTTTCAGGCAAAGAAACTTTCTACCAAGGTAGACTGGACACTTTCTTTGTAACAAATCAAAGAGAGTTGCCAAAAGAACTATAGATGTTAACCAATTTGACCAGAAGCACACAGTCAGTATGTGTGAGGAGAGCACTGCACTTCGGTCTTCCTTATGCCAAGGCTGGTTCTCTTGTGGTTGACCTTTCCTTCTCAAGGAGAATGCGATCAAGAAGGTAATATTTGTGAAGCAAAGCTGTGCAAAGTCATCAGCATCACTCTTTTCTCATCAAAGTCCAATGGCAGGTCAACTAGCGATGGCCCGGGGCACTGTGAATGACCTTGATTTCTTCAATATCTAACCAAGCTTAGCTTTTGAGAAAATGAGTTGGAGTGGGGGGGTGGTATTCCCATTTTCAGTGCCAGGAACATAGTAGATATTTAATAAATGCTTGTTAAGTGATTGACTATTTATATTTATATTGAAGAAAGTGTGAATGTTTAGAAAAGAGAAGAGGAAAAACTGCTATT
The DNA here is from genome assembly GCA_028658325.1 of Potorous gilbertii. Lineage (NCBI taxonomy): Eukaryota > Metazoa > Chordata > Mammalia > Diprotodontia > Potoroidae > Potorous > Potorous gilbertii. The sequence goes on from CM053774.1 coordinate 38,621,338, forward strand.
TATATTGAAGAAAGCGTGAATGTTTAGAAAAGAGAAGAGGAAAAACTTGTTTCCCATCTTTGGGAAAGAATTCTTGGTCTGGAGGCATAGCAGGAACATGAAAGCTATCCCTGAACATTTGAAGGGCTGTCATGTGATTAATCCCAAAGAAAAGAACTGGAACCAGTGGTTTAGAGAAACAGGAAAACATATTTCATCTGAATATAAAAAAAACAAACATCAAAAATGTTTGCCAACAAACATGGGAGTATATAAAGTCAGGAAGCACTGAGTTTCCTGCCAACAGAAACATCAAAGAAAAGCAGATAAGTAGTGAAGTGGGGTGAACACAGGGCAGAGAGCCAGGAAGATCTGAGTTCAAATCCAGCTTCAAAATGCTAGCTTTGTGACCATAGGCAAGTCATATAGTCTCTGTCTGCCTCAGTTTTTGTTGCTGTTCAGTTATTTTTCAGTGACGTCCAACTCTTCATTACCTTATTGGGATTTTCTTGGCAAAGTTACTGGATCGGTTTGTCATTTTCTTCTCCAGTTCATTTTGTAGACAAGGAAACTGAAGCAAACAGGGTTAAGTCCAGGGACACAGAACTAGTGTCTGAGGCCAGATTTGAACCATGAAGATGAATCTTCCTAACCTCAGACCTGGCATTCCATCCACATTACTACCTAGCTGCCTCAGTTTCCTCATCTGTAAAAGTGGGGTTAATAATAGCTCACACCTCCAGGATTGTTGTCAGGATCAAATGAGATGACAAATAAAATGCTTTACAAACTTTGAGGCACCGTATAAATTCTAATTATTACTACTGTAACATCTCCTATATTATATGTGTGGGTCTAGTGTCAGCACTCTTCCAGTTCAGGTTTGACACTCAAAAGTCACAGAAATTTAACGAAGGAGAAGAATAACTTTTCTCTGATACTGCAAGGCCATGCAACAAGGATACACAACTTTTCTTGATTCCCTCACCCCCATCCTCGATCTTATCTCTATTTGGAAACCCATCTGATCACTCAGTCATCAGGATATGGTGACTCACTTGAACTCAGGCACCCAACAAGTCTGAGGCCCCAACTACCCAAGGCTGGAACCTGCTATGCCTCCAGACCAAGAATTCTTTCCCCAACCTTCTTTACTGTTAGTGCTTTTCCTCCATTAATAATTTCCTATTTATCCTTTCTATATCTTGTTTATATGTCCTCTACCTAATAGGCTGGAAGGGGATTGAGTAGAGACTGATCTCTGTCTTTGCTTGTTTCCCTAGCACTTAAGCACAGAGCCTGGCTTACAGTAGATGCTTAATAAATGCCAGATGACTGACATTGACAGGATACCCTCTTGTCAAGGATATTTTTGTGGGGATGCTGGATTCTGGCAGAGGTTGGAACCCCAAATTGCTGAGATCCTTTCCAATTCTAGTGGGTTCTGAATATGTTTCTGAATAGGATCTACTGTGGTATTTGTTGAGAAATAGCCATAGTGTCAAAACCAAAGAAAGCAAAATATTCTGAAAAAGTAACGCAAAAATCATCTCTAAAAGATGAGCTTATAGCAGAATTTCCTACACCAGAAAATGTTCCCAGGAAAGGCTCTCGACCTCAGAACCTTTTGAGCAATCAACAATAGACTACTTGGCAGGCTGAACCATACTGAATAAACAAACAATGGTGTTTGAGAGAGAGGTTTAATAAGAACTATCAAGTACATGAATTTTCAGGGATATTTCTAGCACAAGCAAACATACAAATCCATTAAAATGACTTCACTAAGTTGAGAACATAATCTTTATCAGAAACCCAGAGGAGACAAGACATGTATGGGTTCCTAAAAGTAGGGTGGGGATGGGCTTTTTTGGGTTTGCTTGGGATGGAGGGAAAGAGGAAGGGACAAGAGGGCAGAACGATGGGGGGAACATATAGAGAGAAGGAGGAGGGAAGAGGGAAAGAAGAAGGAGAGACAAAGACAGAGGGGTGATGGCTTTTCTTCCCACCAAGTAGGGACAACATCATATTGACATGCTGGCCTCTTTGCATTTCCTCATACAAGATATTCCATCTTCCAACACTAAGCATTTTTACTGGCTGCCCCACATGCTTGGAATTATTTCCCCCTGCTTCATCTCCACCTGCTGGCTTCCTTCTCTTCTTAGCTCAAGTCTCACCTTTTGCAAGAAGCCTTTGCTGATCCCACTTAATACTAGCAACTTCCCTCTGAGATTATCTCTAATTTATCCTGTCTCTGTCGTGTTTGCAAATAGTTGCTTGTGTGCTATATTCTCAGCTTAACTATTTCCTGAAAGCAGGGACTGTCTTCTGCCTTTATTTTTATCCCCATTGCTTAGCAAGGTGCATGGAATATGGTAGGAGATTAATAAATGCTTGTTGACTGACTGACAGCCATCACTGTGTGATCAGGAAAGGCCTCTGACAGAAAGAGTCAAAAATCTATATTGTGGGGAAGGAAGAGGAGGGAAGGAAGGAGGGGAGAGGGAGAGAGAAAGGGAAAAGGAGAAGGAAACGTAGGGAAGAAGAGAGAGAAAGAGAGAGAGAGACAGACAGAGAGAGAGACAGAGAGATAGAGAGACAGAGAGAGAGAGAGAGATAGAGAGAGAGAAAGATGAAGAGGGAGAAGGAAAAGGAGAAGGGAGAGAGTGAGGAAGACAGAGAAGGAGAGGGAAAGGGGCAGGAATAAAGACTTCAGTGTGTGATCCACTTGGACTAGAAATAGAAGTTAAAGACAAAAACCAAAAATCATTGATTTTAGGTTCAGAGGAATTCCAAGAATGGGAAAGTCAGTAAAAATGTACAGTCAGGAGATGGAGGGTCAAGTTGGAGGAAGAGCAAAGGAGGCCAGGGACCCTGGATGTAGGAGGCTACTTATTTCCAGTATGACCTTGAGTCACCATCTTTGTGAGATTCAGCCTCCTCAGTTATAAAATAAGGGATAATTTCTAAATTCCTTTGTAGCTCTCAGTTAATCATCCTATTAGAAAAGGAGATGTTATTCTCCCCTATGAGAAATGAAAAAAGAGTTACAACACTAAAAGAAAGGCTGCATATGTAGCTTGTGTAGATTAGCCAATGGGGTGGGGATGGGGCAGTCCTTTGAAGCATATAGAAATATCCCCTGCCTGTTTGCAGTTCAACCACATGGAAATTTTGGAGAACTGATTTCTGGACATAAGTGACTTAGGGGGTCGGCATCATGTGGTGGAAGAAAATCAACTAATTGTCTTGAGAGTCAGAAAAACTAATGACTCAGAAGCTGCTGAGCCAGAACTGAGTACAAAATGAGTACTTTGCAGTGGAAATGTCCAGGCATTGGCATTGTGAGCTTAAGAGATCCATAGAACACCCTCAGAGGTTACAGCAACCAGGGTCAGTCAGGAACAGAGATCCCTGGAGGTGATGGCAGCAGCAGCCACAACAGTAAGAAGATGATGGAGTGGCAACCTTGAGATGGACATGACCAGACAGTGACCTCGCAGACACTGTAGAAAGAGGAGTCAGTACAGGTACCAGACAACAGCTGGCATCTTCCTCTTTCCTGATGCTCAAGTGTAAGTGTTGCAGAGTACCCCAGATCAGCAGAGAATTGTCCCAGCCCACAGCAAACTTCACAAAGGACGTTGGGAGGCACTCAACACTGGTCACATGTGTTTTCTCCTAGTGTGCTTAGGACCTTGAAGCATTCTCCCCAGGGTCCTCTAACATGCCAAGGGAGAATACACCTGACTGGTCAACTAGCATTTATTAAACACCTACTATGTGCCAGGCACTGGGGATACAAAGAAAGGCAAAAAAAAGCCCCTGCCCTGGAGTTCATGGTCTAACATGGAGGAGACAACAAGCAAACAATTATATATGAACAAGATGGGAGGGAGCTTAATTTTCTCAAAGAGAAAATTAAGGAAGATTGAGAAAAGCTTCTTGCAGGAAGTGAGGTGATAATTAAAGAAGGAAAGCAGAGATGAGGAGGCAGAGATATGAGAGAATTCCAGGCATAGGAGAGGCAGTAAAAATGTAGGGTCAGGTGATGGAATGTCAGGTTGAAGGAACAGCAAAGGAGGCCAGGGACCCAGGATGGAAGAATACGTAGAGGAAAGTCAGATGTAAGAAAACTGGAATGGTAGGAAGAGGGTAGTTTATGTAGGACTTTGAAAACCAAATAAGAGATTTTACATTTGATCCTAGAGGTAATAGGGAACCACTAGAGATTACTGAATGAGGGAGAAGGGGTAATATAGTTGGATCTGCATTTTAGGAAGATTCATTTGACAGTTTAATGGAGAATAGATCGGCATGGAAAAGAGTCTTGATGAAAGAAGACCAAGCAAAAGCATATTACAACAGTTCAGGCATGAGGTGATGAGGGTCTGCACCTGAATGGTGGCACTGTCAAAGGAGAAAAGCAGAGCATATAGAAAAAATGCTAGTTGGTAGATTCTACCAGGAAGAATTCTAGAAGGGTGAAATGATAGGATTTGACTACTGGTAGATAGTGGGGAGAGGAGGTGAAAGAAAATGAGAAGTTAAGAATGACAAATAGGTTTCTAGCCTGGGTGACCTGGGAATAGTAGTATTGCTAATAGAAGTAGGGAAGTTAAGAATTGGGAAGAAAGGCAATGATTCAGTTTTTGACTGCTGAGTTTAAGATGACTATGGGACATACAATTTGAGAAGTCTAAAGGCAGTTGGAAATATAAGACAAGGTCAGGGGAGAGGGTAGGACTGGACAAGTAGATGTGAGACTCATCTGTATAGAAATGATTATTAAAACCACGGGTGTTGATATGATCACTAAGCGAAATAGTCTAAGAGGGAAAAGAGAAAAGGGCCCTTGCCAGAACTTTGGGAGACCATCATGGTTAGTGGGTGTGATCTAATTAAGATCCAGTAAAGGAGACAGAGAAGTGATTATACATGTAGGAAGAGAATCAGAAGAGTTCAATATCTTAAAAGCCTAGAGAAAAGAAAGCAAAGGTCAGGTGATTGACAAGTCAACAGATGAAGAAAGATTGAGAAGGATGAGGACTGAGAAAAGACAATAGTTTTGGTGATTAAGAGATCATTAGTAACTTTGGAGTGAATAATTTAAGCTGAATGGTAAAGTCATATGCCAAACTGCAAAGAGTTTGGAAGACAGTGAGAGAAAAGGAAACAGAAGCACCTTTTATAAATGGCAGCCATGAAAGGGAGAAGAAATATGGGATTATAGCTAGTGGGGATGCACACAACAAGTTAGGGTTTTTTGAGGACAGGAGAGATGTTTATAGGTAGTAGAGAAGGAGCCAAGAGACAAGGAGTGATTAAAAAGTAGTCATGATAGAGAGGGTAAACTTCTGCAAAAGACAGAATTAGATGAGATTGCTTATCCATGCAAGAGTTTGCCTTAACAAAAAGAGGAATCACATCTTCACATGAAACACGAGTGAAGGAAGAGACAGTGATGGAAAGCAGTTGAATGGTGTGAGATGAGGAAGAGGGAGTTCATAGGCAAATGGTACCAGTTTTTTCTTTCTATATCTTTTCAGTAAATCCCTTTTCTAAAAGCTAATGTGGTTTAGTTGGTTGACAATGGGGATCACAACAGTGGGGGCTCAAGTAACAAAACGAGAAACCAAAATCCTTCAAAGTTACCCCTGGAACTATGAAAAGAGAAGTACTCAGCCACCATCTGGGGACCTGTCCTGCCAGTAGAAATGAGAGTTGAGAAGATCTGTTTTCTTTAAGCTTCATTTACTTTTATCTGGTTTGGTCAGATTGACAAAATGGAATCTGTACACTTGCTCCTCACTTTCCCTTGTGATGGTTAGAAGAGATATTATATTTTTGCCTTCCAAATTCTTTGCCAGAAATGAACAGAGCCAACAAGGGTTGTTTGAAACTGTGTCTCAGATGCCAACCTCCTTGGAGGGGAGATGTTTAATTATTCCCTAGGAAGAAAAACTTTATATCCCAAGCCAAACTTTGCAACTATAGACTCTGTCCTAAAGTCCTGTGGCCACCATGCCCCTCTCACGGGAACTTTTCCCACCAGGGTGGAATAGATTGCACTTCCTTCCCTTCTCCCTGACTTAAAGTTCCTATAGTGGGAACTGAACTACACTGTACCCAGAGGATCCTTACAATTAAAGTGGAACAAGATGAGGGGATCAGTGTTGAAGGGAGAAATCTTCTGGCTTCTAGAGCTTTCTCTACCACTACCCCTCCCTGGAAGACTTAGACCTAGGTCTCCACCAGTAACTTTATTCCTCTACCCTCTCCATCCATTGTACCCTCTAAAAATGTCCCTCTACTATACTGCAGTGGCAAAATCTTTGGATGAAGAGGCAAAGAACATAAATTCAATTATGAACACTACCACCTGTATGATAACTTCCTACCTATGAGAAATTCATTTCATGTAACTGGGCCTCATTTTCCTTTTCTGTAGATTAAGGAGATTGGACAAGATAATTTTCCAAGGCTCTGGAAATCTCCGATCCTGTGATTCTTTCTTCCTCTCAAATTCCTTCTATCTTGTGGGACTCATTGTGATATAGGTTCCTCTTAAGGATACCACATCTTTTGGTCCTCTCTCCATGCCAATATGATCCTTCTATCATACCTTCTCTCTGATATATAGGATGATGAAGAGGAATTGGTATACTCCTAGTTATCCATTGATACCTTCAGATCCTCCTCCTGCCACCACCACTCAGCAACCACTTCTCATCCTTTGCAGTTGACCTGTCTAGATCAGATATTTATTTCTGTCATTTATATATTTCCAGGTCCTTCTTCATCACTAATATAAATCTTCTCCACCCCAACCTCTTGCATATTTTGAACATCTTGGCTCCTTAACTAACAAAAATACATCTCTCCCTCTCTTTCTCTCCTTTCCTCCCTGTCCCCCTCTCTCCCCCTCCCCTCCCTTATCTCTCCCCTTCCTTCTTTCCCTCTCCCTTCTGACTCCCCCCTTCTCCTCATTTCTCTCCTCTCCCCCCTCTCCTTGACTTCGCTCCTTCTCTGTCATCAATCTACCAATATACCTCAAATACACTCAGGCATAATTATACATTTGACCTTGCTCTCAGTTTCTCCCCAATTCATCACACCATCCCTCTGCTTAACTAAATTTGCCCCATGTACAAGAATTCCTAGTTGATGCTCTGATTCCTTTAGGTTCCTTCACTGACTTTCATGTCAGTGTAATAAAGTCAGTCTCTTTTTAAAGGATAAGTCAGATTTTGTTAAAATTCTTATTAATAACTTTTGTTTTTCTATCACCTTAATTTTCAAATATATACTTATCTCCCCCCATCTACCCCATGACAAACTTTGTAACAAGGAATAAAAAAAAGAAAAAAAAAGCTTACTTCCACAAAAGTCACCAATGCATTAGCCTAGTCTGATGGTAAATGCAATGATCCATATTCATGATTCCCCACCTCTGCAAAGAAGGTGGGGAGGCAGAGTCAAGTTGGTGGCACAGAAGTACAAAGCTACTCTGAGCTCTACCCGCAAAGCCCACAAAATACCTGTAAAAAAGACTCTAAACAAATTCTAGAGTAGCAGAAGCCACAAAATGACAGAGGGAAAGAGATTTCCAGCCCAAGACAGACTGGAAGGCCAACAGGAAAGGTCTATCACACTGAGCAGGGAGCAGAGAAAAGCTCAGCCTTGGCTGCACAGCACTGCATGGACAGGACTGGAGCAGACGAAATCTGGGCAGCAGCTGTGGCTCCAAGATTTCTTACCCCACAAACGCCAAAGACAGCTTCAAAAGTCAGTGAGAAAGCTCTTTCATCTGGATGAGAAGGGAGCAGGGTCCAGCCCTAGCCTCAGGCCCTGGACAGTGGAAGTCACTGCAGCACAGAGTCCATTTTTAGAACCCTCAGTCTAAAGACCCCAGGGCCACTGATCTGAATCTCAGCCCCAAGTGGTAGTCCTGGGGTGAGGAGGAGCATTGATGTGGTGGAGTTGTAGGTGGTTGTGGACAGGGTACTCTACTTGCAGATCTTGGGCAAAAAAGTCTGTGGATGTTCCCAGACCAGAGTACAGACCAGGAGTTTACTCCTCTCCTGGTTTGTGCCCTTGATTGTACAACTTTGGAGGAACTGAGGACTTATGAGTCCCTAGAGTATACCCTACTCTTGACAAAGGACCCAAAAGTCAAGTAACTGGTTGGGAAAATGGCCAGAAAAGGGAAACAAATAAGACTATAGAAGGTCAATTTCATGGAGAACAGGTATTCTCTCTTTTCCTTTCAGAAGAGGAAGAACAATGTTTACCATCAGGGAAAGGCATACAAGTCAAGACTTCTGCTTCCCAAATATCCAAAATAAATATTCAATGGGCTCAGCCATGGAATAACACCAAAAGCATTTTGAAAATCAAGTAACAGACGTGGAGGAAAAATTGGGAAGAGAAATGAGAGAGATGCAAGAAAATCATGAAAAGCAAGTCAACAGCTTGCTAAAGGAGACCCAAAAAATGCCAAGAAAAATAACACCTTTAAAAATAGGCTACCTCAATTGGCAAAAGAGGTCCAAAAAGCCAATGAGGAGAAAAATGCTTTCAAAAGCAGAACTAGCCAAATGGAAAAGAAGGTTCAAAAGCTCACTGAAGAAAATAGTTCTTTAAAAATTAGAATGGAGCAGATGGAAGCTAATGACTTTATGAGAAACCAAGAAATTGTAAAACAAAACCAAAAGAATGAAAAAATGGAAGATAATGTGAACTATCTCATTGGAAAAACAACTGACCTGGAAAATAGATCCAGGAGAGACAATTTAAAAATTATGGGACTACCTGAAAGTCATGGTCAAAAAAAGAGCCTAGAAATCATCTTTCATGAAATTATCAAGGAAGTCTTCCTTGATAGTCTAGAACCAGAGGGAAAAATAAATATAGAAAGAATACCCCAATTACCTCCTGAAAGAGATCCAAAAAGAGAAACTCCTAGGAATATTGTAGCCAAATTTCAGAGTTTCCAGGGCAAGGAGAAAATATTGCAAGCAGTTAGAAACAACTTAAGTATTATGGAAGTACAGTCAGGATAACACAAGATGTAGCAGTTTCTGCATTAAGGGATCAAAGGGCTTGGAACATGATATTCCAGAAGTCAAAGGAACTAGGATTAAAACCAAGAATCACCTACCCAGCAAAACTCAATGAAAGAGAGGACTTTCAAGCATTCTTTTTTTCTTTTTTTCTTTATTTTTTTAATGTTTTACAATAACTACCAAAAAGCTTAGATTTTTAGCCCCCCACCTAACCCTCACCACCCCCTCCCTCCACAAGATGCCATACAATTCTATATATGATCTACATATACTTTCCCATTGAATATGTTTTCACTATAGTCATGCTATATAGACAAACTAAAATAAATGGAAGAAATCATATAAACAAATCAAAACGTAATACACACACACACACATATACAAACATGATCTGCTACATCCTGCAAATGAATTCCATAGTTCTTCCTCTGAGTGTGGAAGGCATTTTGCCTTAGAAAACCATTGGGAATTATTATTATTTTTTTTTAAGTTCTTGTATTATTATGAAGTTCCAAGTCTACCAGAAAAAACTCTTGCACACTGTAGTCGTTGCTGTGCACAAAGTTCTCCTGGTTCTGCTCCTTTCATTCAGTATCAGATCATATAAGTCCTTACAGGTCTCTCTGAAGTCTTCCTGTTCATCGTTTCTTATGGCGCAATAGTACTCCATTACATTCATATGCCACAACTTATTCAGCCATTCCCCAATTGATGGGCATCCCCTTGATTTCCAGTTTTTGGCAACTACAAAGAGAGCTGCTACAAATATTTTTGTACATGTGGGACCCTTTCCCGTTTTTATGATCTCTTGGGGATACAGTCCTTGAAGTGATATCAGGTATACACATTTTTGTAGCCCTTTGGGCACAGTTCCAAATTCCTCTCCAGAATGGTTGGATGAGCTCACAGCTCCACCAGCAATGAATTAGTGTTCCAACTCTCCCACATCTTCTCCAACATTTATCATTTTCCTGTTCTGTCATGTTTGCTAATCTTATAAGTGTGATGTGGTACCTTAAAGTTGTTTTGATTTGTATCTCTCTAATCAAAAGTGATTTACAGTATTATTTTCATATGATTATAGATATCTTTAATTTCTTCCACTGAAAATTGCCTATTCATATCATTTGACCATTTATCAATTGGAGAATGACTTGTATTGTTGTACATTTTACTGAATTCTCTATATATTCCAGAAATGAGGCCTTTATCCCTGAGATTAGCTGTAAAAATTCTTTTCCAATTTACTACATCCCTCCGAATTTTGGTTGCATTGGGTTTGGTTGTGTAAAAACTTTTTAGTTTAATGTAATCAAAGTTATCTATCTTGCATTTCATAATGGTTTCTATCTCTCCTTTAGTCAAAAATTCTTCCCTTCTTCATAAATCTGATAAATACACTATTCTTTGCTCCTCCAGTTTGACCATGGTATCAATCTTTATACCTAGATCGTGTACCCATTTGGACTTTATTCTTGTGTATGGTGTCAGGCACGGGTTTATGCCTAGTTTTCGCCACACTGTTATCCAGTTTTCCCACAATTTTTGTCGAACAGTGAGTTCTTATCCCAAGCATTCTTGATGAAAAGACCAGAGCTGAACAGAAAATTTGACTCTCAAGAAGGTACAGAGGTACATTTTCTCATCTATTTTCTGAGGCCCAGTTTAGTCCTAATTGCATAGAGGTTCATTTGGGTTTTTTAGTGTGTCCTTCCATTTCCATCCTAGAAGCCAATGTGAATATTGTTTTCTTCATTCTTGCTTATTTCATTCTGCATCTGTTCATATAGATTTTCTCATATTTCACTGTATTCTTCAGGTTCATAACACAGAAATAGTTTATTACCTTCCCAGACTGCAGTTTGTTTCCCTCTTCCACAATTGATGAGCGTCTATTTTGTTTCTAATGGGAAAGCCATGTTATATTTAGGATCTTTATTTCTCTCTTTGATCTCCTTGGGACATATGATTAGCAGTGAAATCTTGTAGCCTTTATGGACATTAAGAATCAGGGCTTTTTGGCATAAATTCAAATTGTTTTCCAGAATAATTAGACCAATTCTCAATTCTATAATTGTGTATTATTAATGTGCTTCTCTTCCCCAAACCCAAACATTAAACATTTCCGTTTTTTTGGGCCATCTTTGCCAATTTGTTGGGTATGAGTCAGAACCTCAGAGATATTTTGATTTGCATTTATTATTAGTGATTTCTCTTCATACAGTTGTTAATAGCTTTGTAATTCTTTTTTTTTTTTGACAACTGTCTGTTCATACATTTGGATCATTTATCTATCAGGAAATGGTTCTTGATCTTATACATGTACATTGATTTCCTACATATTTTGGGTTCCATGCCCTTGTCAGAAATAGTTGAAACAGAGAGTTGTTTTTTTTAAACCCCAAACAGCAGCTTCTCTTTTTGTCCTAGTTGCATTATGTTAGTACGATAGCTTCCAATTTCATGTAATTTAAATTATTTATTATTTTTTATGATCACATATATTTTTTGTTTAGTTATGAACTCTCCCTTAGGTCATAATTGGGAAAGGCATCTGACCTTTTTCTCTTACAGAATAACTCAGTTTTTAATTAAGGAGGCCATGTCCTTTTAAACCAAAAGCTATCTCCTCAATTCAACTTCGTTACTAATATTGGTATCCACTTTCCTAAGATCTATTGTTCCACCTAGAAGTGAGGGAGGTAGGGATGGAGTCAGTCTATCCATTCTCTACTACCTAAACAATTGCAAGGTAATAGTGTCAACAGTGTAGTATAGATATAATTATCTATAAGGTAGCTAAGCAGACAGGCTCCTAGTATCCTCTTTGTCCCTGAAGTCTCTCTCTGGGTCTATTCAGCATCAAGTATTCCCATGGGAAAAGAGATTCATTTCTCTAGGCCCTGCTGCATCTAAGGTTCCATTACTGATAGTGCTTAAAGACTTTTGACAACAAAAGTCTCTGAGTCTCATTCCTATTCTACCAGGGACAATGTAATTCAGAGCCCCGGTCATTACTTAACAACCCTTCCCCAAAAGGTCAAATGTGAAATCCTTTGGAGAAAAATAATGAGATCACAGAATTTCAGTCATCTGGCATAACCCTTACCAAAATAATCCTGTCTAAACATACTCAACAGACAGCCATCTTGGTTCCACTTGAAATCCTCCAGTGATGGGTAACTGATTACTTCCCAAGGAAGTCTGTTACACACTGGGACAGCTCTAATGGTTAAGAATTTTTTTCAAATATCAAAGCTAAGTCTGCCACACTGAAGCATTTTTGTATTGCTTCTAGTTCCACAGAGTGTGGCCCAACAAAACAAATATAATCCTTCTTTGGTACAACAAGGTCTTTTTAAATGTTTAAATGCCTCTTCTCTCCCATACTTTCCTTCAGAGCCTCCAAAACTCTGAACTATGGCAACGTGTGCATCAATCTCATCATCTGAATGGACATTCTGGGGAATTATATTGCCAAAGTAGAGCTGCTGTGCTGACCTCCTTGTTATATGCCTGTGAAACCTGGACAATTTACCAGGCCATTCCAGGAAACGGAATCCTTATCATTTGAACTGTCTTAGGAATATTCTGAAGATCACCTACAAAATAAGGTACCAGACAATGAGGTCCTGTCTTGGGGCTGCCAATCATTCAAACTCTGCTGCAGAGAGCATAATTCCAGTGGATGGTCTGGCCATGTTGCTTGAATGCCAAAAAGTACATTTGCCTATAAAGACAATTTTACAGAGAACTCACACAAGGCAAGTGCTAATATGGAGGTCAGAAGTGATATAAGGATATTCTCAAGATCTCTCTGAAGCACTTTAGAATCTGATTGTGAGAAAGGGGAGACCCTGGCATAGGAATTCTGTTCTCTATGAGCAAAGCAGAATTTAAGTAGCTCAATATAAACATAGATGAACAAATTCAAAGACATCTCCACTCCAAATATTCATATGAACTATTTGTGCCCAATCTATGGTAGACTTTTTGAACTCATATTGATCTGATCAGCCACAGTCTGACATACTATTCCTTGACTTCAACATGGTAATGTCATTTTTGTTCTCTTTGAGACAGAGCAACAACCAACCAGATGCTTAAATACACTTATATTACTCCAAGTCTTAACTATCCCCAATTGCTTGAAGACGAGTTCAAATCCTGTTATAGAAACTATCTGTGAAATTTTGTACAATTCATTTAGCCCTCTTAGCCTCAGTTTCCTGATATGAAAAATGGGGATGATCATAGCAACTACCTCATAGGGTTGTTGTGTGGATAAAATGAGATAACATATATAAAGTGCTTTAACCTTAAAGTACTATATAAACATCATCAACATCATCAAAACCATCATCATTGTTCAATGAATCCTCAAATATAGTATGTCTCTTGATGTAGACTTAGGAAAGTCTGGAATACAGTATAGTAAACATGGAGCTCATATCAAGAGAGCAATGTAAGTCAGTTTGATTGAGTGAAGATTGTTGTTAGCCCTTCATTTTTGTTTTTTTAAATTTTATTTTTTTCAAATATTTATTTATTTATTGTATTTCAATTTATTTAAGTTTTCAAAATTCATTTCCACAAAATTTGGGGTTCCAAATTTCTCCCCATTTCTCCCCTGCCCCCACCGAAAACGCTGAGCATTCTAATTATCCCTATCACTAATCTGTCCCTGCTTCTAACATCCCTCCCTTCCCTTATCCCCATCTTCTCTTTTGTCCTATAGGGCAAGATAACTTTCTATACCCCATTATCTGTATTTCTTATCTCCTAGTTGCAAGAACAATACCAAACAGTTGTTCCTAAAACTTTGAGTTCCAACTTCTCCCCATTCCTTCCCTCCCCACCCATTCCCTTTGGGAAGGCAAGCAATTCAATACAGGCCGTATCTGTCTAGTTTTGCAAATGACTTCCATATTAGTCATGTTGTATAAGACTAACTATATTTCCTTCCATCCTATCTTGCCCCCAATTTCTTCTATTCTCTCTTTTGATCCTATCCCTCCCCAAGAGTGTTGACTTCTAATTGGTCCCTCCTCCGACTGCTCTCCCTTCCATTATCCCCCACCCCCCACTTATCCCCTTCTCCACTTTCCTGGACTGTAAGATAGGTTTTCATACCAAAATGAGTGTGCATTTTATTCCTTCCTTTAGACAAATGTGAGTAAGCTTCATGTTTTTTCTCTCACCTTCCCCCTTTTTCCCTCCACTGAAAAGTCTTTTACTTGCCTCTTTTATGATAGATAATTTGCCCCATTCCATTTCTCCCTTTCTCTTCCCAATATATTTCTCTCACCCCTTAATTTCATTATTTTAAGATATTATCCCATCCTATTCAATTCATCCTGTGCTGTGTGTGTGTGTGTGTGTGTGTGTGTGTGTGTGTGTAAGTTTCAAGAGTTACAAATATTGTCTTTCCCTGTAGGAATGTAAATAGTTCAACTTTAATAAGTCCCTTATGATTTCTCTTTGCTGTTTACCTTTTCATGCTTCTCTTCATCCTTGTGTTTGAAAGTCAAATTTTCTTTTCAGCTCTGGTCTTTTCATCAAGAATACTTGAAAGTCCTCTATTTCATTGAAAGACCATTTTTCCCCTGAAGTATTATACTCAGTTTTGCTGGGTAGGTGATTCTTGGTTTTAGACCTAGTTCCTTTGACT
>CM053774.1:38636558-38769700 GCA_028658325.1 Potorous gilbertii
AAGCATTGTTCTTCCTCATCAGAAAGGAAGGGAGGAAACATCTGTTCACCAAGAAAGTAACCTTTTATGGTCTTATTTTTTTTCCCTTTTCTGGGCATTTTCCCAGTCAGTTACTTGACTTCTGAGATTCCTTTCCACACCCACTTCACCTGCAGATCCACCCAGCTAGTGCTTGGGGTCAGAGATTCAAATGCTGCTCCCCCGCCTCAGGGCTTTCAATGGGGTTGGGGCTGCTCAGGTTGGGGCATGGCCACCTCACGGGGCTCAGTTACCTCAGGGGGTTTATGTGGAGACCTTCAACAATGGACCCAAGCTCCTGCCTGCTTGGGGAGCCCCTGGCCACTGCTTTCCCCACTGCTGCCACCTCCTGAGGGGGCCTGAGTCATGGAGACACCCCACTCCCCTCTCGGCCCACCAAACAGTCTCTCTCACTGACCTGTGCGCTTGTGGGTGGAGGGAACTACGTGGCTGCTGGAGATTCTGTCCCTGAAGCCTGCTCGGATCTGCTCCTCTCGGGGCCGCATGGCCAGAGCAGGGCTGGGCTCTGCTCCGGGTCCGGTGCACAACGGACCTTTGGTGATGGTTTTTCAGTTCTCTCTGGAATAGAAATCTCCTCCACTCTGTTGTTCTGTGGCTTCCACTGCTCAAGAATTTATTAGGCATTCTTCTTTACAGATATTTTATAGGCTGTGGTTTCGGAGCTAGCATATGTGAATCTTTCTACTCCGCCATCTTGGCTCCTCCCCTTTACTATTTTCTTAGTAGGCAAATGAATGTTGAATTGAGTCGATACATGTTCTATCTGTTTGTCTTTCATTTTAAAAGAGGACCAATGACACTGTAGGATGATGTCTTGACTTGCTTGCGAATTGGACTTAAGTGAGGCAGAGCTTTGCACAGTCATCAGCTTTGCTCTTTCTTCCAGACTCATGAGAGTGCAGCGGCAAGAAAAAAGTCAGGACAACAAGTGAAGGGCTGGGATGACCTTGGTGTCTTTGATGTCTCACCAGACTGTAAGGACTCCACGGCACCTGCTTCCCCTGTCTTCATGGTCATTAGAACAAATTGTTCTCATCCATTCATTCCACTAGGGGAAATCTTCATGTTTGAGGTAGACACAACATTAAATCTCTGATGAGGTTATAGCCCATTGGTTGCCCTCAATCTTGTTGAGCCTGAGACAGTTTTACCACGACGTGGCTGCTGCACATGCTATATCTTCTTGGAGCCACAGGTGGTAGTTGGGTGGTAGGCTGACAAGAAAAGTGAATGAGCAGCCCTGAAGAGGACTTGGCAAGCCTTCACACCAGAGGTAATGGTCCTCCTTGAATTAAAGAGAAGGGGAAGGTGGGATACTTGTGAAACACTGGACTTGGGGTCAAAAAACCTGAATTTCCACCCTGGTTCTATCATTTCCTAGATATGTGATGTTACTCAAGTTACTTCCCGTATCTTAATCTCTTCATCTGTAAAGTAGATATCCACAGTTATCCTCTAGGAAGGGATGAGATGAGATGGATGTTCTCTTCCTCTTTGCAAAGTTTGGAGACGATGGTTGTGGAATTTTACATGCACTGTCAGACTCAGTTGAGGGATTGCTTCAGATTGTTATTGTTACAAGAAATGGCTCATTGCTCTTTGTGGTAGCCAAAAACTGGAAATCAAGGGAATGCCCATCCATTGGGGAATGGCTGAATAAATTATGGTATATGAATGTAATGGAATACTATTGCACTATAAGAAATGATGAACAGGAAGATTTCGGAGAGGTCTGGAAAGACTTATATGATTTGATGCTGAGCAAAAAGAGCAGAACCAGGAGAACTTTGTGCACAGCAATGACCACAGTGTGAAAGAGTTTTTCTGGTAGACTCAGATCTTCCTTGCAATGCAAGGACTTAAAAAAATTCCTGGTGGTTTTCTAAGGCAAAATGCCCTCCACATCCAGAGAAAGAACTATGGAATTCAATCACAGAATGTAGCAGATCATTTTTTTTCTTGTGTATGTATATATACTGTGTTTTGGTTTGTTAGATGATTTCTCCCACTCATTTTAATTCTTCAACACAGCATGACTATAGTGAAAATGTATTTAACAGGAATGTATGTGTAGAACCTATACAAAATTGTATGCCATCTTGGGGAGAAAGGGGGGACGTAGGAGGGAGTGAGGGAAAAATAATCATTTAAGTTTTATGGTAGTGATTGTAGAACACTGAAAATAAATAAAATTAATTAATTAAAAAAATAAAATTTAAAAAAAAGAAATGGCTCATTGAGTGAAGGGACAGAGTGATATATTCAGAAATGAAAGTGATGCAAGAACAAAAGATATCAAAAAAATTTTAAATAATAATAACTGTACCATCTACCTCACATAGTAGAGTGGAAAGAGGGCTGATATTGAATTAAAGAACTCCGGTTCAAATCTTACTTATTCTTGGAATGATCTTGGGCAAACCATTTAATATCTCTAGGTCTCTAGATCTTAGTTTCCTCAATTATAAGTTGAGGAGGTTAGACTAGAAAGATGCTAAGGTTCTTTCCATCTCTAAATCTATGAACCTATCCCCATGTTTATGGTGAAAATTAAATAACAAATTGACATTTTAAAGTGTTTTAACAACAATAGCTTGCATTTATAAAGTGCTTTAAAGTTTACAAAGTACTTTACAAATATTAACTCATTCTACCTTCAAAATAATCTTGGGAGCTAGGTGCTATTGTTATTCCAATTTTACAGGTAAAAAAACTGAGGCAGACAGAGGTTAAGTGATTTGTCCAGGGTCACACAGCTAATAAGTGTTTGCGTCTGGAGTCTTCCTGACTCCAGGCCTAGCATTCTATCTATGCCACCTACAGGACGTATTAATGATGTATAATGGAAGGAATACTGGACTAGAGTTTAGAATCTTTTAAGAAGTTCTAGGTAGAATTTTTCTGTCTCTTTTTTGTCTTCATCTCATGCTGCCATCTCAGCTACAACCATTTTTGTGGTGACTCCTTTAATTATGGTCACCATGACTAGAGCAAAGCAAGATGTATACCATGAATTAAACTTTCTTGTTCTTGGATGGGTATGAAAACCAATAACTTTGCTCGCATCTCTGCTGAGAACATGTAAGTCATCCTTTAACTTGGGTGTGACTTCTTTAGGTTTTTAGGTTTCATTTATAGCAAGGATGATGTAATTTAGCGGCATCAAACTCAAATTGAAGCAGGGACACTAAACTATAAGTAAGGATTCCTATCGGTGCTTATTGGTTTACAAAACCACAGATTAACATCATTTATTGACTATTGTATTTTGATTTATTTGGTTCAATATGTCCCAATTATATTTTAATCTGTTTCTGGCTACACTTGGGACTGCAGGGAGTGGGGTGTGGGGATGGGAGGAGGCGAGAGATGTGACTGGACTGTTTGACCCTTCTGATGTAGTTAGTAGATACTAATCTTGTTTGAGATTCAGGAAGTCCCAGGGTTTAAGTCTCACCTGTAATATAGTTTCCTGGCTGTACGAATCTGTATCTCTTCCCATCCTAACATTCCATGTTGTGGGTTCTTTGCTCTAAGGTCCCTTCCAACCAGTGGCATGCTGGTAAATGTTTAATGACTAGCTCACTAGGGGTGGGGAAGAAATGTGCCTTTGACACACATATATATTATCTTCCCCAAAACATATGTAAAAACATTTTTTTAAAGTTTTGAGTTCCAAATTCTATCCCTCCATCCATCCCCTATCCCCTCCCTGAGATGATAAGCAATCTGATATAGGTTATACATGTGCAATCAGTACTATCACTTTCTTAAGTTTAAACAATCATCTGGTTTTTAGTGTTTGCCAATTTCTGACAAATGCAAATTTAACCATCAGCTCTCCTGAGGTGGTTCTAATTGACCCCTGCTTACAACCCTAACATTCTATGTTCTAGATTCATTCTTTGCCCTAAAGTCTCATCTAACTTTGATATTCTATGTCCTGTGATTCTAATGCCTCTTTATGACCTGTAATACCAAGCACACTGCCAGCATGTAGCATAAAATATGACTTGACATTGGATTGAATTGAGTGACTATGAAAATATAGGAAGCAATGAGGGTAGAAATATTGCTAGAGCCTTAAAAAACCCCAACAAGATAGGAAATATTGGAAACCTAAGGAGAGAGGGTGTTCCTGTGATTTGGGACTGGCCAGATCTGGCTGCTCTGTGGCCGCCCCACTGTCACAAACACCCAGACAATGGATTGGTGGAGCACCTGCCTCATACTGTCATGTGTGGTTAGCTTCAGATGAATGGTCACTCATTCTGTCAGGGTCAGGGAGAGATTGGCTTCCGACCAGACAGAAGATGGAAAGGAAAACAAAAATGTCCTCAATAAGGAAGCTAAAAATAGCTGTCATGACTCATGACCTGAGATATAAATACCTTGTGGCCCTGGCAGAATGTTTATATACAGTACAACTTTAGCCCTTGGTTAGCAAGAGCCTTCAGGAAAATGTGTGGGGTGAGAAATGAGAGAAGTAGATGTCAGATTCCTCAGGTTTCTCTCTAGACCAACACCCCGGAGTTCTATTCCAAGGCAAGAGTTCTCTTTTTCTATTTCTTTTAAAGAAGAAGGGAGATAAAACAACTTTCCAGGATAGGTTCATTGTGAGATTTCCTGGAGGAGGGGGTAAGTACTAGATGACCCCAGGGAGTTTCCTTCTGGCTTAAGAAAAGGGGATTCTGGGATGCTGTGGTTTGTTCAGTCATCTTGAATAAATCTGTGCTTTCTTGCACTTCTTGCATTTCTTAATGGCACCCATCCAGGATGGGGGAGACCGGGCTTTCCAGAGGGTCACATGAGAAAATCTAGGGAATTTACTGACTTGCAATGTGATGTGGCTGCCAAAATAAAACTAATGCAATCTTGGGCTGCATGATAGAAGCCAAGTGCCCAGAGCCAGGGAGAGGATAGTCCTACTGTACTCTGCCCTGATCACACCACCCCTGGAATATTATGTTCATTTCTTGACACCACATTTTAGGAGAAACATTAGCAAATTAGAGTAGGAAAGAGATGGGAAAGCAGAATGAAATGCCAGGAAATCATGTTGTACAAGGCAGATTTTAGGAGACTCAATTTGTTTAGCCCAGTTAAAAAGATTTAGAGGGGGGGACTTCTCAGATCCTACAAAGCACTTTGTTTTGTGATTCTGTAATGTATTATCACATAATATGTATTATAGATATCTGTGTTTGCATCTTATCCCCAAATTAGACCATAAGCTACATGGAGGGCAAGAATTATGTCTTATTAAAACTGTACATCTCATTCAGTACCTAGCACAATGTTCTGTCAATGGCAAGTATTTGTTGAACAGAGGGATCTATGACCACACAAAGGCCTTTTTAGAAAAAAAATACAACACAGATAATATTATTTGTGTTTTTCTAAGTCAATATGGGGTCCACAGAATTCTATTCCTAGCTGAATTTGATACCACTGATCTAGTTCCAACCCCATTATTGTATAGATGAGGGAACTGAGGCTCCAAGAGAAATGATCTGCCCAGGGTTATATAGGCAGGAAGTCACTTGCTTAAAGTATTATCCATAATGCTTCTGAGGAATTAACAGGAGAGCCTCTAAAGCAGCTTTTCCCAAACAAATTAGCCATAGAGAAGTGGAAAGAGGGCATATTTCAGTTATATGACAGTTAGCAAGTCATTAAACCTCTAAATGCTCTGAGCAACTTCTTAAGGCTATTAGCTACAGAGCAGTTGCTAATCTCTATTGGATGGAGAGTTTCTGGACCAGAAATTACCTTTTGTTATTGCTGAGCCATTTTTCAGTTGTGTCTTCATGACCCCATTTGGGGTTTTCTTGGCAAAGATACTAGAGTATTTTGCCAAGCCTTTCTCCAGCTCATTTTACAGATGAAGAAACAGAGGCAATCAGGGTTAAATGACTTGCCTGGGGTCACACAGCTAGTAAGTGTCTAAGGTCAGATTTGAACTCAGGGAGATGAGTCTTCCTGACTCTATCCACTGTTCCATCCTAGCTGCCCCAGAAATTCTCTACATCAATGAAATTACATGTGCAGAACCACAACAAGAAGTTCTCAGTTGGCATTAAGAAATGCATTGTGCCTAGGACTAAGGAGATAATAGTCCTGTTCTATCTGGCTTGGTGAGACTTGTGGAATACTTAGTTTTGTTCTGGGTATCGCAGTTTAGCATCAATAAACTGTAGTGATGCAGATGAGGTATCGAAGAGACGTCAACATTATATATCATAGTCAGTGCACAATCAAGACTAGAACTCAACTGATCAATTTAATTCAACCACAAGTATTTATTAAGGCACAAAAAATCAAAATGAAACAGTTCCTGTTGTTGAGGAGTTTGTATTCTACAAGAGAAGAACAAGACTGTCAAAGAAGACAGCTAGCAGAAGGAAAACTGGGAAGGGAGAGAGAAGGCCTTCATGTAGGGTGGGGCACCTGATCTTATGTTTGAAGAAAACATGGTTCTGAGAGACTGGGGGAGGAGGGAAGTCATTCCTGGCAAGGGGGACGTTTATGAGACTGCATGAGGATGAGAGGGCAGAAATATGGTGAACAAACAGGCAGTTTGACTGAAAGTTCACGAATGGCACTAGTACAAAATAAAGCCAGAAAGGTAAGTAGAAGAATGATTATGATGGACTTTAAATACTAGGGGCAGCTAGGTGGCACAGTGGATAGAATACTGGGCCTAAAGTCAGAAAGACTTCTCTTGGTGAGTTCAAATCTGGCCTCAGACACTAACTAGTTGTGTGACCCTGGGCAAGTCATTTAACCCTATTTGCTTTAGTTTCTTCATCTGTATAATGAGCTGGCAAAGGAAAGGGTAAAGCATTCCAGTATCTCTGTCAAGAAACCCCAAAGGATGTCATGAAGGATCAGACACAACTGAGTTTGTATTTTATCCTAGAGGCAATAGGCGACTTGGGTTTTACTGGTTAAAGATTAAGTGACTTACCCAAGGTCACACAACTACCTTATGTAAGATTTTAATACAAGACCCTTGATTGTGACTAGGATGCCCTTTCCATTGTACCTGTAGCTATAAACTCTGCATATTTATACATGGAAATTAAATTATCCAGACGGAGAATAATTTGGAATGGGTCATCAGAAAATGTTTGTTTTAAATCAATGAAATTACTTAGGTGTGAGAAGTTAACAGTGAAGAGTTTGGAGTCAGAGAATCTTAATTTGCCTCCTAGTTCTTTCATTTCCTTCCTGTGTGACATTGGAGAATTCACTTAAGATTTCTAGGTCTTAGTACTTCCTCTATAGAATGAAGGAATTAGATGAGATGATTTCTAATGTCCTTTTTGGCTCTAAATTTACAAACTTAACTTTACCATGCCATACATCTACTCAGCAAGTTCTGGTGTTTCTTTCTCAATTCTAGAATGCCCTTTGAGTCTCTAAATTCCAACTCATGACATCTCAGAAGGCCCCTCATATATTTGACACAGCGACACTATGTCAAAGCAGTTGAATTCAGCTATCTCACTGACTTTTCACTCTAGATCAAAGTCATCAGGTGGAGGAAAGCTAGAACCTCGACGATGGAAGGCTGTCTTGCTGCCATAGGTTTTCACATGGCATACAATACAATAATTCCTTAAATTTCCTTTCAGGGTCTGTGACCAATCAATTAAAAATTATTTCTTAAGTGCTTACTATATTCCAGGTACTGTGTTAAATGCTGGAGATACAAGGAGAAGACTGAAATAATCCCTGACCTCAAGGACCTCATATTCTAATTGAGGAGACAACATTTTAGGGTTAGGGTTAGGGTTAACATGTGCATGAATGAAGACAAGGGAGTTTGGGGAGGGAGAACTCAAGAAGCTCCAGAAGAAGATCGGGTAAGACACCATGAAAGAGGCAATTGAACTGAGCTTTGAAGGAAACTAGGGATTCCAAAAATTGGAGGTAAGGAAGGAATGCATTCCAGGCATGGAGGACAGACCAAAAAAAAAAAAATGGGACAGAGATGAGAGATTGATTATCAAATAGGCCAGCGTGTCAAGGAGGAGAGTAAAGTGTAAGAAGACCTAGGAAGGTACTTTAGGAACAAGTTTTGAAGAAACTTAAGCATCAAGCCAAGGAATTTATCTTTAATTCTTCAGACAATAGGGAGCCACTGGAGTTTGTTGAGTAGGGATGTGTCACATGATCTAATCCAAGGTCCAAGAATTATCCGATTTCCTCTTTATCATTAACATTCCCTTAGGAAAAATACTCCTGTTAGAAACAGGAAAAAATCACAAATATAGATGCCAGACATAATAAATATTTATCATCTACTTAGAGGTGCTGCTGTCTTAAAGCAAAGTCTTCCAAAGAGAAGCTGGCTCAAATTCCTTAGGGATTTTAGGTGTGGGGTTGGGTTTTAGGTGTTTCCGTGAAATTTCTCATTTTCATGTTTTAAAAATGAGTGAGATTATTTTTGAATCCAGCCCCTTTGTCATCTAGTTCTTGTCTCTTCTCTTCTCCCTTGGGTCCCACCTTTGGCTGCTTGCTGCCAGTGGTATTTACCTTGAGCTTTGGTCTGCTGCTCAGATTACTGGGTTGTTTTGGTTTTTTTGTCCTTTCCATGCAATGCAATTTAGTAATCAATCAATCAAGAAGCATTTATTAATGACACCCACTGTACTCAACAATCGGGATGAAGAGACAAAATTGGGAAAAGTTCCTGCCCTCGAGGACCTTATAGGGGAAGACAATTTGTATACCTAGGATTATATGTAAAATATAGATAAAATAAAAGCTATACAAGCTAATTTTATAGGGATTTGGGGAGGAGACAGAGACACTAGTAGTCTGGAGTAGCAAGGGATAAATCAAGAAAAGTCTTATATAGGAACTGAGAGTTGAGAAAGGAGCTAGGGATGTTGAAACTGAAATGAAAAAAGGATTACATGTCAGACATGACAAAGTCTGAGCAAAAGGACAGAGGGGGTAGATAGAATAGTATATGAGAGACATGGCAAGAAGACCAGTTTGGAGGGATCATTGACTATTTGTAGGGACTGTAAGGTTTGTTGTGAATGATTGTAAATGTCAAACAGGGAAGTTGGTATTTGATCCCTGAGATGAGAAGGAGCCACCAGAACTTGTTGACTAGGTGCATGGCATGGTAAGACCTGTACTTTAGGAATGTCACTTTGGTGGCTGTTTAAAACATTAGAGAGGGAAGAAACTGAAGGCAAGTGGAGCCATTAAGAGGATATTGTGTTGACTTTCAATTAATATGTCAACACGAAAGGCTTTGATCTCCCACAAACACTCTGGCAAAGTTCTCAGAAGGTATCAGAAGGAATAAAGATAAAGATAATCACAGAGGTATGGAATAAACTTCTCCATCTAGTCCCGTACCACATAAGAAGGCTGCCAGAAGCCTGCATGTGTTTTCAGAGGAGACAAGATAGGGAAGGAGACAACTCCAGTTAGACCTTAAAGATGGCAGGATCTCAGCCCTGGCCTGTTGTAGCAAAGAAGCTAGAGACTGTCCCTGTGCCCACTGCTTTGGGAGACAGGGCCTGGCAGGATACAGGACCTGAAGACAATGTCCCAGCAACCTGTACATGAGGGTCACTGCAGCACCTGAGCAGTCTTCCCTGGAGCCAAAGCAAAAGACAAAGCCAAAACAGGGCCAACACCAGAACCACAATGGGAGAAAGGACCAGTGAAAGGAAGGGACATCTCAACATCCAGGAAACTTGTGCAGGTTGAAGAGCAAGATACAGGACTATAATAGCAACAAGATGACCCTAACACAGAAGCCTTGAAGGAGGCCTGTGATCAACGTGATTTGTGAATCGGGTTGGGACCTATCAGGGCCACAGAATGAGATGGGGCCAGCTCTTAGGTTAAAGTTTGTCAAGAAGAAAGATACAGAAAAAGGCCAAGGCCAAAACTGTTGTTGGGCTACCAGGAGACAGTCTCAGAAGCCAGGGATTATGGAGAAGTTGGGTCTAATCCTAGCCACTCAGAATTATAGTGGCAATGGCCTCCAGACTACAGAGGGGACCAGGACCAAGGAAGGCTTGACCACTCTAAGAGCGTAGTTGGGAGTAGAGAACAGCCTTATGTAGCTAACTAATTATTAATCCACTAATAGCAAAACTCCAAATCCAGAAACTGAGACTGAATATATGAATAAACAGAAGAAATTGCCAAACATAATGAAGAAGTGATATGGGTTAAGACAAATACACAAGATAAGCTCAAAAGAAAGGAGTAACAAGAGACTCAGAGAAAAGAATGACTCCCAGGGTAATTAGAAAAAATGAAGCAAGAGATTAAAAAATGAAATAAGTGAAAATGGTGCTCTTGAGGAAACAATTAGAAAATAAACATTTCAGAATAGAAGTTAAAAAAAATCTTACTCAAATGATGGAATTCCTGACAAAGAGAATGGTGCAACTGGAATTTATTGATCCCATGAGAAACTAAGAAATACTAGAACAAAATTAAAGGATTAAAAGAATAGAGAAGAAAAAAATAGAAAATGCTGATTAAAAAAGGTTAATGAAGGATCATATAAGAACCACTGTACTCTACAACTAAGCAAAAAAACCTGGATGCTATATTTCAAGATATACAAAAAACCTGCCCCAAAATATTACAACTGGAGACAACATGAAAATATGAAGAGTCAACTGATCTCTGTCTGAAATTGCAAATTGAAAATCTCCATAAATGTCGTAGCCAAAATATGGTGCTTCCAAAACAAAGAAAAATGATACTGCCAGCATCCAGAAAAAATTTAAGCAAGAAGGCACCACAGTCAAGACCACACAAAGTTCTGCTGCTACTACCATAAAGAAAAGAAAAAAATTTTAATACAGTATTCTAAAAGACAAAAAGAAAGGTCTACACTTCAAGATAACTTACCCTGAAAAAAATACTGTAATACTTAAAGGGGGGGTGGAGAATGGACTTTTAATAGGATATAGAATTTTGCAATATTTCTGATTAAATATAAATATATTGAAATAAAAAATTGAAATTCAGAGCTAGGTAGAGCCTTTGAAATCCAAACACAGGAGACAAGAGAAACCTATAATACATTTGAGCAATTTAAAGGGGATAAATAACATTTACAATGCATATGGGGAAATGAGACAAATGTAGCTTCAAAATTCTACTGCTTCTACGATCACAGAGAGAATTAAAATAAAACAAGCTGAAGTTCTGGGGATGGTTTTCTTCCATACTATAGGCTTTGAGAGGGGAACAAAAAGGTAGAGAAAAGGAATCTACTGAGGAAGAAATGAGGGTACTTAATATTTTCACATAATTAAAAATGGTGCTTTGTGTGAGAAGAATATGAAAAGATGGAGGATGGGATGGGGAGAAAGAATACCATCTGAACCTCACTCTTCAAAAAGACAACAATAGAAATTGTATTTAAATTGTGTTAAAAGAGAGATAAATAGGGAAATTACATTAATTTCAGTCCATGATAGATAATAAAAATCATAGCTAATGAAATAATACCAATACTATGTACTCATATAAAGGTACAGCATCCAAATACCTAAAGAAAAATTAATACAGTTACAAAGAGAAATAGATAGCAAAATAATAATGTTAGGAATACTTAGTGGGCCCTTTTCAGAACTAAAAAAATCTAACAAAAATATGAAGAAGGAAAAAGTTAAGAACATGAATAAAATTTTAGATATACTAGGTATTTGACAATTACTAAATGGAAATTGAAGGAGAACACATATCTCAGTTCATTAAAATCTTACAAGCAAATATATAAAAATAGAATTATTAAATACACACTTTGTTCTCACCATCTATTGCTGCCCTCACTCTTATTTGTGTATTGGTAATGTGATGAAGAAAATCGCAAAACCATACCTGGGCCTACTATAAATTTAAGTAAGATTATCTCACTTATACCTTCATTGTAGCTATGCAATCTTTTCATATACACTCACCACAACACACACATATACATATATGTATGTATATAATGCATATACACGCATATTTATATACATATATGTCTGTATATGCATATAACATATAGCTTTAAGTATATATCGAAAATATCTAAAAGAATACATTTTTTATTGCATATGACTTAGAATAAATATTACTTCTCTGAAAATTTTTTAGATATGAAAATGTCCCTGGTGGTTGTATATTGAAATAATCCAGATGAAGGGCAATGGAAATCTGAACTAAGGTGGTAACTGTATGAGAAAAGATAAGGTTGGATGCAAGAGATATTGTGGTGGTAGAATCAGAAAGATTTGGCAGATGAATGAAATTGTGAGGTGAGGGAGAATGAAGAGCATTTATTAAATAACTATTATGTACAAAGGCACTGTGTTATGCATTTAGACTACAAAGACAAAATGACTTGAAATTGTTACCTCCTCCCCTCACTCCCCTCACCTTACTCAGTATAGGATTCCTGGCAGATCTTCCCCTTGGCCCTATTCCTGACCAAGACCAAGAGGAACAGTACAGTCTTTTGGAGAACCTAGGAAAAAACCTTGATTCATCACTTCCTGCTTAGTTCATTCTTGGCAAGTAACTAAGGAATCTAAAATATGTAATGAAACTATGATGAGACCTCCTCTGAAATTGGGCGAAGGCAACCATTTTTTAATTTGATACAACCTCAGCAAATGTTGAGAGCTTGCAAGTGTAAAGGCTACTCTGCCTATCACCTGGACTCTCAGTCACTCATCCAATAAGCCTGAATACCAGACATTGTTCTACAGAGTGGAGATAAAGAGATAGTTCTTGACTTCAAGGATCTTACATTCTATTAGGAAAGCAGTTTGTACTAATATGAGCAAATTTAAAATCTAATAGGAGATTCTGGATGAATTCTACAACATATATACATACAGATATATACATATATATGTACAATCAATATTTGATCTAGGTTACCTCCTGAATAGACGTCTCCTGAGACTGTTCTTCCTTATTCTATGTCCCAACCAGTTAGCTAATGAAGAGTATATCTGTGAGTGCTTGAACCAAACACCCACCAAAGAACAGCCATATCACAGTTTAACCCATGAGTTTCTTCTACTACTGCTTCCTAAGAGAACACAGTTAATAGAGAGAAGCTAACATTAATTGCTATGTGAAATATACCCAAAAATCACAGACAAGATTCCTACAGGATGAGAAGAAATAGAGTAGTAAAAAACAACACTTGTGGTCATTGGTGAAGGGGGTACTCACAGAGATGAGATCATGAGAGCCATTGAACCATCAAAGGATACAAACTTGAAATGGATATTTCCATTCATGTCTCATTCCAGGACCAGGACATTGTTGAATGTCCTAGAGTGTTTCCTTCAAATTATAACAATTTGTCTATCATTTATTTTTCCATTTAGACTTTCCTTTTCATCTTTCCCTTCTCTGTCTCAGAGAACAGTGTCTACCATCCATTATGATTCTGGGAGAGACCACTAAATCTTGGAACAATAGGATCTAATGAAGACCCACTTCCTGCTTGAAAGGAATCAAATCATAGGTGTTGTTGAAAAGGAACTCATAAGTCACTATCTGCAAAAGCTCCTCAAAGCCGAAATCTCCACTACAACATCCTCAACAGGTGGATATCTAGGAGCATAGCTAAGATACTGAGGTTGCAGACTCCCACAGGGTGGGCTTGGCTTGGTCAAGTGGGCACGAAGTCTGGTGGCTAAGCTGCCCCCATGAAAGGTTGAGGAGCATATTGGATCTACGACTCCAGTGGAATGTGCAAGCAAGAAGAGGCACCTGCAGCTTAGCATCTAGTGGAGGAGAATTCCTGACTGAAGGAAAATTGCAAGGGATAAAGATGTTAGAGGAACTGTTGAAAAAGTTCCAGATGGAGGCATCCAAGCTTTGCCAAAAGGTAGATGAGCTGGCCAAGGACAATGAGTTCTCCAGCCATCTCCTCCCTCATCTTTCTTTGACCACCTAGTTGAGGTCACAGGAGGGACTGCAAACCATGAGTTACCTCCAGTCAGCCCAGTTGGTTCCAGGAATGAACAGGCACCTGCAGCTCAGAAGATTCTACCCAATGGTGCCTCATATGAATTTGAAGTTGTCTCCTCAGAGAAACAAAAATTGCCTTCAGATGACAGTGGTAACAATTGCATGTTGGAGCTTGTCTAAAGAAGACAGTAACCTAATGCTACATTTGCAGCAGCTGGAGAGCCCCCTAAGTGTCTGTGTGGAGGAGCCTGACCTTACCCAGGTCTTTACCCACCTGGGTCACATGACCCTGGAATTCAACAAGCTAGCTTCTGAGATGCAGAAGAATGAGTAGAGAATCTCCATTAAGGCACTGAGGGAGCAGCTCCAGAATGAAAATAAGGTGCTAAAATTCAAATTAAGAAAGGATCTAGAGCAGAGGGAACAGATCACAGAAAAGCTTCGTGAAGAGAACCTGGAACTAAAGAAGCTGGTTATCAGCAGTAGCAGCAAAGAGGGAGCCACTGAGCTGCCAGGTGGATGCAGAATGGAGGTCTCAGGCCAGAAATTGTTGACTAAGCAGCAGCAGGCTGGTATGAATCCAAGCAATATCTCTGGGGCAGGGACTGTGGGAGTTATTGAGAAGCAAGTGAAGAACAAGCAGTGGGACCAGCATCTTTGTTCTATGAAGCAACAGTATGAACAGAAGATCCCAGAATGACGACAGAAACTGACTGATTCTCAGAAGCTGGTGAGCAAACTGGAGGCTGACCAGAGCAGAAGCAACAAGACTGATGGAAAGCTTCTCCTGGCTAAGTCCAAGATTGAAATGGAGGAGGCTGAGAAAGAGATTAACAGCAGAAGGCAAGGACCTGAGGCAGAGGGCTAAGTACCTCCAGGATCCATCAGCTGGCTCCCCTTACCCAACAGCAGGATTACCAGCAGAAGGAGATCCAGCATCTGAACAAGGCCCTGGAGGAAGCCTTGAATATTCAGGCCTTTCCACCCCCTACACCCACTTTGGAAGTCCTGAGGAACCAGAAGGGCTCCGGCAGAAACAAGAGTTGCTCACCTGGAATGAATTATTGAAGCAACAGGTTAAGACCTTTGAAGAGGACTTTCAAAGAGAATGGAGTGATTGTGAACAAATGAATGAAGAAAAGGAAGAGTTAAAGAAGCAGTTGGAGAAGCTTCTGGCCCAGGTTACCCTGTCTAATGCCCAACTAAAGACTTTCAAGGAGGAAGAGAAAGCCAGGGAAGCCCTCAGGCAGCAAAAGTGGAAGATGAAGGCCCCAGGAGGGAGATACCACATGGACTCCTCCAGGAGCCTATCTGTGGGGCCTATCCCTATGCATACCAACCAGTACCCCCACTCCTGCACCATGGTTTTGAGGACTGGTCAGAAATCTGATATCCACTACCACCAATGTCCACAGAGCATCCACCTCCAATCCCCAACTCCCACCTGTTCCATCTGCTGCAATATGCTTGATGCCCCCCATGTGAGGTGATGAGGAACCAGAGCTGCCAGGTTGATGTTGTCCTGGTACAGCCTTCAGAGCCTAAACCAACAGATTACCAAAGAACTAGAGGCCTATCTAACCATATGACCAGAACTGCTATTGAAACAAAATTGATGGGGCAGTAGGAGCAGAGGGTGGGCCTTGTGTCTGTCCTCTTTACCTTACCCCCATCTGGATCCTTCACAGACCATTGGGTTTTCTGCTTGTTCCAGTGGGAGTGCCCATGGAAGACTTTTGTTTCCCATCTAGAAACAGGAAAGGTGGGATGAGAGAGGAGCTGGGGTCTAGATCTAGAGAAAAGGAGAATGGAGTTACATGACTGACACTCCGCAGCGAGTCAGAATGCTCCAGGTAATATTATCAAGAGCTTTTGACTGTATTTTTCCCTTCTGTGACCCTTTTACCAAAATGGACACATCCTTTCTTGGTCCAGTGTAACATGTGTTGGTCAAGGTATAGATATTTGTTTTCAGACTTTAAGAGTCACTTCTCAGCATCCCCTCTCGAACAGATGCTGTACAGAGCACTGTTTAGATATAGGAGAAGAGTTGACAAGATGTTAATGTTCCTGGTTAAGAGTAGCCCCATTTTTGAGCCTTAATTTTTCTTTCAGCGCTTGGTCTTTTTTCCTCCAGCCACACTGGCCGGATACTTTGTAGGGTCTCCTGTGCTTCAGTGGTGTGGCAAGAGTGCTTGGGTTCTCCACTTGCTGTTACCATGGTCTTTCCCTCAAGTTTGTAGTTCCCAAAATTTGAGATGGACTTGGCTGTGTGGCTTTGGAATGAGAAGTAAAAGAAGAGCCAAGGCCAGCTTCTGGGACAATTCTGAGACAGAAAACAAAGCTGAAGTTTTTACCTGGTTTTTCTTCACATCCTTTTTCTTACCTCAAGGAGGACTAGAGTATGGTGCTCTGTGCTCTCTGACTTCCTAGGTCATTCCCTAGCCTGTCCACTTTTGTCACTTGGCTCTTTTCTCTGGTCCCATGTCCCAGTTCTCCTTCCCTTCCAAGAATGAGCCTGGGGCTGAGCTTTCCCATTTCCTTCACCTTTGATAAGACCCCAATAGGAATTTTATGAAACCAGCCAAGTTTCCACTATCTGTTCTCTGAGACTCCCACCCAACCCCCCCATAGCCACACATTCTGGCAGCTTTTCCTTCCTACTTTTCCAGAAGAATTCTCTGGACCCAAGCTAGTGAAACACCTTGGGAACTCAGACTCTGGAAGTCAGCACACATGAAAATGAAAAAATAAAGCCTTGACCTCTCACCGTGGCAGTATGTTATAATTTTCAGCACTTAGAGTCATGGCGCACTACTTTTTCGGAGCTGAAGGGCTCACTGGCCAATCTCCCCCTGATTTCTCCCTTCTGAGGTCAGGGACTATTGTTTGCCTCATCTATTTTCTCTTCCTAGGACTCTGTACATAGTAGGTCCTCAATAAAAAGCTGTTAAATGAAAAAAAACAAGTGGATATCTAGCTTCCTCTTGAATACTTTCACCTCTGAAGAGATCACCAGCCGTATGAGGCAGCTCATTATGCTGTTAGACAATGCAAATTATTAGGAAAGTGTTCTTATTAAGTGGAGTAATATCTATGAAAGTGCTTCACAAACATTAAAGAACTATGTAAATTTTACCTATTATTAGATTCTTGGAATGAAGTGTAAGTGTCTCTCTACAATTTCTATCCATTGTTCCTACTTCTACCTTTTTGGACCAGGTTAGATCAAGACTAATGTCTCTTCATCTTCTTGACAATGAAGATATCTTTGTACTCTCAATGTACGTAACAGGTATTTACTAAAAGTTGGTTGCATTGACTTGAATCCCAGCATGGTATAAAGGAAGATCATGAATGTAGAATCATAGGGTCTGGGTTTAAGTTCAGTCTCTAGTATTTGTACCCTGTGTGACTGTGTGATAGTGGACAAATCACTTAATATCTCTGGTCCTCAGTTTCCTCACTTATCAAATAAAAGGACTGGATTCCATGATCTAAAATATCTTCTAGTTCTAAATATATGATCCTTCATATACTCAAAGAGATGTTCAAGCTTAGCACATTGAATGGCACTATAAGTAAGTAAGCATTTCATAATGACATTATGACTGACATCTGACATGTGGACTAGTCTTCACTTTCCCAGGCTAAATGTTTCCAAGTTTTCCAACAAATCCTCCTATGGCATGATTTTGAGTTGTTTCACCATCTTTTTTGTCTTCTTCTGGACATGCTACAACTTGTCAGGGCAGCTAAGTGGTACAGTGGATAGAGCACCAGTGCAGGAGTCAGGAGGACCTGAGTTCAAATCTCACCTCAGACACTTGGCACTCACTAGCTGTGTGACCTTGGGCAAGTCACTTAACCCCAATTGCCTTATCCTGGGTCATTTCCAGTCATCCTGATGAATATCTGGTCACTGGATTCAGATGGCTCTGGAGGAGAAGTGAGGCTGGTGATCTGCACAGCCCTCCCTCACTCAAAACAAAGTCAAGTGCAAGTCATATCATCATTTCTCTGATAGCCTTCTTGGGCAATGAAGGAGGAACACACACAACTTGTCAATGTACATCCTCAAATGTGTTGCTCAGAACAGTATTGTAAATGCTATCTAACAAGACAGTGAACAGAACAACTATTGCTACCCTCCTTCTGGACACCTTGCCTCTATTATTGAGCCTAAAATAACATTAGTTAGGGTTTTTGGGGGGATTGGCAGTCACTTCACAATGACAACTAAAGTTGAGTTTTCTATTCACTTAGATTTCTAGCTCTTTTTTTCATGTCTTTGAGACATCTTCCAATCTGTATGCGTACAGTATATTGTTATTTTCTAAACATTTGACCAAAGGTTGCTTCCCAGTAAACATACTGGTATTTTGAAAGAGGACCAGCTATGGAAATTGGCAAAAGAATGTAAGCCCAACCCCTGAACCTCTTGGCATAGAACTTTCTTCTCCCTGATGGCAATCAGTGCCCCATGCCTGTGTGAAGGGCAAGGCAAGGTGATCTCCACCAATGGGGAGAAAGTCCCATGTCAAAGGACTGTGGGGCTCAGGTAAGAGGGATAAAGGGCCACAAAACCCAATGGAGCATGAGACAAGGAATGATAAGAAAGCCTACCTTGTCTAGATCAGGTTGCCTTGGGTAATGAAAATATGGGGGAATACATGCAAATCATCAACCTTGCAAGTCAACAGGGTGAAGACAATCAAAGCGTTGTGGCGTGTGCTGGAAATGGAGACAGTTCCTAGTAGTTTCTGTATCTGCCTGCCATCAAGCAGGCTATTAGTAATGGGGGAAGGCTTAGAAACACTAGGGAATGCCCAATACGTTGTTCAAGATACAATATGATTGAATATTGCATGCATTTGTGTCCAGTTATCATGTAACATGTTATTCTGGATAGGTTATGTCATGGGTCTGAGGCTTCTGAATGCCAGACTTCCTCAAGATCTATCAAGGCTACACCCAAGAGGAAAGGGAAATATTTGGTGTGTCGAAGACACACATATCACTGATATTGTGACAGTCATTACTCCTTGGCCCTTTCCTGTATCCTGTATTTAAGCCATCAAGAGACTTGGAGCACAAATTGAAGGCAGAGTTTTCCCCAAGGACACTCACACAAATCTCAAAGAATCACCACTGCAGAATCAGAGGGAAATCTAGCAATGTAACCAGACTCCCCCGAGAGGTACAGCTATGCCAGTGAGCTCTCCCTTGGCACTCCTTCAGTCTCTTACTCAACAAAACAGCATCCTCTGCAGTTGCAGTATAATATCTGGCCTTTCTCTGCTTTTGTAGATTGACTACAAGTTACAACGGAGCCAGAGAAAGTGGCTGGTGCCTTCCTTCAGGGTATAGGCAGGAACAACTGTTTCCTTCTTGCTCTAACAAAGAAACTGACCTGCCTCCCAACCCACCCTTTTACCAAGGTCAAATGAGACTTGACCAAGGTTCCACTTTCTTTGGGGGGGCAACAAGCCTAGAATGAATCAAAGCATGACTCTACATTTCATGACTCTACAAGTTGCCCATTTCCAAGAGGGCATCCACCCTTTCCTCCTGTGTACACTCTCCTCTCTGGCTTTTCATTCCACCTGTCTGACCTCACATTCTCAGCTTCCATTCCCAACTGGGTATTCCCCAAGACTCTATTCTGGGCATTCTTCTCTCTCTACACTCTCTTGATGACCTTATCAACTCTCCTGGGTTCAGTAAACAATGGGAGCTTTGAAAAAGAGGTAATTTCCCTCAAACATAGGTAAGTAATGGTATTTCTATGTGTTATGTCTATATAGATTTTGTGTCCAAATAGGTTTCTCTAGATGTGAATCACAAGGAGGCATGAATAGATATATATTTCCAGAATCTTCACTACCCACCCTTTGGCAGCATCAAAGTACCAAAGACTGGCCACTGTGCTTTCTTCAGAGAAAGGGTAAAAGACTAAATTATACTTATCTGCCCACCTGAATATTATAAATCTAGAGAGAACAATTTCAAGTTCAAGCTAAGTTATTGACCATTTTCTCTTAATAGGGAAGGAGTACGCCAAGCTATATATCCAAGGTTTGACCCCTTTCCCAACAAATGACAGTTCCACAATGAAAACACATGACAAATAGCAAATCAACTCACTTATCCATTCCAATTACAAACAGAAATCAGAGAAGATATACAGAAGAGAATATACCAGAAAATATGCAGAGTGAATACACTTTCCTGTTAGAAGCAAGATAACTCAGCTGAAGAGAGAGTTCTCTATCTCACTCAAAGGGGAAATTCCTTGAAGTCTAGTGTCTTAAACTGGGGATAAGAAAGTGATTGAGGTGCTTGCTCCACTACATATAGACCTCTTCCCAGACTCTTAACTCTCAAAGTTAGAAGCCAGAAAGCTGACGATCTCTTCTTTCAAGCTGATGCCAACTTTTCCCCTCATGTAGACGCAGAGCATCAAGTAATCATTCTTCCCAAAAAAGGAGAGTTCCAGGTAATGGGACTTTAAGTTAAGGGTTTTTAAGTTAAGGATTACAAAGAGATCATGTATGCACATGTGTGTGTGCGTGCGTGTGTGTGTGTGTGTGTGTGTGTGTGTTGGGTGGTGAGAGCAGAAATTCTTTATGTCAAAGCTGAGTTCAACTAGGGTTTTAGCCTTGTGGCCTTGTACCACTCTCCTCTCTCTAAGAATAGACAGTCCCCCAAATATATATACAGAATAGTAGATCAGTATGCAATACTTACCTATCCTCTAGTCTTAGGCCATACCACTACAGACCCTCTAAGAGCATCAAATGACTTGTCTCAGGCTTGTAAGCTGATTTCATCAGTTAACTGAAACCATTGTCCAAATGTACTAATAATTACTTAATTGCCCAATTGAGTGGTCTTTTCCAGCCTTCTGATTCTCTCTGCAGTCTTCGATTCTCTTGACTGCTCTTTCCTCATGTGTGCACTCTCCTCTCTGGCTTTTGATCCCACCTCTGACCTCGCATTCACAGTCTCCATCTCCCATATAGGTATACCCCAAGACTATTCTGGGTATTCTCTCTCTACACTCTCTTGATAACCTTATCAAGTCTTATGAATAGAATAAGTGAATAAAGCACTGGATTTGGAGACAGAAAGACCTGAGTTTGAATCTAGATTCTAAAATTCTATGGTGTAATTGGGGAAAGAGGGTAGAAGCTGCAGAGGGGCAGATTCAGGGTTAAAATAAGTAGGAACTTCCTGACAAAGCTATCCAAAACTGGGTGACTCAGGAAGGAATGATGGCTGTCCCTGGACTTTTTCCAGGGAAAGCTAAATGACCAGCTATTAGAGACTCTGTGGATGGGAATACTTTTCTAGATAAAGATTCAACCGTATCTCCTCCAAGTCCCTCCCAATTTGAAGGTTCCATGGATTATTCTTACAAGTGGGCAGTACATAGCAATAAATTTTAAATCAATTTAGAGGAGTCTGTTGTAATGATACAGTCAGTAAGGAAAGGATTCTGAGCCACAATACCTTAGAATTCTTACAGGATTGGGTCATTATATCTTACTTACTTCAGCAATAAGATCAAGTGTTCCACCCTACCTCTTCCCCTCCCCCCATCTCCTAAGATTTAGGCCATTATTTTTTCCCATGTCTAAGAGTAGGGCTTTTTTTTTTTACTTTTCTTTGTATTTCTACTGCTTGCCACAGTGCCAAGCATATACTAAGTGTTCAATAAATGCCAGTTGACTGACTGAGCAATTTTAACATACTAACGTGTTTCAACTCTGGCATTCCGAGATCAAGGCTTTTAATTTCACAGCTGTAGGACAGCATCAAGGAGCTAGATGGCAAAATGGATAGAGTGCAGGCCCTGGAGTCAGGAAGATCTGAGTTCATATCCAGCCTCAGACACATATTAGCTGTGTGACCCTGGGCAAGTTACTTAACTCAGTTTGCCTCAGTTTCTTCATCTGTAAAATGAGCTGAAGAAGGAAACGGCAAACTCCTCCAGTATATTTGCCAAGAAAACCCCAAATGGGGTCACGAAGAGTTGAACAAGACTGAAACTACTGAACAACAAAAAGTACAACATCATGGTCATACAACTTGAGTTCAAATCCAACCTCTTTCACTTCTTACAAGTGTGACCCCGGATAGTCCACTCAGCCTCTCTGGAATTGTTTCCTCACTTGTAAAATGAGCACTAGATAGCCTTTGAGATATTTTCCAGCCCTAAATCTATGATCCTATGGTACAAGGTAATTCTCAGAAGAATCCCAATGTAGTAGAGTAAACATGGTATAGTCTAAAGATCCGTGAACCTGGTTTGGAATCCCACGTCTAAAACTGACTAGCTATGTGACAACAGGCAAATCATTTAGCCTCTCTGCTACTCAGTTTCCATCTGTAAAACTGGGATTTTAGAATTTATCTGTGTTGTTATTAAAATGCAGTTAAATATCGTTTTTGGTGCTTGAATATTTGTTAGGTATCCACAACATACTGGGTGCTGTGCACAGCCATGGTACTATAGAAGCTAGTGGAGGGGTGAGGATTTAATGGACAGTCATATAGCTAGTCATTCTCTTCCCAGTCCTGTTCCTCAGTCTCCCCTGCCCCTCTCCTCTGCAAAACCATGCTTTCTCATCCCGGAACTTCCCTCAGCACCTGGGGCATTCTCACCCTGGAACATCCAACCACTCTGTTCAGCTTCTTAACCTAGAACATCCCTCTGTAATCCACCCCTACCTCACTCTTCCCATTGGTAAGTTCTTCCTGGAGTATTCATTTTGTGGGTTCTTTCCCATTGTCCTGCCTGCTCTGTTCTTGGCTTCCAGATTTCAAAGCCATATCCCATACTGGGTACCTTCCCTCCCCACAAACAGGTTTTTCAGTTCTTTTTCGGTGTGTTGTCTATCCCTAGTAAAATATAAGTTCCTAGAGGTCAGGGATAGTCTTCCTTTTTGCTTATATTTTTATGCCAAGAGCTTTGCACAATGCCTGATATATAGTAAACACTTAATAAGTACTTCCTCTGTCCCTTCCTCCCCTCCCTCCCTCTCTGTCCTTCCCTTCCTTCCTTCCTTCCTTCCTTCCCTCCTTCCCTCCTTCCCTCCTTCCTTTCTTTCTTCCTTCCTAGATACACAGTCAGGATTTTGTCTCTTACTAGGTCTTTTCACCACAACCATAGTGCTTGTTACATTGCCACGAAACAGTCTTCCCATAACATCTTATTTATCTTCTTCCCTATCCTTTGTCTAACTATTTATTACAAGAGACTGTCTTCAGATTCCATCCAGTAGCAAAATGGAACTACCAAAGGTTAGAGGATCACAATATCCGAACTGCAAGGGATCTCTGAGACAATCTGACCCAACCACCATATTTTATGGACAAGAAAGCTCAGGTCAGAGAAGGGGATATTCTAATAGTCAGCCTTGTCTAGCACTTTCTATCATGCCACTCATTTTACACAGTTTGGCTCAACTGCCCTTCACAACAACCTGACAAGGTAAGTGCCTGCTATTATCGTCTACATTTTTCAGATGAGGAAACCTGTTCCAAGAGTGAGTAGCTTATCCAAGAACACCCAGCTAGGAAGTACCTGAGGTGGAATTTGAACCCAGGCCTTTTTGACTTTGAAATCCAGCATGATCTTCTCTATATAACACCTTTGGAAATGACTTACCCAGGTTCATGCTACTAATAGGGGCAGAGCTGGGCTTGAAACCTACTTGTGATTCAGAAAGCAGGGCTCTTTTCACTACACCCCACTCTCTCATTTTAGGCCCAGTCAAGCTGTTGGAGCTCCATTTGAGCATTGTGTAAATAACAATTCTTTTAGAAGCCTTTCCATGCTATTAAATCATATAGAACTCCAAGGTGGGAACACCTTCATAATTTTTTTCAACTGGAGGCAGCAAGGTGGCATAGTGAATAGAGTGCTGGGCCTGGAGTTTGAAGGACCTGAGTTAAAAATCCGACTTCAGATAGTTACTGTGTGACTCTGGACAAGTCACTCTTGCTTGCCTCAGTTTCCACATATGGGAAATGAACTGGAGAAGGATATGACAAAATACTCTGGTATCTTTGCCAAGAAAACCCCAAATAAGGTCATGAAGAGTCAGACACAACTAGCTGACTAGACAACAGCTACCTCCCAGGATTTGTAAGGATAAAAAAGATATTTGCAAAACTGAAAGCACTATATAAAGGGCTAGATAGTCTCACTGTGGTTACTACTTATTTGTAATACTGCTCTAGAAAATTTGATGGGTACCAGAAGTCCCACCCTTGGAGCATGAAAGGAGATATTCTCAAGTATAAAAATGAAAATGGCAATCATTGGAACTCATATTTCTACAATATATTCACAGTGCCTTATGAAATAGACAGTCCAAGTATGATGGTCCTCTTTTTATACATGAAGAAACTGAGGCAATGAGATGAAGTTATTTGCCCTCCATAACTCTGCCAGTAAGGGACAGTGTGTATCACTTGACTCAAGTTGGGTCCCCTTTTCTTACACTGGTTGTTGATTCTCAAAGCCTCAGGAAACCCCAAAAGAGACACCCAGGCCAAAGTGGAAACATAGGAGGGCAAAGAGTGGGAAATGGAGGAGGAACAAAAAGCAAACTGAGGCTGTGGAAAGAATCCTAATTAGTGAGTCAGCAGACCTGGGCTTGAATCCCATCTCTACAACTTGCTACCTGTGTAACAAGTCACCCCTCGGAGACTCAGTTTATGCATCTAAATGTTTAAAGGGCTAGCCTAAAGGAACTGGAAATTGAGAGGAGGATGCCCATCCATTGAAGAATGGCTGAATGTGGTACATGACTGTGATAAGATATCATTGTGCTATAAGAAATGATAAGCCCGATGCTTTCAAAAAAACCTTGGAAAGATTTGTATGAACTAATACAAGGCAAAGTGAGCAGAGCCAGGGAGAACAGTGGACACGGTAACAGCAGTGATCAACTGTGAGTGACTTAGCCCTTCTCATCAATGCAATGATCTAAGACAATCCCAAAGGATTTATGATGAAAAATGCTGATGGAGTCTGAATGCAGATCAAATCATACTGTTTTTTACTTTCTTTATTTTGCTTGGGTTGTTGTCTTTTTGTCAGTGTTTTCTTTCTCAACATGACTAATATGGAAATATGTTTTGCATGACTGCACATGGTATAACCTATATCAAATTGATTGCTTTCTCAATGAAGGGAAAAGGGAGGAAAAGAAGGAAGGAATTTGGAGCTCAACATTTTTTAAAAGGAATGTTAAAAATTGCTTTACAATTGAATTGACTAATTAAAAAAAATTAAATGTTTAAGAATAAATTTTTTAAAATAAAATTTTAAAAGAAAAAATAAAGGGCTGGCCTAGATGACTTCTAAGGCCCTTCCTAGCTCTAAATCTATGAATTACATTCCAGTTTAATAGATTAAAAGGTCTTTGGGTGGTAAGGACTCTGATTTTTATCTTTGTATCCTAGTTCAGTGTTGGCCGGCCCCATAACAGGTTCTTAGTAAATACTTATTGATAATGAATTGATCGGTAGAGAAATAAAAGAACTGTTGACTACTGTGGGTCCAACCAACTTTGCCTCTGACTTGAACCATAATAACTATTCACAACATCCCAAACCTCCAACTGGTGCATAGATAACTTGTCAAAATTTAACCATAAGCTTTTGGGTGAGATTGTACTACAGTATTAGTTGCAGGAATGTCCTAGTAAATGGTTAGCAACCAGTTCTCTGAAACTATGACAAACTTTTAAGTTTCATTTGCATTATTAATATTTTCATCTGTTTCTTAAGTCCAGACTACGAAGAAAAGAGTAAATCAAGCCCCAATTTGTACCTTTTGTCAATTTCCAAGGTGTAAATGATCACAATGAAAAAAATATTTGAACACTGAGTTCTTGGCTTTTTTTCCTTTCCCTATGATATTAACACATTTATTTCACAAAATTGCAGAATGTTGGAGTTGCAAGCAGAGGTGAAGATTTAAAAACTAGCTTTCTGTGAAAACAATGTACACAGAACATATTTTTAAGTTTAATCTGAACACATTTTCCATCACTTTTTTAAGCCTAGAAATCAACAAAACAATCCATCAAGCCCTGATTTGTAGCGTTGTCTTGCTTTTTAGGTATAAATACTCACATGGAAAAATTTAACCATCAGCTCTCAATTGGTTCTTACGAGCTAAGCTGGTATTTGTTGACTTCAGAATGTCCCTGGTTAGTGACAAGATCACTGGACCGGGGTTCAAATTTCATCCCTGCTACCAACTACCTGGGAGTCCTTAGCACCTTCCATCTTTTACATTGTACTGCTTTGTCTCAGTTTGCCCCTCCATGAAGCTGAGTAGGGGTAGATTAAAGGGTCTCTGAAGTCTCTTCCATCTCACGATCTGATGGCTGAATACTCTCTGTCCGGGCTGCTGTTATATATTTCAAGTAGCAATTAGATGGTTGGTTAACCTCTTGGAGAAGCTGAAAAAGGGAAAGCTCATAGTGCTCCCTACTGGCTGCTATACAGATACAGGAACTTTAGAGGGAATATTAAAAAAAATAGAAATGATCTTTGTGGCTGGCCTCATGTAGAAGCAGGGGGCAGTGTTATATGAGGTGAGACCTTGATTCAGGAGTCCTGGGTTCAAGTGCGGGTTCTGTCACTTATGAGTTGTGAGACCCAGTAAGTTGTTTAACTTCTTAGAGTCTCCATTTTCTTGTATGATAAAATTAGCTCTACCTGTCTCCCAGTACTTTTGACGCCATCAGGAAGGATAATAGGTAACCCACTAAGCATTACAAAAAATGCACACTCTTCTGATAGCCTACTGGGGGTGTATGTTGGAGAACAGGTTGGCACAATAGCGGCATCAAGGGAGTCTTTCACTTTAGAAGAAGGTGGACTTGTAAACATTAGGTATTTCCTTTCAGCAATAAACAGATTAACTTTGGAACTGATTGTGTGATATGGGAGATGCTGGCACAGGACTGCTCAGCCTGACATACCCACATCATGCTCCACGATAACAGCCCTGACACTGAGCAAGGGACTGTCTGCATGGGAATGCACCAGAGCTTTTCTATACTGATTAAATTGCAGGTCTGGATCAAAAAAAATTTTTTTAATGGAGGTCCTTAAAGCCCTCCTCTTTAGACAAGAAGAGAAGTAATCTTGCCTGCAGGACATTGTCATCAGTTATAATTTGCCTCCTAAATCTGAAACCCAGTTCCCGTCGAGAGACACAAATAAACAGGGTGCTGACCCAAGATCTTTGCTCTCTAGGAACCCAGAGATGAAACACTGAGTCCTGGGGGCCCTTACCAGAAGGGCCAATTTCTGTGGGAGCAGCACTGATGCATACAAGCTGGCTTGAGGAGGATTCCCAGGGTTGTTGGCAAGGAAGTTCCAGACTCCCTCAGTCCCAAAAGCATTCTTCTTGAGGAGCTCATCATATTCTTTCAATATTCCCTTAAGTGGAGTGAACAGAGGACAAGTGGCCAAGTCAGATTATAAAAGCACAGAACATGAGAGTTGGCAGGGGCCTTGGTAACCAATCTATATGATGCTCTCCCTCTGCAAATCTGTACCCTGGCATCTTCATGTATCAGCTAAAAAGCTCACCTTCTACAGGAAGTCTTTCCCAATCTCTCTTAATGCTACTGCCATCCCTCTGTTGGTTAGTTTCTGTTTATCTGTATATAGCTTGTTTGTACATAGTTGTTTGCGTGTTGTACTGCTATTGGATTGTAATCTCCTTGAGAACAGGGACTCTTTTACTTCTTTTTAGATCCCTAGTTCTTACCCCAGTACCTGGCACATAGTAGGTATCTGATTATGTGTTTG
Organism: Potorous gilbertii; assembly: GCA_028658325.1. Taxonomy (NCBI): domain Eukaryota; kingdom Metazoa; phylum Chordata; class Mammalia; order Diprotodontia; family Potoroidae; genus Potorous; species Potorous gilbertii. The sequence continues at coordinate 38,664,429 of CM053774.1, forward strand.
TCCTTTGTTTTTGAAGAGGACCATGACATCAGAGAAATGATGACATGACTTGCACTTGACTTTGTTTTGAGTGAGGGAGGGCTGTGCAAGGTCACCAGCCTCACTTTTTCCCCCTGAGCCTTCTGGATCCAGTGACCAGATTCATTAGGATGACTGGAGATGACCCAGAATTCAAAGGGAGACCTTGGCCTTTTTAGGCTAAGGCCTTTTCAGGTACTCACTGAAAGTGAGGTAAAGTTCATTCAGTGAATAGGTCTCTTTAAAAAGTAGTCAGGGGATGACCCCTTTAATAGAAAAAGAAAAAAAAATAGACAAATCATGCTGGGAGGGGCAGGAGCCTCAGGATTGTTGTTTTGAAGAGAAACTGTTACTACTGACGTTCACTTTAAGCCAGAAGAGTCCAAAACAATCATTGAGTGGAGGTTGCACATGGACCCTTCCTTGTTCTATCCATGGGCTTCGGAGTGCAGGGGGTGTAAGGTTTTAGGGGAGAAGGGAAGGGAAGGGAAGGGAGGGGAGGGGAGGGGAAAGAAATCTGATAAATGTTTACTGATTGACTGATTTGTAGATTGTGAGCTATTCAGAGTAGAACTGTCTTTTGCCTTTCTTTTTATCCCTAGCACTTAGCACAGTGCCTGTCATGTAGTTGGCACTTAATAAATGTCTATTTATTGACTGATTTTTAGATTGTAAGCCCTGAAGAGTGGGACTTTCTTTGTACGCCCATAATTTAGCACAATGCCTGGTACATAGTAAGAACTTAATAAATATTCTATAACTGACTGAGTGAGTAGTCGAGTTATTCTTTACCACCACAGCCCTTCAGAGGCTGATGGTAGAAGAGAAACACTAGTCAGGTAGGTGGTACAGTGACAGACCTAGAGTCAGGAAGACTCATTTTCCTGAGTTCAAATATGGCCTCAGACTCATACTAGCTGTATGGCCTTGGGCAAGTCACTTAATCCTTTCTGTCTCAATTTCCTCATCTGTAAAATGAACTGAAAAGGGAAATAGAAAAGCACCCTACTATCTTTACCAAGAAATTTTCAAATGGGATCATGAAGATACATTTTCAGGTACAACTGAAAATGGTTTGACAACAAGGAAGAGATCATCACCCCCAGCTGAGGTTCTCTTCCTTGAGTTTGTGCACTCCTGCTTTCACTATCCTGATGTAAGCTTATATGATTACATAGATAATCGGTTCTACAACAGAAATTATCTAGTAAAACCTCCTCATTTTATGGTAAAAGAAAGAGATGTTCAGGGGGTAGGGTGGGGTGGCCTAACTTATTAGTAAATTAGATGTACATCGGTGACAGAGACAGGGTTTGACCCAAAGGGTCTGGTACAATAATATGTTTCTACTATACCAGAATGCCTCTGGGAGGAAGGAGCATGTGGATGTGAGTGGGCACCCCTGGTTACCCTGTACACCAGCGATGGAGTGAGCTCATTTGGAGAATAGCCTTTCCTCATCAGAGGCAGCTTGTCTATTGTTATGATTCTGAAAAAAGCATTATCCTGGCCATTATGTTAAGATTATGCTTTATTAATCCAAGAGTTAAATAACCTTCCTGGTTCCTACATTATATACCGAATGAAACCATTGACAGCTATGGAATGGAAAACATTGTTTTCAGTATTAACTCTTCTTGGAGCATGGTGATTATCTTCATATTTCACTAACTTTCCTTTCTATTTTTATTCTATTAGACATGATAAAGACATGCCTCTCCTTGGCATTTAAGGACTCCAAGTGACTCAGAGACATCCAAAGTGAAGGAAGAGAGAAAAAAAGAAAGGATCTTTCTCAGGACCAGCTGCCCAATTGGCACAGAATAGAAAGGAGCCTTCCTTCTCAAAAGACCAAGTCATCAAGTCACAGAATCTCAGACTTGGGAGGGACCTGAAACATTTTAGAATCATTTTGTCATTTAGTCATGTCAGTCAAGTCTGACTCTTTCTGACCCCCATGGACCATGACATTTTCCTGACAAAGATATGGAGTGATTTGCCATTTCCTTCTCCCGTGGATTAAGCAAACAGAAATGATATATCTTGTCCACGGTCACATAGCTAGTAAATGTCTGACAGCAGATTTGAACTCAGGTCTTTCTGATTCCAGGCCCAGTGCTCGATTCACCAAGCCACCTAGCTGCCTCCTAGGCAAACAGGGTCAAGTGACTTGCCCAGTGTCACATAGCTAATAAATGTCTGAGGCCAGATTTGAATTCAGGAAGTCTTCCTGACTCTAGACCTGGCACTCTATCCACTGTGCCACCTAGCTGCTTATATATATATATACAAACACACATACAGCCCCCGTGTGTGTGTGTGTATACACACATACATATACACACATATTTATATATACACACATGCATATGTGTATGTATATATACACATATACAGGGTGTATATATACATACATACACATATGTACATACATATATATATATATATATATATATATATATAAAATTGGAGATAATCTTAGAGGGAAAACACATTAGAGGGAGGCAATAAAAGGCTTCTTATAGAAGGAGGAATTTTAGTTGAAGCCAGAGAAATCAAGAAGTGGAGCTGAGGAGAGAATATGAGTAAAAATGCATAGAGTCAGGAGATGGAACATCTTGTGAAAGAACCATCAAGGAATCCAGCCAGTGTCACCAAACTGTAAAGTCAATTAAGGGTTGTAAAGGATAAGACAACTAGAAAAGTAGGAGGGATCCATTTTATTAAGGACTTTAAAACCAACCAGATGATTATGTCTTCCCAGAGTCTTTTCCTTCAGCAACTTGAAGTGGTATTGACCTCTTCCACCTTCTCTCCAGAAGCTGAAATTCAGAAGTGCCCGAAGCAACTTGAAGTTTGAAAAGTCCAGAAGGGGAATGGCCCATGAAGAGTCCAGAAGAGAACTAGAGAAGATTAAAGCTATTCCACTCTAATCAGCTCCATTTTATCTCTCACACAGGGCAGAGCATTCACCTCTACCAATAAGGGGAGAATCCCGTACCAATGGACCTTGGGGTCAGAATTTTATTGAGTTCTGGCAGTTAATAGAAAGTCATTGGAGTTTGTTGAATGAGAGTGAAGGGGTGGGAAGATATGGTCAGACCTGAACTTTAAAAAAGATTACCTTGATATTTGAGTAAATGGACTGGTATAGGAAAAGATGAGTCAGAAACCAACCAGCAGGTTATTGCCATAGTTGAGGTGCGAAGTGATTAGGACCTAAACTAGAACTGAGATTATACCCTCCCCCTCCAGTAGTGGACCAGACCTCAAGGGGGGATGGGCAGTGGCATTTGCAGCTGCCTTTTTGAGAGAGACAGAGATTTGGGACAGAGACAAAGAAAGACAGAGAGCAAACAAAAGAAGTCAGGAAAAAAACAAAAGGAGGTTTTTGGTGGCCTGTGTACTTCTTTCTTTTCTGTAGGCAACTAGGTGGCTCAGTGGATAGAGTACTGAACCTAGAGAGAAGAAGACCTGTGTTCATATCCAGCCTCACACACTTACTAGCTATATGACCCTGGGTAGGTCACTTAACCTTGTTTGCCTGAGTTTCCTCATCTATGAAATGAGCTGGAGAAAGAAATGGAAAACCACTTCATTATCTTTGTCAAGAAAATCCCAAGGATAATATTGGCATGCTACGGTTCACAGGGTCACAAAGAGTCAGACACGCCTGAACAACAACCACATAGGAGAGAAGTGGGCATATACAATAGAAGTTATGTGTAGATATAGAATTGACAGGATTTGACAAATGACAAGGGGATAAGAGAGAGTGAGGAGCTAAGGATGACAGTTATGTGTCAATACAAGGTGAAAGGATGGTGGTGCTCTTGACAGTACCAGCTAGAGGGGGAGGTTTGGAAGGAAATATAATGAGCTCACTTTTGGACATGTTGAGTTTCAGATGTCTATAGTAATCCAGTTGAGATGGATATTTGAGATGGGAGGTCAAGAGAAAGGCTAGAGCTAAATAAATAAGTCTGAGAACCATTATTACAAGGAGTCCAGCAGAAAACTAAACCTCAGGAGATCTTGATGACCCCAGGAAAAGGAGAAAAGAACTTTGAGCTAATGAACTTCCAGGACCTGTGAGTAAGTCTTCTTTCCCCTGGACTCATGAGAGACCCCTGTATTCATGAGAGCATATGACTCGCATTTGGGGGTATATTTTATATCCTATATTCTTACGCTACCGCCTTAGTAAATCAATATTTATGAAAAACTACTTCCATGGCAATAGTTCTAAGTTTGAGTAATTCATCTCAATATGTAATCAACGAAAGAAGCACTACTGTAAGATAACAGATATATTAGAGATTTCTCTGAATCCTTGAGGGGAGACATTGCCAGGTGCCTTCTATAGATCTGACCTGCCTTAGTGAGTAGGGCATAGGATAGTAACCTCAGAGTATATCTTCTACATAATTATTAAGACAAATTCTCAATGTCTGAAACTATTGCTTGTCCTGCACCTCAGGTCAAACAGACCAAATCTAATCCCCTCTTCCTTTCATTATTCATTATGTGCTAGGCAGTGTGATCTTTAATATGTATCTGTTTAGAAAAAGAATTAGAGATGAAATACTTGGAGACAAAATCATTAAACATTAGAGTTGGAAGGACCCATTGAGCATGTCTTATATGGCCCCTTCATACAACCAGCTAACTCCTGCGGGGGAGGGGGAAGATAATCCTATCTTATCAGCTAACCATTATCTTTTTCTTTTACAATCTTTTTACGGTGCCAGAGCACTTTGCTATCCATCATCTCCTTTGATCCTCATAATAACTATGTATAGCAGATAATACCAGGATTTATTGCCATTTCTCATGTGAGAAAACTGAAGCTCATAGCAAGGAATCCAAAGGTCATCTATCTAGTAAGTGGTGAGACTGGAACTCACACCCAGATCATCTGATATCAGACAGAATTAAGACTGTACAGAATAAAGATCTGAAGAAAGATGGAAAAGTATAATGGGGAAAAGCACAGAAAGAAGAACTGAGACCCAGGTTCTAATGCTAATTCTACCACTAACTGTGTGACTTTGGGCAAGTCACTTCACTTCCCTGTCTATAAGATGAGAAGGCTAAGCGGTAAGGAGTCATGATTTTAGCATGACCGACAAGGAATGGACTAAAGGAGCAGCTAGGCAGCACAGTGGAAAAAGTCAGGAAGGCTCATCTTCCTAAGTTCAAATCTGGCCTCAGACACTTACTAGCTCTGTGACCCTGGGCTAGTCACTTAACCCTATTTGCCTCAATTTCCTCATCTGTAAAATGAACTGGAGAAGAAAATAGAAAACCATTCCAGTATCTTTGCCAGGAAAACCCCAAATGGAGTCACAAAGAGTTGCACATAACTGAACAATTGAATAACAATATTGGACTAAATGTACACAATGAGACGTTACTTTACATTTTCATACAACGTCAATGTGTTGATGCATTTTGCTTGAATATTTTGCTCCAGAAGATTTTTTTTCTTAGGAGAGTGAGTTATTGGGAAACAAGAAAGACAAAAAAAGAAAGAAAGAAAAGGAGCATCAATGAAACAAATGCACAGAAGAAAAAAAATTCAAAAGGAGACACAAATAGCACAATTTTGTTAGTATATTACATTTAATATACATTAGAAAAAAACTATGTAACAGAAGATTGGCTTCACATACAGTCATTTTTGTTCTTATAAGAATGTGGTTGTTACTTAATAAAGTAAAATAAATTAGTTGTTAATAAAGAAAATTAAAGAATAAAATAAAGTATAATAATAGCTTTCTACCCCTTGTATTCTGTATTCTCTGTCTTACTATTTTAAGTCTAAAGTCTCTACCAGTCTACATTTGGGATCCTTTCCTGTCCTAATGTCTTGTGTCTATGAGACAGAACAAAGGCAAAAGAGCAAGGCCTGACGATGAGAGAAAGAAGAAGTCCTGATGATGGGGGCTCCACATTCTGGCCTCAGGAGCACGGAGCAGGCTATAAAAGGATGACAATTCCTGACTACTTCATTCAGATGTGGAATTCAAGTGCCCTGAGAATCTAAAGAGGTGCTCAGAGTGCCCTCTAGTGGCACTATTGATAGCACAACACCGTGAGAAGAAAAGACTCCTGAATGGGTTAGATTTCATGGAAAGTAAGTATTAGAGCATCCGTAGGGGAGAGAGTGGAGAATTTACTATCTTCCACTTCTACGTAATCATGCGAAGCATCTGTCTGGTGACTTTCAGTAATCAGAGCTAACTGCTTTAAAAAGTAGCCCATTCCACCTTGGGACAGCTTTTAAGACATTTTTCTTTTTATTAGTTCAAAATGTGAATGTCTAACTTCCATTCATTGCTTCTAATTCTACCAATTATAGTTGTTGTTCAGTAATGTCTGACACTTTGCAATTCCATTTGGGGGTTTCTTAGTAAAGATATTGGAGTGGTTTGCCATTTTCTTCTCCAGTTCATTTCATAGATGAGGAAACTGAGGCAAGCAGAGTTAAGTGACTTGCCTAGGGTCACACAGCTAGTAAGTGTCTGAGGTTGCATTTGAACTCATGAAGCCAAGCCCAGGGCTGTATCATCTGGGCCAACTAACTGCCTCCTAATTCTGTCACTTCCATCTTCTAGTTCTCCTCTCTATGTCTAGAATCTACTTCCTGCTCATCTCCATTTTTCAACATCCTCCTTTTCCTTTGAGAACAAGCTTAGCTACTTCTTCCATAAGCCTCCCTGGATTGCCCCAAATTTTGTTGTAGTACTCTGCCTGGACCTCTTCTTTAGCCCTATTACATTCTAGTCTATATTGTTGTTATTTCCATATGCTATACAGTGCTTGCACATAGTAAGTACTTAATAAATGCTTTTCCATTCATTCATTTGTATCCCGCCTTTTCCATTGTAAATGGGGAAGAGCCATTTCACTTTTCATCTTGCTACAGGTTCCAACACATGGTAGGTGCTTAATAATTGTTTATTTAATTATATTGAATTGTTGGAGTTGGAGTTGGCTTTTCCAGAAGACACAAGGTGACCCGGTGATGTTGTTAGTCTGACCAGGAGATTTCTGATTTCCCATGTTGTCTGGTAACTAAGCAGAGGTAACATTATGAATTTCCTCATTCTCCCTATATCTTAAAGTCTGCACTTACAAAACAGGAATAATAACACCTGTGCTGTCTACCTTGTAAGGTTATTTGAGGGGGGGAGGTCAGAGCCAGGATGGCAGGGTAGAAAGATGCACCTACTCTAGTTCTTCCCCCACAGCCCATAAAATACCTGTAAAAATGACTCTAAACAAATTCTAGAGCAGCAGAAGCCACAAAATGACAGAGTATAAGAGATTTCAAGCCCAAGGTAGCTTGGAATGCCGACAAGAAAGACCTATCACATAGGGCAGGGAGTAGAGCACAGCCCACGGACCCCAGTCCAGTCTTAACCATGTAGCACTGGCATGAATAGGATGATGGGAGCAGGTCTCAGGGGAAGAATTCCCAGCAGTAGCTGTGGTTCTCAGATCCCCCAACTCACAGATGCCAAAGACAACTTCAAAGGTCAGTGAGAAAGCTTTTTCACCTGGGTAAGAAGGGAACAGGGTCCTCCCCTAGTCCCAGCCCCAGGTTGCAATAGTGGTGGCAGCAGCAGCAGATATCCATTTTTGGAGCCCTTAGCCTAAAGCCGCTGGAGGAATTGAGGTGCTGATCTGGGTCTCAGTCATGAGTGGCAGTCTTGGGGCAAGGAAGAGTGCTGGTGGGGTGGAGGAGGTGTAGGCTCTGGAAAGGGAATTCTACTTGCAGATACTGGGCAGAAAAGTTTTGGTAGCTCCCAGACAAGAGCGCAGGCCAGGAGGGGAGTAAACTCCTCTCCCTTGATTTTGCCACCTTGGAGGAACTGAGAACTTACAGGTTCCCAGAGTATACCCCCCTTTTGACAAAGGACTCAAAAGTCAAGTAACTGGCTGGAAAAAAAACCCAAAACAGGGGAAAACAATAAGACTATAGGAGGTTACTTTCTTAGTGAATAGGTATTTTCTTCTATCCTTTCAGATGAGGAAGAACAATGCTTACCATCAAAGGAAGACATAAAAGTCAAAGCTTCTGCATCCAAAACCGCTAAAATAAATATGCAATGGTCTCGGGCCATGAAAGAGCTCAAAAAGGATTTTGAAGGTTGTTTTGAGGATCAAATGATAAGGAAGCACTTTGAAAAATGGAAAACATTGGATAGGGAACGACTGACCAATTATTATACATGAACAGAATAGAATATTACAACATCATAAGGAAGATGGATTCAGAGGAGTATGGGAAGACATATGAAATGATGTTAAATGTAATAGTAAGCAGAACCAAGTAACAATATGTGTAACAACTATAATAATGTGAGCAGAAAGAGAAATAAAATGGACCATTGTATAATTACAATGACCAAGTTTAGCCTTGAAGAAGGGTTCAGAAAATGTACCTCCTATGCAGAAATGGCAATTCTTCCTTTGAAAGAATCCACAGTCATATGCTGTGGATATTACATATGGGTAAATAAGTATAGTGTGAATTAAATTGTTCCCCCTGTTGATACCTGGAGTGTTTAGCTCTCATATTCTACCCAGGAGGTCAAGAAATATCCCAGGTTGTCTGAATAATCCCATGTAGTTGGTCCCAAAGGCCAATGTGTAATAATGTTGGTTAGGTAGTAGTTGTCAGAAGGTGGTAACAAAAGGAATGAAAATGGGTAGCATGAATGAGCTGAGATTGAAAATTCATGATGAGTTGATTGGGACTGACTTTGGGCATGGATCCCTAAGCATGGAGAAAGTGGGTACTAGAACAGACATGAAGAGGTTTGTGTATTGAGTCCTAATGCTGGACACCTCTTCTCCCTACCCCAAGCAATCTCAGAATGTCCATTGACTGGGATGGTGATTTGTATGATGCCTTCAAAGGGAATAGAGAATGTCCAAAAGCACCTAATCGACCCACAGATTAGAGAATATTTGAGATCAGGGGATGGAGTCTAGACTAATATGAGAAACAGAAGGAACCTATAAGAAACAATGCTAGTTCTGAAGAATTTTTATTTCTTGATTAGCATATAAGATGAAATACACTGTTCACCTCTTGATAATTGAACATTTTTTTAAAATTGCCCTGGAAAATAATCCCCTCTGAGACAGAGGATCTGAAGAACCTCTGGTGATATTATGATATCAGCTGGTACCACAGTGGATAGAATGACAGTCCTATAGTCAGGAAGATCTAAGTTCAAATCCAGTCTCTGACACATATTAACTGTGTTATCTTGAGCAAGTTATTTAATTTCTGTTTGCCTCAGTTTCCTCAGAGGTAAAATAAGGATAAAAACAGCACCAACCAACTAGAGTTGTTGTAAGGATCAAATAAGCTAATATTTGTAAAGCTTAGCACATAGTAAGCACACAGCAAGGCACATAGTTGGCACATAGTAAATGCTATGTAAATGTTAATGAGGATGATGATGATGACTCTCAATGATCCTTACTATTGACTGTCAATCAACAATCATTTATCATACCTTTTCACCCAGAGATCCTGTTTATTTGCGATACCCCAAGAAGGTCAAAGTTTGAAAAAACAAAAGGTTCTACAACCACTAAAATATTTAAAGCAGTACTTTTTAGGTAGGAAAGACCTGAAAAAAAAAGTAGATATCTAGTGACTACAAACTAGATAAATAAATTATAGTATATAAATATAATGGAATATTATTTGCCTACAGAAACTGATGAACATAAAGGATACAGAGAAACATGGGAAGATGTATAGGAACTGATGCAGAGTGAAGTGGGCAAAAACCAAGAAAATAATCTATGCAGTCATTACAACAATGTCGATGGAAAGGATAACAGCCACAGTAAAAATAATCAGAATGCTGGGTAATTGTAATAAGCTTGCCTGTGAAAAAAGAAATGATAAAATGCACCTCCCTCCTTTCTTTCCCAAGGTGGAGAATTATGATTATAGGAAACTGCATTATACGGATGCAGTTGATGGACTGGTGATTTTTGTCGAATTAACTTTTTTCTTTTTTTGATATTTATTTGCGTTGTCAACATTCATTTTCACAAAATTTTGAGTTCCAAATTTTCTCCCCATCTCTCCCCTTCCTCCACCCCATAATGCCTTGCATCTTGATTACCCCTTCCCTCAATATGCTCTTCCTTTTATCACACCCCTCCTTTCTCATCCCCAACTTCTCTCTTTTCTTGTAGAGCAAGATAGATTTCTATACTCCATTACCTGAATTTCTTATTTCCCAGTGGTATGCAAAAACAATTCTCAGCTTTCATTCCTAAAACTTTGAGTTCCAACTTCCTTCCCTCCTTCCCCATCCATCCCCATTGAGAAGGCAAGCAATTCAAGATAGGTTATTTATGTGTACTTTTGAAAAATACTTCCATAATAGTTATGTTGTGTACAACTAACTATATTGCCCTCCATCCAATCCTGCCCCCCATTTGTTCTATTCTCTCTTTTGACCTTGTTCCTCCCCAAAAGTCTTTACTTCTAATCATTTACTCCTCCCATTTACTCTTCCTTCTATCATCCTCCTCACCCCTCTTGTCCCCTTCTCCCCTAATTTCTTGTAGTGTAAGATAGATTTTCATACCAAATTGAGTGAGCATGTTATTCCCTCCTTAGGCCAAATGTGAAGAGAGTAAGCTTCACTTTTTTCCTTTCACCTCCTTCCTTTTCTCCATTGAAAAGGCTCTTCCTTGCGCCTTCTATGAGAGATAATTGGCCATTCCATTTCTCCCTTTCTCCCCCAAATATATTCCTTTTCAGCCCTTAATTTTATTTTTTAGATATCATCTTTTTTTATTCAACTCACCCTGTGCTCTGTGTCTATATGTGTGAGTGAGTGGGTGTGTGTGTATGTGTATAATCCCTCCAACTACCCACAGACTGAGAAAAGTTTCAGGAGTTACAAATATTATCTTTCCATGTGGGAATGTAAACAGTTCAACTTTAGAAAGTCTTTTATTATTCTGTTTCCTGTTTACCTCTTCATGCTTCTCTTGATTCTTGTGTTTGAAAATTAAATTTTCTTTTCAGTTCTGATTTTTTCATCAAGAATGTTTGAAAGTCCTCTATTTCATTGAATGATCATTTTTTTTCCCTGAAGTATTATAATCAGTTTTTCTGGATAAGAGACTCTAGTTCCTTTGACTTCTGGAATATCATGTTCCAAGCCCTTTGATCCCTTAATGTAGAAGCTTCTAGATCTTGCATTATCCTTATTGTGTTTCCATAACACTAGAATTGTTTCCTTCTAACTGTTTACAATATTTTCTCCTTCAACTCCGGGAACTCTGGAATTTGGTAACAATATTCATAAGAATATCTCTTTTCAGATCTCTTTCAGGAGGTGATTAGTGGATTCTTTCAATATTTATTTTGTCCCCTGGTTCTAGAATATCAGGGCAGTTTTCCTTCATAATTTCATGAAAGATGATGTCTAGGCTCTTTTTTTGATCATGACTTTCAGGTAGTCCCATAATTTCAAAATTGTCTCTCCTGGATCTATTTTCCAGGTCAGTTGTTTTTCCAATGAGATATTTCACGTTGTATTCAATTTTTTCATTCTTTTGGTTTTGTTTTGTAATTTCTTGGTTTCTCATAAAGCCATTAGCTTGCATCTGTTCCATTCTCATTTTTAAAGAACTATTTTGTTCAGTGAGCTTTTGAACCTCCTTTTCCATTTAAATAATTCTGCTTTTTAAAGCATTCTTCTCTTCATTGGCTTTTTGGACCTCTTTTGCCAAATGAGTTAGCCTATTTTTAAAGGTGTTATTTTCTTCAGCATTTTTTTAAGTCTCCTTTAGCAAGCTGTTGAGTTGCTTTTCATGATTTTCTTGCATTGCTCTCATTTCTCTTCCCAATTTTTCCTCCACCTCTCTTACTTGATTTTCAAAATCTTTTTTGAGCTCTTCCATGGCCTGAGACCATTGCATATTTATTTTTAGGTTTTGGATGCAGAAGCCTTGACTTCCTCTCTGCATTGTTCTTTCTCATCCAAAGGTATGGAAGAAAATACTTGTTCACCAAGGAAGTAACCTTCTATAGTCTTATTTTCTTCCCCTGTTTTGGACTTTTTCCCAGACAGTTACTTGATTTTTGAGTCCTTTGTCAAAAGAGGGGTATCTCTGGGAACTTGTAAGTTCTCAGTTCCTCCAAGGTGGCACAATCAAGGGAGAGGAGTTTACTCCTCTCCTGGAGTGCACACTGGACTGGGAGCAACCAAAAACTTTCCTGCCCAGAATCTGTGCATAGAATTCCCTCACAATAATGACCTCTAGCTCCACCCCACCAGCAGTCCTCCTCACCCCAGGGCCTGGCTCAGGGCTGAGATTCTGATCAGCTACTCAATTCTCCTAGGGTCTCCAGGCACGGGGCTCAAAAAATGGACCATGCCTCTACAGTGACGACTGCTGGTGGTCCAGACTGAGTTCCCTTCTCCTGGGTGAAGGAGCCCTCCCACTGACCTTTGAAGCTGTCTGTGGCCTTTGTGGGTTGAGTGATCTGTTGCTGCTGGTGGTGCCCTGAAGCCTATTCTGAGTCCTGTCTCTGCCATGCTGCACATCCCATGGTGGGCTGCTCTTTGCTTTGTGCCTTCTCCGATAGACCCTTCCTGTCAGCCTTCCAGGCTGTCCTGGACTAGGCTCCTTCACTCTGTCGTTTTGTGGCCTCTGCTGCTCTAGAATTTGTTTAGAGACATTTTTTACTGGTATTTTATGGGCTATGTGGGGGAACTTCTACAGGTACATCTTTCTACTCTGCCATCTTGGCTCCGCCCCACTTTTCTCTCTGTTTTGAAAGATGAGAGATGACTTTCTATAGGAGTGAGAGAAGCAGTATATTTGGAAATAAAAGTATAAAATAAATAAAATAAAATAAAGATATAGAAACAATAGATATTGATAAAACAACCATTAATTTGGTGTCTACCAGGGGCTAGGCACAGGGAGTACAAATGAAAAAAGGAAGACAGTTTCTGCCTTCAAAGAGTTTGCATTCTAGTGGAGGATACAATGGATATGGGAGAGTGGTAGCAAGGGAAGGTAGTTTTTGGTCTAGGTAGTCACAGGGATTGAAGGTGGACCCACAGTATACTAGCTTGCCATGTCCTTTCCTTTAGTCACCGTAGTATTGATCTGCTTATCATTTCCAGAACAAGAACAAAAGGTTGAGGGAAAGGTAAGGGCAGAGGTTATGTGTACAGAAGGCAAGATGCTCACACTGAGCAGCCTTTGGTGTCTTGGTGGATGACTGGGTGAGATTAGAAGAATGATCTGCAATGGATAACATATAAAGAATTAAGTGAATTTTCATTCAGTCACCCACCCATCAGGACAGCTTAATCATAGTACAAATATCCACAACTAAACAGAGCATTACCTGCAGTCATGGTGCAAAAGAAGACTAGGGAAATTGGAATTCATGTCAATTAATTAACACTAAAAAAAGAAGACATATGGATGAATAAACATGCTATGAGTTCAGAACACCATAGATTACCTTCTGGACAGTCAGTGGTTTGCTATGTTAGACCTGCACAAAAGCTATTACCAAATTTCCAAATCAGAGAAAGGTCATGAGAAGATAGTCTTCATTTATCGAGTGGAGATCAACTAATTTAAACCCATAGAAGGGATATCTGGGGCACAAGTCCTTTTCATCAGCTAAGGTATGGGCTATCCAAATTGTGGTGGTACAAGTTTATCCAGATTATCTCATTGTGCCTGGAAAGTTATTGAAAGAACACAAGAAGCAATTGTTATCTCTCTGTCTCCTCAAATTCTCTGGTGTTTACAAAGTGGTGTATGCTTTATATTCTCTCCCTTTCCCCCAAAGAAAGTAAGCTCTTTGAGAAGTACTGTTTTTTATGTTTTGATATCCCCAGCACCTAGGACAGTGCTTTCCCAAAGAAGGCATTTAATACATGTTTATTAAATTGAATTGCATGTGCAGGTGAAAATCACAGACTCTCAGTAATAGTAAGGAAGGGACTTCAGAGGTCACCTAGTCTCACCTAAACAGAATACTATCTACACCATCCTTGACAAGTGGTCATTTGGCCTCTGCTCAAAAACATCCAACAGTAAGAAGCCACCTACAGAAGAGAAGCATCCATGCATTTGATCTATACTCAGGGGGGTATAGATCCCTGTGACTCCCCATCTGATGAGGAAAATCTGAAGTCCTCTCCTCTGTAAGACTACTAATACTGCAATACTATGATCAGAGGAAGAAAAGTGCCTTTGCCTCCAGAGAAAGGCTTAATTATGCCACCTTCTGGACACTTCTGGGAATTGTGGAAGATTCTTTTGTCTGGAAGAATAAAAAGAATGATACCAGTTGTGTTGACTGGGAATTCTTGAGATCTTCTGGAAGAAGAAGGATAAAAGGAACCTGTCAAAAGCAATCAAAAGTTACAGTCTGCTCCATATACTTCAGTACTATGAGGAATAATACCTACAAATGACTGAGGCAATCATTCAGGTCTCTGCAGAAGGGTGGCTTATCGGCAGGGATGGATATTATCTGTGAACTAGAGCAAGAGTTCTTTTTGCTCTCTTGGAAGTGTGGTTCATGGGATCAAAGGCTGAACTTGAAACCTGAACCATTACCTCTATGACCATAGGCAATTTCCTTAATGTCTTTTGGTCTCAGTTTCCTCAGAGGAGCTTAGACTAGGTGATGTCTAAGCTCCCTTGACTTGAGGGTCACACAGTAAGTGCCAAGTATTTGAGATCAGATTTGAACTCAGGTCCTCCTGACTCCAGAGCTAGTGTTCTATCCAATGCCCCATCTAGCTGCCCCTCCCTTCAGTTCTAAATCAATTAACTTAGATAACATTTTTCCTTCCTTGAGCTTCATCAATTGTTTTTTTCCAAGAGTTAGTGACAACAAAATGTCTATTTTTTTTCTCTGTGAAGTTTCCAATTTTTCCATTTGAGGCAATAAGTCAGAGAACAAATCTCCTAAAGTATACCTGGTCTCTTTGTGTCATGTGCTAATCTCTAATGAAAGGGTTACACAAATATGTGAAAGGAAAAACATTTAAGAGACAAAGATGGCAACAATTTTTTAAAATACCATAAGAAATTCTATGGCTCAGTAGATAGAGTGCTCACCCTGGAGTCAGGAAGACCTGAGTTCAAATGTGGCCTCAGATACTCACAAACTGTGTGACCTTGAGCAAGTCATTTAAACTCTGTTTGCTTTAATCCACTGAAGGAGAAAATGGCAAATCATTCTTGTATTTTGCCAAGAAAACTCCAAATGTGGTCATGAGGAGTCAGATATGACTGAGCAATCAAACAACATGAGATGTATATTGTTAAACGTAGACAATGTTTTATGGGGCTTCTAAGTGGTGCTGTGGATAGAGCACTGGACCTGGAATGAGGAAATCTCATCTCCCTAAGTTCAAATCTGGCCCAGACACTTAGTAGCTATGTGACCCCTGGGCAAAACATGTAACCCTGTTTACCTCAGTTTTGTCATCTATAAAATGAATTGGAGAAGGAAATGGCAAACTACTCCAGTATCTTGCCAAGAAAACCCTAAATGGGGTCATGAAGAGTGAGACCTTACTGAAATGACTCAACAACAAAGAAATTTGAGGATGAAGAGATCATCTATAGCTAGGCTGGGTCATGCAAGGCTTGGTAGAGGAGTTGGCACCTAAAGGAATGGAAGGATTTCATCCATCAGAAATGAAGATGGTTATTTTTCAGGCATTGAGGAGGTGATGGGGGTAGTCTATTGTTGTGGGTGTTATTTATTCTCTATTCTTGAAGAAGATTACGACATCAGAGATGACGCCATGACTTGCAAATGAATTGGATTTGAGCGAGGCAGTGCTGGGCAAGGTCACCAGCCTCATTTTCTCCTCCAGAGCCATCTGGGTCCAGTGGCCAGATTAACTGGAGATGAGTCCCAGAGGGTAATCTGTATCAATACATAGAGAGAGGGTCAGCACAAAGTTGACAAACATGTAATAGTCCAGTTTGGGTAAGATATAGAATATATGAAGGAAAGCAGTGGTTTGTACTGGTATTAAGATGGATTGGAGCCAGATTGTAAAAGACCCTAAATAACAAGCTCAGGAGTTTACCGTATACAATCAAAGATTTGTGAAGGCAAGAGTAGCATTGTCAGAACTGTACCTCAATCAATCTAGTAAACATTAAGATTATATTTACATTCTAAGGTTCTGTGGAGTGTGTTTGTTCAATCCCCTTGTGAGAGTGAAGAGAGTGAGACCATGACATCCCCATACCCACCCAGAGGCCAAGGGCTGCCTGCCTCAGAAGGAATATTTCTCAGCCTGCCACTAAAAATAGAAGCAACTCTGTAGGCACATTATACATTTTGGAGAAAGACGATTCATTTGCAAAAGTCTCTCCCTAGACCATGATCTGGAGAATATTTAACATCATCCTGGAGCTATTTACAAAACAAATTGAAATATTTTTGGAGACTTTTCAAAGGCTAGGAATTTCATAGTAAGACCAAAGCCTTATTTTTTTCTTGCCTTTGGTGCATTGGAGTCCTCTCTCACTGTCATTTAAATATATGATAGAATGGGAAAATGTTGGGTTTATGGAAATCACTGCCCAAAACACCCTCTGGATATCATGATGAATGTGCCTTTTTTTAATATTCAGTATTTATTCCTACTGATTGTGGATTAGTGGTGTCATGCTGTAATAGGGAAAGACTCTTCCTTGGAAAGAGAAGAAAAGAGCTCTGGGAATTTTGCAGTGAAATACATTTTGATCTGCATTAAAACCTCATTTGGAAATGAAATGCCAATATTCAATCACACTCCATCCATAGTTCTTTCCAGCTCCTCTTTATGTATTATCTTCACCTTTTAGACTATAAGGTCCTTGAGGACAAGGATTACCTTGTTTGCTTATGTTTAGGTCAAGAAACCCGATTTAGAGTCAGAAGGTATTTTAGAGTCTATGTTGTTCAGCCCACTCATTTTTCAAATGAGGATGTGAGGTTCAAAGGATTCAATTCACTTGCTAAATGTCACAAAGGTGTAAGCAGCAAAGCATTTGAATTCACAACCTCTCTTGCCACTCCAGTCTTCTTTCTACTGGACCATATTGTCTCCCATAAGATAAAGAATAGAGGATTAAGAAATTAAGTCTTCTCCAAAATTCAAAATGTAATTTAGAATTGGGTGTGGGCTTTTTTGTAGGGTAGGATGCTTTGAATATCTGTAATAATAATATATATAATTTATTTTTCAGTTTTCAGCATTCACTTCCACAATAACTTGAATTCAAAATTTTCCCATCCTCCATGCCAGGACAGCATGTACTTCATTCTTCCTCCACTATATCCTCCCATCTATTAATCCCCCCTTCTTCAATCCCCCTCTCCCTGATTTTCGTGTAGGGCAAAATAGATTTCTATACCCCATTTCCTGTACATCTTATTTCCCAGTTGCATGCAAGAACAATTTTTAACATATGTTATTAAAGCTTTGAATTCCACATTCTCTCCCTTCATCCCTCCCATTCACCCTCATTGTGAAAGCAAGCAATTCAATTTGGGTCATACATGTGTAACCATAACACTTCTATAATAGTTATGTTGTGAAAGACTAACCACATTTCCCTCTGTCCTATCCTGGCCTCCATTTATTCCATTCTCTCCCTTGACCTGTCCTCCCACAACAGTGTTTGCTTCTGATTATCTCTTTCCCTAATTTGATGTCCCTTTTATTATTTTCCCGCTCCTCTCCCCTTCCCCCTTGCCTTCGTGCAGGGTAAAATAGATTTCCATATCCAATTGAGTGTGTGTTATTCCCTTCTTAAGCCAAATCCCATGAGAGTAAGGCTCATTTATTCCCTTCCATCTCCCCTCTCTTTCCCTCCATTGTGAAGGCTCTTTCTTGCCTTTTCTATGTGAGATGATTTGTTACATTCTACCTCTCCCTTTCCCTTACTCCTAGTACATTCCACTCAACAGCAAATTTTATTTTTTAGGTGTTCTCCCTTCATATTCAGCTCACCCTATGTCCTCTGTCTGTGTATATATCTATACATATACACATATACCCATGTACATATACATACCTGCACAGAGATAATATATACATACATACCCATACACACCTACATATGTGTGTGTGTTTATATTTCCTCTAACTACCCTAATACTAAAAAAGGTCTCATGAGTTACATATATCATCTTTCCATGTAGGAATGTAAACAGTTCAACTTTAATAAGTCAATTATGGGCTTATCTTTCTTGTTTATCTTATCATGTTCCTCTTAATTCTTGTATTTGAAAGTCAAATTTTCTATTCAACTCTGGTCTTTTCAACAAGAATGCTTAGAAGTTCTCTATTTCATTAAAATTCCGTTTTTTCCCCTGAAATATTATACTCAGTTTTGCTGGGCAAGTGATTCTTTGTTTGATTTCTGGAGTATCATATTCCAAGTCCTGCAATCCCTTAATGTAGAAGCTGCCAGATTCTGTGTTATCCTGATTGTATTTCCACAATACTGGAATTGTTTCTTTCTGGGTGCTTGCAATATTCTCTCCTTGACCTGGGAACTCTGGAATTTGGCTTCAATATTCCTAGGAGTTTTCTTTTCAGATCCCTTTCAGGAGGTGATCAGTGGATTCTTTCAATATTTATTTTACCTTCTGGTTCTAGAATATCAGGACAATTTTCCTTGATAATTTCTTGGAAGATGAGATGGCTCTCTTTTTGATCATGGCTTTCAAGTAGTCCAATAACTTTTAAATTATCTCTCTTGGATCCATTTTCCAGGTCAGTTCTTTTTCCAATGAGATATTTCATGTTGTCTTCTATTATTCATTATTTTGGTTTTGTTTTATAATTCCTTGATTTCTCATAAAATCATTAGATTCCATTTGCTCCATTCTAATTTTTAAAGAACTATTTTCTTCAGTGTGCTTTTGGACCTCCTCTTCTATTTGGCCAATTCTGCTTTTTAAGGCATTCTTCTCCTCATTGGTTTTTTGGACCTATTTTGCCACTTGGTTAGTCTATTTTTAAAGGTATTATTTTCTTCAGCATTTTTGGTCTCCTTTAGCAAGCTGCTGATTCGCTTTTCATGATTCCCTTCCATTGCTCTCATTTCGCTGCCCAGTTTTTCCTCTACCTCTCTTACTTGACTTTCAAAATCCTTTTTGAGCTCTTCCATGGCCTGAGATGATTGCATTTTTTTGGAGTCTTTGGACATGGAAACCTTGACTTTGCTATCTTCCTCTAGTTTCATGCTTTTTTCTTCCTCTGATTGTGTGCTTTGTTCTTCCTTGTCTGAAAGGATAGATGAAAACATCTTTTCACCAAGAAAGGAATCTTCTGTAGTCTTAATTTTCCCCCTTTTGGGGCATTTTGCCAGCCAATTACTTGACATTTGAGTCCTTTGTCAAGTATAGGGTACTCTACCCCAGCTTCCAGAAATTTTGTGCAATTGTTCTCTGAGATATCTCTAGAGACCTGTAAATTCTCAGTTCCTCCAAAGTGGCATAGTCAAGGGAGAGGTATTTACTCCTCTCCTGGCCTGTGCTCTGGTCTGTGAGCAACCACAAGGACTATTTTAAGTCCTGGAACTGAGAGTAGGACTCCCTCTCCACAGCTACCACCAACTCTGCTATGCCAGTGCTCTTCTTCACCTCAGGATTGCTACTCAGTACTGAGACCCAGATCAGTTGCTCAATTCCCCCAGGGGAGCAGACAGTTCCAGAATCGACTGCTGATGCAGTAGTGTCTGCTGCAGCCCTGTGCTGGGGCCCAACCAAGCTCCCCTCTCACCCAGGTGAAAGAGCTTTCTCACTGACCTTTGAAGTTGTCTTTGGCATTTATGGGTTGAGAAATCTGGAAACTCACAGCAGCTGCCTGTGATTCAGTGCACTGAAGCCTGCTCCAGTCCTCTTTGTGCTGATGTGGCCTGTACTGGGCCTCTGCTCTGAGCCAGTGCAATAGACCCTTCCTGTTAGACTTCCAGGATGTCTTGGGCTAGAAATCTGTTTCACTCTGTCATTTTGTGGTTTCTGCTGCTCTAGAATTTGTTTAGAGTCATTTTTTACAGGCATTTTAAGGACTTTGTAGGGAGAGCTCCAGCAGATCTGTGCTTCTACTCCATTGTCTTGGCTCTGCCCCTTGTAATAAACCCTTACATTCTGGCCCTTCGCTATGCTGTAGACTTTTCAGCCTAAGTATCAAGAAGAATCAATGTGATAAGCATGAAAACAATATGAATCAAGTCCACTTTTCAGGGCAGTCTGGAAGCTAGTGTACACTATCCCTGAAGACAGTCTCTGGATTAGTTCATAAAAGGTTGAAAGATGATGTCTAACAGTGTTAACATACAAGAAGTAGGCTGCTCCCTCCCAGTCCTGGGAAGGTTCTGGGACAAGATAAGTCCATCCTGAGGACAACAGATCTTGCCTTTAATGCTTGTGTTTGAGACAGGTGAAAGGGCTAACCTTCTCAAGGAAAAGGATACCCCACAAACAGAAAGTTATCTTTAAAAATGTGGGAATTGTGGTCTTGATTAGAGATGGTAGAAATTGGTATATGGTGGAAAATGCCCTGGCTCCTGAATTAGAGGACATCCCATCTCTAATATTTGTTATCTTAGGCAAGTCACTTAACCTCCCTGGATCTCAGTTGCCTTAATTGTAAAATCAGCAAGTTGATCGTCTTTGATGCCCTAACAACTATAGATCTATGCTCTTATGATCCTATGTACCTCCACCCACCATAGCCCAAAGTCATGATCACTTGGACAATATATATGGTAGTATTTACTGAATCTCAAGATCTCAGGGGTTATCTAGTCTAACTTTATTTTGTTTTTACTTTTTACTAAGAATCCACTCTACAAAATTCCCCAGCACAATCTTGGTATCTCTGGAGCCTGGCACAGAATAGGTGCTTAATCTATGTTTGTGGAATTATATTGTGAATTAAAATAGAAAATAACTTGATTTCTATTGAGTTTAAGACTGCTTTGGGGAAATTATCCTGAGGACAGAAGGAAAAAGAGAGGTTGCATATTGTGAAAGTTAGGCTAGCTGAGGAAAGGGTGAAATGTTGGTCACCCAAAACTTGAAGGTAGGATGTTAGACATGCCCTATCCATTATGTGGGAATATCTATTATTCTACAACCTGGAAGACCAATGTACCAGATTAAGGAAAAGGGGGAAGATGAGAGCACAAGATCATAGGACAATAGGTGGTTATTGTGTTCATCCTTCATTTTCGAAGAAGACTATGACATTAGAGAAATGATGACATGATTTGCACTAGACTTTGATTTAAGTAAGGGAGGGCTGTAAAAGGTCACTATTCTCCTCCAGAACAATTTGCATAGGACAATAGATTTAGACCTGAAAGAATAGAGTATTTATTCAGTATTCTGGAAATCACCCTAAGATTCTAGGCTTCAAAATGGAAAAGAAGATTAGGGATCATCTAGTCTAACCTCTTTATCTTACAAATGAAGAAACTGAGGCCTCAAAAGGTTAAGGGACTTGTCCAAGATCATATGGGTAGGAAGTCATAGAACCAAACTTGGAACTGCAACCAAAAGCTAAGCACTAAATTCAGAGCAAGATCTGGATTATTATACTTATTCCACCACTAGTGAGTTTTGGAATCTTGGGCATGTCATTTCTCTGAGTATCTGCTTCTTAAACTAGAAAATGGAAGAATAGGGATAAATGACCTCTAAGATCCCATCTAGCTTTGACATTCTATCATTATAAATGTCAGCACCATGACCAGGTGTCCCAGAAAAGCTAGAAAAGGTGGAGTAGTAAGCCTAAGGGAGAGCAGTAAATCAATGGAAACTGAACCTCATTGCATTGCCATTACAAGTGTGCCAAGACAGGGAATTTAAGGAAAAGTAGGTTATCTTGTCCACAGGTATTGCTTGGTCATGATTGCATAATTTTGTAGCACATGATTCAGATCAGGTAGGTCTTTGTATGTCAGGAACATCATTATTTGGGGTCTCCTGAAGATATGACATGTCTCTGCACGTCTCTACCAGTATACAACCTGTGGGGAGATGGCTTGAGGACCCAAGGATGTATGTTTGTTTGTGTTCCCCTCCTCTTGCCCCTCAGTATTTTGTTTTTGAGATGTTTGATGCATCAACTCTGGCTAGATGGGTCAGCCTTCTTGGACATGTAAACTTGTGATAATGAAGACTTTCCATATCTTTTATTTAGCTCCTATCTGAGATTATGGACTTCATCAGGTTTGGGGAATGGTAGCACATTAAGGGCCCTTACAACTATGGCATCCTATAGTTCTAAACTGTGCCTACCTGAACAAAACCACCCCAATAAGTGTCTCATCTTACTGGGAATGGGAAAGACTCTATAAAGTCATTCAGACAAACAGCAGATAAGCGGGTAAAGATGGTAAAAGTATCAGCTCACTGGTACTGTCTCCTCCCTCATCTCTAGGGAAGCACAGGAAATCTATCAGGATTCTGTTTAGTCACTTTCTAAGGTTGCTGTTGCCATTATATTAATAATAATTTGATTATGTATAATAATATTTTATGAATTGTAATCATTAAATATTGATTCTTATTAAATATTTCTGGAAACAGCTCATGCTAGAAATGGGAGCTAAGCAAGAGCTGTGTAGCACACTTGGGGGACCCTAGAGATTCATCACCTTATTTTGTCATTTAAAAAAAATCTAAGCTCTCCCTCAACATGAGAAGTGAGGAGGGGAAGTGGAGTTAGTTAGAGTGAGAAAATGAATGGGGAGAGAGACAAAGATAGAGAGATAGAGATAAAAAGCATGGAAAAGTTGAGACAGAGAAATAGAGAAGGAAGAGACTGAAATGGAGACAGAGATAGGCACAGACAGAGAGAGAATGGGGGTGGGTCTTTCAATATATTTTTTATTAAGTTAGAGGGAGAACAAGATCATCACTGGATTCAGTCCACCACAATTCAAAACCAGGAAGGCCTCTGGTCCCTTAGAATATTTTAACCAGTCTAGGAGTTACTATCCAATCCAGATAAAAATCCCATCCAATCTACTCTTTAAGAAACAGCTGGGTGGTGTTAGCTGCCTGTAGAAGAATGGACTTGGTCACGTGCTGCCTGACACATAGTCCCATTGTGAAAGGCCTTCTATGAGACTGACAGCTTCTATTCATAGTCAATCATTCCACCATCTGCCTGAATGGCAGGCAGGCTTCCTTGAGGCAGATCCCCTCTCCCCTCTTCACTTACAGGGCTCCATGCTCAGTAAATGGTCAAAGTCTGAGCAGCCCACAGTGACAAAAGCAGGCTGTTGAGGCTGCCAGGTGATTGTTTAAGGGACAGTTCTGTAGCCTTGTGCTTGAAGGAGGCAATTGCCTGGGGAGGGAGAGAATTCTCAGATTAGGATGGGGACAAAAAGGCTGAAGGTGGAATTTTAGAAGCTGTAACCTGAATATGTCTCTTGCTCACTGGGCAAATTGCCATGTCCAATTAAAGATATATTTCCCTTTGAACTACTTGGGAACTGAACAATCTGAAACTTATGTTTACCAGGATCAAGAGAATCTCAACGCTGGCAAGCACTTCTATGTCATCTAGTTCAACACTTACCTAAGCATTGGGGGTATCTACAATACTCCCAATGATTGAGCACTTAATCTTCACTTGAAGACCTCCAGTGATGGAGAACCCACTAGCTCCCAAGGCCAGGAGGGTAATTAACAACTTCAGGTAATTCGTGTAGCATGGTGGGGAGGTGATCACTACAGAAATGAGATCAGAATCCTCCTGCAGCTTGCACTGGGTCAACCATAGCCACCTTGGTGAAGAGGAGGCTAGGATGACAAAGTAGCTGTAGTGAAACTGAAGGGAGAATTGATTCTCTACTTGATATGTTTGTGAGAAAGGACACAGATCTACCCAGCTTCATTATGTTCTCTCAGGAAAAAACCTGACTCAGATGCAATGATCATTCATACCTCCAGAACTGCTTAGAGTGAGAAAGCTTGACTTCAGCAACAAATCTCGATAAAAATTTACTTTGGGACACTGTACAAGCATTCAGAGTTCAAATCCCACCTCTGACTCTTCCTACTTGTGTGTCTTTAGACAGTTCACTCAGCTTCTCTGGGTCTCCATGTTCTTATCTATAAACTGGACTAGATGATGTCTGAGGTCTTTTCTAGTTCTAAAACTATGATCCCAAGTACTTTCAACATTGTGGGGTCTCCCAAAGTTCATTGACAGCTTCTGGAGATAGTGAATTCCCCATACGAGAGATATTTAAACAGGGGCTTGGTGACCATTTGTCAGGAATGTTATAAAGGAGGTTCATGTTTCGGGTAGGGAGAAACCACAAGGGTTAGAGATGAAAAAGACCTTGGAGATCACTTGGTCTAAGCCCTTCATTTTAGAGATGAGCAGATGGAGACCCGGGGAAATGAAATCACTTGACGAACCACACACTGTGAGTTCATAGCAAACCATATTCAAGTCCAGGTCCACTGATTGTAAAGCCATGCTCCTTGCCCCTCCACCACAGCTGTCTCTGTGACTAAGGGATTTCTGATGCATCTTCTAATTCTGACATGCTAAAATTCCATTATTGAAGCTGTTCAGAGTATTTTGTTAGGCTCTGGAGTAAATACAAAGGTTAAAGAAGAGGACAGTGTCTCCCCACCCCACCCCCACCCAAGAAACTCAAGGGAAGTAGAACATTATAAAATTGTATATGTTGAGTGATTAAGGAAGTATAGTATGAGGTCAGAGGGGAAGAAGGCCATTAGTGACTAACAGATGAAAGCCTTCATGGAAAGCATGTCAGGTTTAGATCTGTTGGCTGACACTTTGGGGGAGAGGCATTGCATAACTTGATGGCCTTCTAGAAAAAGAGCAATGAATTCACAGAGGAAAATCTTGATTCAGTGGAACACATAACCTCTCCCAAATCAGAGCAGGTAAACCATTGTGAAAACCTGACTCTAAGGAATTTCTAGGAGTTGTTTAACACGGGGCAACCCTGTTCCAAGACTTCAAGGAATCAGACTGGTAAGAGATTTCAGAGGATTAGTGTGACTTTCCAGTTGGGTCTGGCATCTACTCTACAGAGTCCTAGTAGGAGCAACGTGTACTTCACAGTGGCCAGGCCACTAAAATAGCTTATTCTCAAAATTTAATTGATCTAGGGGACCAAATCAAACCGTTGATGTAATATCCTGGTTGCCATAAGTGTAAAAAGTTCAGCTCAGATGAAGCTGGTGTTTCTTAGGTTTGACAAAACCTTCTGACTAAAAAAAACCATAATGGTAGATTCAGAGGTGAATTTGCTCAAGCTGTGCCCTCCTGGACCTGTGCTGGCCTTCTGAATCAATCTTTGTTGAATATCTTTTTATAATGCCACTCTTAAGTAAACTTCCTTTTGATAAATATTCTATCCGAGTGTCTCTTTTCATCCTAGTCCCAGGCATAACCATTTTGGACTAACCTGAATTGGTCAACCTGAGTTGAGGCCTGGCCCTTTAACCCAGTTGCATATATGAATAGTTCTGATTGAGTCCATCAGGTTGTCCTTTAATAAAAGCCATAGCCTTCACTAAGTGAAGGTACTATTCTGAGTTCTCTCCCCTCCCCTGTCCTCTAGTCCTCTATTCCCTATCTGTCTTTCCATCTCCCTCTCTCCCTCTCTGTTTCTCCTCTCTCTCTCTCTCTCTTTCTCTCTCTCTCTCTGTCTCTCTCTATCTCTGTCTCTCTCTCTCTTCCTTCTGTCTCTTTCAGTCATCTTCTTGCCCCCCACCCACACGTTGCATTAGCTCCCATGGGTTTCATTATCATCTCTTTACAAATAACTCCCAGAGGTTTATATCCAGCCCCAGTCTTTCCCTCCAGCTTCAGTCAACATCACCAACTGACTATTGAAGACTTCAAATTGGATAACCTAAAGACATCTTAAACTCAGTATATCTAAAACTTAAATCTGTATTTTTCCTCCTCTTGTTTTCCAAACTTTCCTAATTCTGTCAAAGGCTCCATGGAATGTCTCAAGTGTGTAATCCTGATACTAACCTGGACTCCTTGCTCTCACCTCACATATCCATTCAGTAAGCAAATCTTGCTGTTTTTACTTTCACAGCATAGATACCACCCTCTTCACCTTTCACCTAAATGTTTGTAATAGTCTCTTAATTGATCTCTTCGAGTCTCTGGAGGAGATAGTGAGGCTGATGACTTCGAACAACTTTGCCTCAATTAAATTCAATTCATTCACAAGTTAAGACATAGTCCTCCGGACATCATTGGCCTCTTTATGAAGGATGAGGAGCAACGATCCTATGCACAGCTGCCAAAATAATTTTCCTTAAGTAGATATTAAGAGATCTCAAGAGATCTGGACACATAGCTCTGCTGTTTAACCAGATTTAGACTTCCTATTGCCTCTAGGATAAAATATAAACTCTTCTGCTTAGATTTTCAAGCCCTACATAAACTGACTCCAATACTGAACATTTACTCACCATCCCACACTCTATAGGGACAGCCAGAGGACATAGTAGATAGAGTGTGGGACTTAGAGTCAGAAAGACTCATCCTTCTGAGTTCTAACCTGGCCTCAGACATTTACTACCTGTGTGACCTTGGATAAATCACTTAACCCTGTTTGCCTCAGTTTCCTCATCTGTAAAACAAGCTAGAGAAGGAAATTAGAAACTACTGAAAGTATCTTTACCAAGAAACCCCCAAATGAGTCACAAAGAGTCAGACGTGAGTGAACTACATTCTGTAATCTAACCAAACTGGTCTTCTCTCTGTTCCTCATTCTCAACACTATCTCCCATCTCTATACTTTTGCACTGGCAGTCCCCTGTGCCTAAAATTCATTCCTCTCCACAGCAGCCACATCTTTCTTTAAGGTGAAGCTCAAGCAACATGCTCTGAATGAAGCCTTTCCTGATACCTATGACCTTCCAGTACCTTTTTTCCCTAAATATGTTGTATTTAACTGCTTTATATAGATTTATGCTTGTTGACCATATGTATAAGAGCTCTCTCTCCTCCTTTCTCCCTCCCTCTCTCTCTTTTTATATATATATATATATATATATATATAGTATTATATATTTACAAATATAATATTATATATAATACATATATATGATACATATGCAAATTTATATATGTATTATACATATTATATATATGTATTATACATATTATATATATGTATATGTAAATTTATGTATATATTTATTATATACACTTGTTGTCTGCCCCATTGGAATATAACCTCCTTGTAAGTAGGATTGTTTCATTCTTTGTGCTTGTATCCCCAGCACCCAGTACAGTCTCGGCATATAGTGGATACTTAGTAAATATTTGTTGATAGACTAAATGATCTACTTTGGTAAAGATCTCCATGGAGTACACTCTTAAGTATCATACTTGTACAAAGCCTATACATGATAGGAGTATTAGAAAGAGCATTAGCGTGGGATTTCAAAGATCTGGATTTTGGTTCCAGTTTGGAATTTACTAACTCTATGAGATCACTTTATCTCTCTGGGTCTCAGTTTGTTTCTCTGGAAAATAAGCATGTTATAGAAAATAATATTTAAGTTTCCTTCCAAATATGATGGGGTTTTGTTGTTGTTGCTCTGAATTACTTCTTTCTAGTTCCAACAATCTATGTTTTAAGGTCCTTTCTTGTTCTAACAGTCTCTATCTTAAAGTTTCCTTACTTCCTTCAAGACTCAGGACATTACTCTACATTTTCATACAAGGTCAATGTGTCTTTGCCAAGAAAATCCCAAATGAGGTCACAAAGAGTCAGGCATGATTGAACAGTTGTGTATTGTCTCCCCTATAAGAATATAAGCTCCTATAGGGCCAGGACTGTTTTTGTCTTTCTTTATATTCAATGTTTGGCACATAGTAAGCTCCTAGGAAATGCTTACTGATAGACTGATTGGTGAACTAAGGCTCTTTAAGCTCTGCAGTTTAGGTCTACATCGTATTGTTCTTCTCTGGAAGCAAGGAAAACTCAGAGAAGCTCTTGTATTGGTTTGTCTTTGGTTTTAAACTCTTTACACACCCCTGCATTCTAAGAGACAAACCCATCCTGGGCAGATCTGTTATTATGGATTTTCCCAGAGAGAGCTGTCAGGGACGGAGCTGTCCAATGCTGAGTGGTCCCCCAGCTGGTCCCTGTCGGCATGCTGGGAAATCATGCGGAGACAAGTTTTCAGTGGCTGTCCTGGTTTGACATGCTCACAGTAGAAAATGATATATCATTCCCAGAGCCTTTCCTCTTAGACCACTTCCCAGTGCCCTGGAGCACTGGAGGAGGACAGGCGAAGGCCTTATTGTTAATGCTCCCTTTCACATGTACATAGGGATGAACATGGTTCGAGCAGAGAGAGACAAAGGCCCCCAGGGGCAGCACAACCTGGCCCTGACCTTGAAGAGGGTTGGAGGTAGGGGAAGGAGGAGTTAAGCTGTAAGCCTCCTCCCATTGGTTTTCATTTTCCCTGGAATCCCTCCTGTTAGTTACCAAGCTCCAGCAGCCAGGGAAAGAAAGGAAAGAAGAGAGGAAGATGAGGAAAAGAGGATGGGAAGGAGAGGGAATGAGTGAAGGAAGGAGAAAGAAAATATAAGAGAGCAAGAGGAAGAGAGCCACTTCCCCAGGAGATATTTGCCTGAAGTAGTGACAAATACTACTCAGAGTTCAAAGACATGGCTTCTCTCTTCTCCTCTGCGTGCTAATATTTATTCACAGATTTCTAGGGTGATCTTTCAGGGTTGCTATTCATTTATGTCCTACTCTTTGTCACCCCATTTGGGGTTTTCTTGGCCAAGATTCTGGAGTAGTTTGCCATTTCCTTCTCCAGCTCATTTTACAGAGGAGGAAACTGAGGCAAACAGTGTTAAGTGAGTTGCCCGAGTCACACAGCTAATGTCTGAGTCTGAATTTGAATTCAGGAAGATGTCTTCCTGACTCCAAGGCTGGCATTCCATCCACTGTATCATTTTATCCTTGCCCCAAGCATTGGTATTGATTAATTAAAAAAAAAATAAAGATAGTAACAAATTACCTTGTTTGGTCTCTCTTTTGCACCTTCCTTTCCTTCTCTCTGCACACTTTTAAAAATGTCTATTCCTATGACTCTGGACAAGTAACATTCTCTCAAGGTTCTATGCCAATCTCTAGGACTATTACATGCCTGCATTGGTAGAAGGTGTTGAAACCTCTCCATACACTTGACTGCCATTTCAGGACGAATCCTAGCCATACCCACTTCACTCCTGTCCTATTCACTCTCTGGTCTTCTTCATTGCTCAACAGCCACCTTCCCACCCTGGGGAAACTTCTGCCCTTAGGCCATGATTTCCTGATAGGTGATTCTCTAGTCCAGCTTGCCATTTCAGGCACAGCCTCAGCCATGTTCAAATCACTTACCAGATTTTTCCACCTCCTTGCCCCTGCCTTGCTTTTAATGAGTACCTTTCCCACTCCCATTGTTTTCCAGTTGGTGCTGTCTTTCCCTCTTAAAATGTAGACCCTGACAGTAGGAAGTTTCTTGTTTACTTGTATTTGCACCCTCAATACTTAGCATAGTACCTGGCATAAGGCAAACATTTAATAAATGTTCTGTCTATCTGTCTGTCTGCCTATCTTCCTGTCTACCTACTTACCAATCTGTCTAGGAGTTCCTTGTACCAATGAGATCACAGGTTCATTGGCCTAAATCTTCAAGAGGTCATAAAATCATGTTCACTCTTTTTAGTCGTGTCTGATTTGTCATGACCCTCTTTTAGGGTTTTCTTGGCAAAGATACTAGAGTAGTGTGCCTTGTCCTTCCCTAGCTCATTTTTGCAGATGAAGAACTGAGGCTACCTGGGTTAAGTGTCTTGTCCAGGATCACAGAGTTAGTTAGTGTCTGAGGCTGGATTTGAACTCATGAGATTACCAGCCCAATGCACCACCTTGCTGCCCCCATATCACAGAATCAGAACATCTCAAAGTTACAAGACACCTCAAAGACCCTCTAGTTCCACCACTAAATGAGAAAGAATTGTTTTCATAATATCCCCAGTAAGAGGATATTCCCTCTTGAAGACCTTCAGCAAAGGGGAATCCATTATTTCCCAAGGCAGTTTATTCCCTTGTATACAGTCCTTTGTATGTATATGTATATATATATATATATATATATATATATATAATATGTATATATATATATAATATGTATATATTATATATGTATATATTCCCTTGTTTATATATACCTTGTATATGTATACAGTCATAGGATGACTGTAAATGTTAGGAAGTTTTTTTCCTACCTGGTACAGAAATTGACCTCTTCACAATTTTCACCCACTGCTCCAAGTCACTTAAATGCTTGCTGCTTTGGAAGAAATCTATGGTAATGTTATTATTAATGTTATTCTTAAAAGGTAGTTTATTCTTTAATCATTTTTCTAGGTTATAGGTTAAAAGTATGAGATTCTGTGATTGTTATTAACCAACCAATGATCACTTGAATAAGTTATATAAGATGTTGAATTCTCTGACTGAAGTGTGTACAGATAATGAAAACACAATGCCCATTACACTCCCCTCAAGCTCCACCATGATCCTTCCTGAACCCTATGGATTCCTTCTATTACTTCATGAGCGTTAGGGAAGAGATTCTCAGCTTTCTATTCACTCTCTCACTCCTTATCCACAAGGAAATGGTTACCTACGACATTCTGAAACTTCTTGTCCACTAGCTGACATCTTTGGCTTCTGGTTCATTCCTTGGATATCTTATCTTCCACCTGTCTAATAATTCCTACATATACGGAAGCGTATAGACCAATAGAGAAAGAGATATTAGTTTGCTTTGATTCTATTAGGTCATTTCTATAGCTATGAGGGAAAAGACTCCTCAGAAGCCTTTCTCCAAATGTCCAAATGTTATGATGTGGAGGTGACCTTTGAATTTCAAATCTTATTTCAGTTTATTCCATGCTCTAACAGGCCTGAACAAATTGGAAAGATTTCAAGAATAGGCACACTGATGAATTTGATGCCTGATATCTAAACACCAGCCTAGTGAAGTTTGATGTTCATCACTAGGTTGACTATTGAGTGTTGAATTTTTGATTAATGAAACTCTCAAAATCCACATTCTAAGCCATAAAGGGACTGGGACTTACATTTTAGAAGAAGCTCTCACTAACTACATCATAGACCTTTCCATTATTTAAGGAAATATAAGGCAAAGGACTAGGGAAAGGACTAGAGAAAGGACATGGTCTTCCCCAAGGTATGATAAAGTAGATGAAGTGGCATACCATAAAGTGGCATTTAACTAAAGTATATGGGTTTGGAGTTCTAAAAGGTTAAAATAGTATGGTTTAATCAAGCAATCAATCAATATTAAGTACCTACTATGTGCCAGTCACTATACTAAGGATTAGGGACACAAATACAATGAATGAAATAATCCATTCTCTCAATAATTTACTTCACAGGGGTATTCACCTTTTCTGTCTGTCTGGAAGGGGATTGGATTAGGTGACCACTAAGGTCACTTCCAACTCTTCCATGCTCTATAGAGTCATTAGGGTCAATATAGGGTCATATAGGGTCAATGCAATAATTCATGACTGCAGGTAGGATAGAATCCAGATTTATTCAACAATTCATTGATTCATTCTTTCAAATACTTATTAAGCCTCTACTATGTTCAAGGCATTATGCTATATTGATTCCAAACCTCTTTTCTTATTTCCCCAAGTCACCTATGCCATGCCCTCCTGGCCATACCCATCCACCTCCAGATCAAATGAAATAATGTTTGTAAAAAGTAGTTAGCAAACAAACTGTGGAATACGATTGCAATGGAATAGTATTGTGCTAACTGATGCAAAGTGAAATGAACAGAACTAGTAGAACATTACACACAGTAATAGCAATATTATTTGACGAAGAATTGTAAATGACAACTATTTTCAGCAATATAATGACCCAAGACAATCCGAAAGGACTAATGACAAAGCAGACTATCTGCCTCCAGGGAAAGAACTGATATTGTTTGAATACAGACTGAAGCATGCTATTTTTCACTTTCTTTGTTTCATTCTTTTCTTTTATTCAAGTCCTCTTATACAAAATGACTAATATGGAAATGTTTTACATGATTGCACATGTATAACTTATATCTGATTGATTACTGTCTCAGGGAGGGGAGAGGAGAAGGAGGAAGAGGTAAAATTTGGAACTCAAAACTTAAAAATAAAATATTAAAAAATTGTTTTAACATGTAATTGGGGGAAAGTAAAATATACATGTTTGTGTGTGTGTGTTTGTAGTGACCAGCAACCTACGGTCATCAATAATCATGAACGTTGATCTTCTTTCAAACTACATTGTTAGTTCTTTGAGGACAGTGCAATGGAATTTCTCTATTTTTTTTCTGGTTTTTTCAGCTGCATGCCCAGTTCATTGATCTCCTCTTTCTCTATTTTATTCATGTAGACATTCAAAGATATAAAACTTCCTCTAAGAACTGCTATTGCAGTATCCCATGAGATTTGGTAGGTTGTCTCATTATTGTCATTTTCTTGAGTGAAGTTGTTGATTGTTTCTATGATTTGTTGTTTAACCCACTCATTCTTTAGGATTAGATTATTTGGTTTCCAATTAATTTTTGGTCTATCTTTCCATGGTCTTTTATTACATATAATGTTTATTGCATTATAATTTGAGAAGGATGCATTCACTATCTCTGCCTTTTTGCAATGGATTGTGAGGTTTTATGCCCTAGTACACGGTCAATTTTTGCTTATGTACCATGAGCAAAAGGTATATTCCTTTCTATCTCCATTCAGTTTTCTCCAGAGATCTATCATATCTACCTTATCCAGAATTTTATTCACCTCCTTCTCTTATTTCTTGTTTATTTTGAGGTTAGATTTATCCAGTTCAGAGAGGGGGAGTTGGAGGTCTCCTACTAGTATAGTTTTGCTGTCTATTTCTTCCTGTAACTCCCTTAACTTCCCCTCTAATAATTTGGATGTTCTAGTACATGGAGCATATATGTTGAGTAGTGATATTGCTTCGTTGTCTGTCTTTTAGCAGAATGTTGTTTCCTTCCTTATCTCTTTTGATTAGATCTATTTCTGCTTTTGAATTGTCTGAGATTAAGATTGCTATCCCTGCTTTTTATACATCAGATGAAGCACAATATATTCTTCTCCAGCAACATCATTTCTCTCAAAGGAATCCAATTCACTAAATTGAATTATTAATTGTAACGATCTCAATTTCAAATAAATGATTAATATATGAAAATATATGAAAAATTAAATGTCATTCTCTAGTCCTGCTTCCCTAGCAAAAATAAAAATTTTTCCATAATAAAAAAAGGTGGCTAGCACAGTGTCTGGCACATAGTAAGTGCTTTATACAAGCTTATACTCTTCCTTTCCCTTCCAGTAGAGGATCTTAGCTCCTACTTCACTGAAAAATTGAGGCCACACATCGTGAGTTCCTTCTCCTTACTTCTACACTTTGGGTCACCATGATATTACTTCTCTAATTTCTTCTCCATTGGTTCAGTCTTGAAGGAGAAAATGATCCTTCTTTTCAACACCACCCCTATTACTTGTGCCCTTAATCTCATTCTCGTTTTTCTTCTCTGTGCAAAAGGAGGCTTACTTTCCTTTCTCTTTTAAAAAAAATTTAATATTTTCCCCAATTACATGTAAAAACAATTTTAACAGCCATTTTAAATTCTCTCCCTCCCTCTCCTTTGCTCTCCCATTGAAAAGGCAAGTAATTTGACATAGGTTATACATATATAGTCATGCAAAACACTTTCCATGTAAATCATTCTGTGAAAGAAAACACAGACAAAAAAACCACAAGAAAAATAAAGTAAAGAAAACATATACTTCAATCTGCATTCAGGCCCCAAAAGTTCTGTCTCTGGAGATGCACAGCATCTTTCATCATAAGTCCTTGGCAGGGGGCGGGCAAAGTCAAAATGGCAGATTAGAAGATGGGACCTGTTTGACCTCTCCCCCCAAATCCCTCAAAAACCTGTAAAAAGTGACTATAAACAAATTCTAGAGCAGCAGAAGCCACAAAATGACAGACTGAAACAAATTTTCAGCCTAAGACAATCTGGAAGGTCAATAGGAAGGGTTTATTGCACCAAGTTGGGCATGGTATGCAGTTCAGTATGGACAGTGCTGGTGTGGACAGAGCTAAAGCAGATCTTAGGGGAATGAAAGACAGGCTGCTGTGGCAGTTTCCAGAATTCTCAACCAAGACCAAGTGCTAAGGTAGAAGCAGTCACTGCCGAAGTGGTTGCTGCTTCTGGAGCCCTCCACTTAACAAAGAGCTCAAAAGTTAGGTAATTGGCTGGGGAAATGAGCAAAAGGGGGGGAAATAGACTATAGATTCTTACTTCCTCAGTGAAAAGGTATTTTCTGATGTCACTGATGATGAGGAAGATCAAAACATACAACCTGAAGAAGACAACAAAGTCAAAGTTCCTGCATGCAAAGCCTCCAATAAAAATATGAAGTGTTCTCAGGTCATGGAAGAACTCAAAAATGATTTTGAAAATCAAATAAGAGAAGTAGAGGAAAAAGTTGGGAAGAAGTGCTGCAAGAAAATCATGAAAAACAAGTCAATAGCTTGCTAAAGGAGACCTCAAAAAATACTGAAAAAAATAACACCTTTAAAATTAGACTACCCAAATGTCAAAAAAAAAGTCCAAAAAGCCAATGAGGAGAAGAATGCCTTAAAAAGCAGAATGGACCAAATGGAAAAAGAAGTCCAAAAGTTCACTGAAGAAAATAATTCCTTAAAAATTAGAATGGAGCAAATGGAAGCTAATGACTTTATGAGAAATTAAGAAATTATAAAACAAAACCAAAGGAATGAAAAATAGAAAACAATGTGAAATATCTCATTGGAAAAAGAACTGACTGGGAAAATGGAACCAGAAGAAATAATTTAAAAAATACTGGACTGCCCGAAAACCATGATCCAAAAAAGAGCCTAGACATAATCTTTCAAGAAATTATCAAGAAAAATTGCCCTGATATTCTAGAACCAGAGGGTAAAATAGAAATGGAAAGAATTCACAAATTATCTCCTTAAAGAGATCCCAAAAGGAAAATTCCCAAGAATGTTGTAGTCAAATTCCAGAGTTCCCAGGTCAAGGATAAAATATTACAAACATCCAGAAAGAAATAATTTTTGAATATTGTGTAAGCACATTCAGGATAACACAAGATTTAATCGTTTCTTCACTAAGGGAACAGAGGGTTCAGAACATGATATTCCAGAGGTCAAAGGAGATAGCATTAAAACCAAGAATCACCTACCCAGCAAAACTGAGTATAATACTTCAGGGGACAGTCAAGTGGAAGAGGGATTCAATTTATTCAATTCAATCCTAGAGGGTAGGACTAAGAATTGAGTCAAAATTTCTAGGAAGCAAATTTCAATTCAATATACTAAAAAATCTTCCTAAAAGAGTTATCTAGAAATAGAATGGGATCACTATAGGTTAAAAGTCTCACTGCCCTTTATTGTTTGAGTAGAACGGCAATTTTCAAAATCTTTTTGGTCCATGAAAACACCTTGAATGAATAAAAGACCACACGGATTGAGGAGACTATTCTTTTGTATCCACATCCACCTACCCACCTTTAGAACCCAGTGGCTTACCAATTGGGGAATGACTGAACAAGATGTAGTATATGACTATAATGGAATTTTACTGTGCTATAAAAAATGATGAACAGGTAGATTTCAGAAAAACCTGAAAAAACTGATATGAACTGATACAAAGTGAAGTGAGCAGAACTAGGAGAATATTGTACACAGTAACAGCAATGTTGTACAATGATCAACTATAAATGATTTAGTTATTCTCAGCAATACAATGATATAAGACAATTCCAAAAGACTTATGATGAAAAATACTATCCATCTCACGAGGAATAATGGATAGAGTCCGAATGCAGATTGAATCATTCTATTTTTCACTTTCTGTATATTTTTATGGCTTTTTTACCCTTTGGATCTGTGTTTTCTTTCTCCAGTTCATTTTATTTATTTTTTTAAATAATTATTTTATTTGTTCTCTGAGTTCTATAGTGACTTCCACATATCTTAGATTTTTTTCCCGTCCCTCTCCTTTATTCCCCACTCCCTCCCCAAGATGGCTTGCCATCTTATATAGATTCTACACATACATTTTTATTAAATACAATTTCATCATAATCATGTTGAATAGAAGAATTAAAATGAATGAGAGAAACCATAAAACAAAACAAAACATAACATAACATAATATAACATAACACAAAAGAAAAATGGCCTGCTTCTTTCTGTGATCCAGTTCCATAGTTCTTTCTCTGGACGTAGGGCATTTCGCCTCAAAAGTGCATTGGGAATTTTTTACGTCCTGGCATTGCAAGGAAGGACTAAGTTTACCAGAAAAATTCCTCGCGTACTGTGGTTGTTGCTGTGTACAAAGTTCTCCTGGTTCTGCTCCTTTCACTCGGTATCAATTCATATAAGTCTTTCCAGGCTTCTCTGAAGTCTTCCTTCATTATTTCTTATAGCACTATAGTATTCCATTACATTAATGTACCACAACTTGTTCAGCCATTCCCCAATTGATGGGCATTCCCTTGATTTCCAATTTTTGGCCACCACAAAGAGCTGCTATAAATATTTTTGTACATCTGGGATCCTTTCCCATTTTTATGATCTCTTTCAGATGCAGTCCTAGAAGCAATATTGCTGGGCCAAAAGGTATGTACATTTTTGTAGCCTTTTGGGCATAGTTCCAAATTGCTCTCTAGAATGGTTGAATCAGCTCACAGCTCCACCAACAATGAATTAATGTTCCAACTCTCCTACATCTTTTTCAACATTCATCATCTTTCTGTTTTGTTATTTTAGCCAATATGATAGGTATGATGTGGTACCTCAGAGTTGTTTTGATTTGCACCTCTCTAATCAATAGTGATTTAGAGCATTTTTTCATATGACTATATATCTATCTACATATATATATATATATATATATATATATATATATCTTTAATTTCTTCCTCTGAAAACAGTCTGTTCATATCCTTTGACCATATATCAATTGGGAAATGACTTGTATTCTTGTACATTTGACTCAGCTCTCTTTACATTTTAGAAATAAGGCCTTTATCACAGATACTAGTTGCAAAAATTCTTTCCCAGTTTTCTGCTTCCCTCCTAATCTTGGTTGCCTTGGATTTGTTTGTGCAAAAACTTTTCAATTTAGTGTAATCAAAATTATCCATGTTGCAATTTCATAATGTTTTCTATCTCTTGGTTAGTCAAAAATTTCTCCATTCTCCATAAATCTGACAAATATACTATTCCTTGCTCCACTAATTTGTTTATAGTATCAATCTTTATACCAGTCTTTATATCATGTACCTATTTGGACTTTATTCTTGTAAATGGTGTCAGGCATTGGTCTATGCCCAGTTTCCTCCATGCTGCTATCCAGTTTTCCCAGCAATTTTTGTCAAACAGTGAGTTCTTATCCCAGAAGCTGGGGTCCTTGGGTTTATCAAACAGTAGATTGCTATATTCATTGTCTATTATGTCTTGAGTACCTAACCTATTCCATTGGTCTACCCCTCTTTTTCTTAGCCAGTACCAAGTGGTGTTGATGATTGCTGCTTTATAATAATTTCAGACATGGTAGGGCTAGGCCACCCTCCCTAGCATTTCTTTTTATTAGTTCCTTTGATATTCTGAACCCGTTGTTCTTCTAGATGAATTTTGATACTATTTTTTCTAGCTTGATAAAATAATTATCTGGTAATGTGATTGTTATGGCACTGAATAAATTAATTTAGGTAGAATTGTCATTTTTATTATATTGACTCAGCCTACCAACAAGCAACTGATATTTTTCCACTTACTTAGATCTGACTTTATTTGTGCAAAAAGGGGTTTTGTGACTGTGTTCATATAGCCCCTCAGTTTGTTTTGGCTCTCAGATATTTTATAGTGTCTACCATAGTTTTAAATGGGATTTTTCTTTCTATCTCTGGCTTGTGGACTTTGTTAGTAACATATAAAAATGCAGATGATTTATGTGATTTCTTTATTTTGTAACCTGCAACTTTGCCAAAATTGTTTATTATTTCAAGTAGCTTTTTACTTGATTCTCTGGGATTCTCTGAGTATATCATCATATCATCTGCAAAGAGTGATAAGTTAGTTTCTTCTTTGCCTATTCTAATTCCTTCAATTTCTTTTTCTTCTCTTATTGTTAAAGCTAACATTTCTAGTATCATATTGAATAACAGTGGTGATAATGGACATCCTTGTTTCACCCCTGATCTTATTGGAAATGCGTCTAGCTTATCCCCATTGCATATAATGCTTGCTGAAGGTTTTAGGTAGATACTATTTATGATTTTATGGAAAGTTCCATTTATTCCTGTGCTCTCCAGTGTTTTCAATAGGAGTGGGTGTTGTATTTTGTTAAAAGCTTTCTCAGCATCTATTGAGATAATCATGTGGTTTCTGTTAGCTTTGTTGTTGATACAATCAATAATGCTAATAGTTTTCCTAATATTGAACTAGTCCTGCATTCTTGCTACAAATTCTCACTGATCACAACATATTATTCTAGTGATAAGTTGCTATATTCTTTTTGCTAATTTCTTATTTAAAATTTTTTCATCTATATTCATTAGAGAAATTCGTCTATAATTTTCTTTCTCTGTTTTGCTCTTCCTGGTTTAGGTATCAGAATCATATTTGTATCATAAAAAGAACTTGGTAGGATTCCTTCTTCCCCAATTTTCCCAAATAGTCTATATAGTATTAGAATTAACTGTTCTTTAAATGTTTGATAGAATTCACTTGTAAATCCGTCCAGCCCTGGAGATTTTTGTAGGGGTTCACTGATGGCTTGTTCAATTTCTTTTTCTGAGATAGGGTTATTTAAGTATTCAACTTCTTCTTCTGTTAATCTGGGCAATTTATATTTTTTTAAAATAATTATTCATTTCATTTAGATTATCGAATTTATGAGCATACAGCTGGGCAAAGTAATTTCTAAATTACTAAAAAAAGAATTGTTTTAATTTCCTCATTAGAGGTTAGTTCACCCTTTCCATATTTTATATTGGCAATTTAGTTTTCTTCTTTCTTTTTTTAAATCAAACTTTTAAAACAAAGCTTTATCAATTTTATTGATTTTTAAATAAAACTAACTCAGTTTTATTAGTTCAATAGTTTTCTTAATTTCAATTTTATTAATCTCTCCTTTTGTTTTCTTTTTCAGCTGCATGCCCAGTTCATTGATCTCCTCTTTCTCTATTTTATTCATGTAGACATTCAAAGATATTAAACTTCTCCTAAGAACTGATATTGCAGTATCCCATAAGATTTGGTAGGTTGTCTCATTATTGTCATTTTCTTGAGTGAAGTTGTTGATTGTTTCTATGATTTGTTGTTTAACTCACTCATTCTTTAGGATTAGATTATTTACTTTCCAAGTTAATTTTTGGTCTATCTTTCCCTGGCCTTTTGTTACATATAATTTTTATTGCATTATAATCTGAGAATGATGCATTCACTATCTCTGCCTTTGTGCAATGGATTGTGAGGTTTTATGCCCTAGTACATGGTCAATTTTTGGTTATGTACCATGAGCAAAAGGTATATTCCTTTCTATCTCCATTCAATTTTCTCCAGGGATCTATCATATCTACCTTATCCAGAATTTATTCACTCCTTCTCTTATTTCTTGTTTATTTTGAGGTTAGATTTATCAAGTTCAAAGAGGGGGAGTTGGAGGTCCCCTACTAGTATAGTTCTGCTGTCTATTTCTTCCTGTAACTCCCTAATTTCTCCTCTAAGAATTTGGATGTTATAGTACATGGAGTATGTATGTTTAGTAATGATATTGCTTCGCTGTCTATGGTGTATTTTAGCAGGATGTAGTTTCCTTCATTATCTCTTTTGATTAGATCTATTTCTGCTTTTGAATTGTCTGAGATTAAGATTGCTACCCCTGCTTTTCTTACATCAGATGAAGCACAATATATTCTGTTCCAACCTTTTACCTTTACCCTATGTGTATCTCCTTGTTTCAAAAGTGTTTTTTGTAAACAACATATTGTTGGATTACGTTTTTTAACTCATTCTGCTATCCATCTCTGTTTTATGGGACAGTCCATCCCATTCACATTCACAGTTATGATTACTATCTGTGTATTTCCCTCCATCTTCTTACCTCCCATTTGTGTTTTTAGTTGTCCCTTCCCCTCCATGATAGTTTTAATTTTTGACCACCATCTCCCACAATCTTCCCTTCCTCTTTTCAGCACCTCTTCATTTTACTCCCCGTTTCCCTTACTACTTCTTCCCTCCCTTTTAGCTTCCCTTCCCTTTTCTTTCTTCCTTCCTCTCCTACTGTCTATAGAGCTAGTTAAGTTTCTGTACTTAACTGAGTTTGTTGTTCCCTCCTTGAACCAAATCAGATGAGATGTTCATTTCCCTTCCCTTTCCCTCTACTGTAATATATTTTTGTGCCTCTTCCTGTGATATATTACCATTTTCTTCCTCCTCCTTTTCAAATTTCCTGTTACAATCCCTTAACATCCTTAAATCACATTTTTATCATCTCATCATTTACTTTATACCTTCTCCCTCTATCTATGTATATCCCTTTTATGTATCATGATAAATATACAATTCTCAAAATTAACAAGTATCATCTTCCCTTATAGGGATATAAACAGTTTGACCATATTGAATAACAAGTTTTACTCTTCTGTTTACCTTTTTATGCGTTTCTTGAGACTTGTGTTTGAAGATCAAATTTTCTTTTGAGCTCTGGCCTTTTCATCAGGAAGGTCTGAAAATCCCTTATTTCATTGAATGTCTATCATGTTGTCTGAAATATTATGCCCAAATTTGCTGTGTAATTGATCCTTTGTGGTAGTCCCAGCTCCTTTGCCTTATGGAAAACCATATTCCAATTCCTTCTATCTTTTAATGTAGAATCTGTAATGTCCTCTGTGATCCTAACTGTAGCTCCTCGATATTTGAATGGTTTCTCTCTGGCTGCCTGCAGTATTTTCTCCTTCAGTTGATAGTATTGGAATTTGTCAACAATATTCCTTGGTGTTTTCGGTTTGGGACCTCTTTCAGGAAGTGAACGATGGATTCTTTTGCTGACTATTTTGCCCTTTGGAAGGACTTCTGGGCAGTTTTCCTTGATGATTTCTTAGAAGATATTGTCCAGACTCTTTTTTTCATCTTGGCTTTCTGATAGACCAATAAATCTTAGGTTTTCTCTCCTGGATCTATTTTCTAGGTCAGTTGTTTTTTCCAATTATATATTTTACATTTTCTTCTATCTTTTCATTTTTTAGGTTCTGTTTGACTGATTCTTCATGTCTCATAGAGTCATGAGCTTCTACTTGCCTGATTGTAATTTTTATCAAATTGTTTTCTTCAGTTAGCTTTTGCATCTCCTTTTCCCTCTGTCCAATTTTTCCTTTTAAGGAGTTATTTTCTCCAGTTAGGTTTTGTACTTCCTTTCCATTTGTCAAATTTTCCTTTTAAATTCTTCTGTGATTTCTTTTTTCATATTTTTAAATCATGGCCAATTTTTCTTCTATTTCTCTAATTTGGCTTTTAAACTCCTTCAGCTCTTCCAAGAATGCTCTTTGGACTTCAGACTAGTTCATATTCCTTCTGAAGTTTCAGATAGGAGTACAATGTCAATGCTGGCCTCTTCGTATTTCTATTTTGGTCCTTGTCCCCACGGAAAAATTCTATGGTCTTTTCTTTTCTGTTTTGCTTTTCACTCATGATGATTACCCTTTTCCTGGCTTTTAAAGTAGATCTCTGCTTCTGGGGCACGAGGGGCTCTGTCCCACAATTCTTGTGTCTTGAACTTGAGGTTATGTGTGTTGTGGCCTCTGGTTCCTTCAGATAGAAGCTAAAATGCTGCAGCTAACCTGATGCTAAGCTGGCTGGTGTTGGAATGCAGAGACCAGGTGAAGTCTTTCTGTGTTTCCCCAGAGTTACCCTGAAGCTAGCTGCATTAAGTGTGGGGAAAGGGTGTCTGTTCACAGTTCTCCTCTGCTGAGCTAGACCATAGGCAAGCTCATCAATTGGTGAACCCATCTGCACTAGTGTCTTCCTGATTCCCCTTGGGTGCTGTGGCACACCTGGAGTCCTGGTGTTGGTGGTTGTGGGGCTCCACCCCCCAGGGGCTCAGGATCTCCTCCCAGTTTGCTGAGGTGAGGCTGTCTGGGACAACTCTGGTCCTGCACTGGTCCCCTTCAGCCACAGCAAGAGGGACCCCCCCTTTGCAATTTTCCTAGCCTCATGGGGCTAAGTGATTATTTGCCCCTTTGGCTGACTCTACTGCTCCAGGATTTTTCCTGGGGAAATATTTTTTGGGTCATTCAAGGTCAGCAAGGGGACAGGGAGAGCATTTACCAATCACTCCACCATCTTGGCTCCCAGAAGTTCAAATAGGTGACTTATGGACATTTAGTCTGTAGGTTGATAGTCTCAGGAGCAGCCACTGCAGATATCTGGGGCTCTGGGCTTTCATTTTGTAGGTTCTGCTGGACTCCCATGCTGGGCTGATATGCCCAAGATTCCACAGTGCAGATCCTACCTCAAACTGCCCAGGGCTTCCTACTCAGCCCTGCCACTTCAGGACCACACTGGTACAGCCTATGCACTGTGTGCTCTTCCAGCCCTGCATAACAGATCCTTCCCCTGTGTCTTCTTTCACAACATGACTAATATTGTAATATGTTTTACATGAGTGAGCATATGTAACTTATATCAAACTGCTTACTGTCTCAGGGATGGAGGAAGTGAGGGAGTAGGAGAAAATATGCAACTCAAAAAAAGATTTAAACAAATATTAAAAATTGTCTTTACATGTAATTGGGAAAAAATCAAATATTTTTTAAAAAAGAATTCAACAAGTTCCCTGGCTTGGGTGAATTGCTATTCTGTTACATTTTTTAAAATATTTCAGGGGAGAAAAAACCAGCCTGTAGATCCTGGAGGATCCTTCAGACCACAGGGTGAGAATTGGATTTGGGACTCAGATGTGGATTCCAATCTGCTTTTCTAGTAATTAACCACCTTGGATAAGTCATTTCCCTTCCCCAAGCTTCAGTTTCCTTATCAATGTACTCTTCCTTCAAGCCCTAACCCTATATTCTTTCCTTCTTTAATCTTCTACCTCCAATTAGAAGTGATATCTCCATCATCAGATCTCAAAAATGATCTAGAGAATTGACTTGCAGTTGGGAAGGTCTGGATTTGAATTCCTCTGGCATCAGCTGGGTAAGATAACATATCTGAGACTGTTTCCTCACCTGCAAAATGGGGATAAAAATAGTATTTACATCTCAAGGTTGTTGTAAAGATAAAATGAAATGATATTTGTAAAGCACTTAGCACAGTACTAACATACCTATGGACGTAGTCAGTGCTATAGGAACGTTAGCTACCATTATTAAAAAGCTCCATCTATTGGTGAAGCTATGCATTGGTTGAGTGGGGAACCTGGAGCCTGGAGGCCAAATATGACCCTCCAAGTCCTCAAGTGCTACCCTTTGACTGAATCCAAACTTCACAGAACAAATCTCCTTAATAAGGATTTGTTCTGCAAAATGTAGGCTCAGTCAAAAGACTGCACCCAAGGACCTAGAAGGCCACATGTGGCCTCTCAAGGTCAAAGTTTCCTCACCCCTGGACCATTGTGGAACATATTTTTGGAATTATGCTAAGAAAATGACTATAATCTCTGTACCCTTTGACCCAGATATTCCACCTTTAAGAGGTCAATGACAAAAAAGAGGTTGGGTTCACATAGACCAAAATGTTTATAGAAAACCACTTCAATATCTTTGCCAAGAAAATGCCAAATGGGGTCATCAAGAGTCAGACATTACTGAAATGAATAAACAACAAGGACAATTTAGAGTAACACTTTCTGTAGCAAAGGACTGAAAACTAGGTAGATGTGTCATTTGGGGAGTGAAAAAATAAGTTGTGCTTTGTGAATGAAATGCAATATGACTGTACTATAAAAAATTACAAAGACAATGAGTATATAGAAGTATAAAGAGACACATAAAGTGACACAAAATGAAGCAAGCAGAACTAATAAAATTATTTAAACATTGGTTATGATAATGTAAATGTAAGGAGCAGCAATAAAATACTTTAAATTTAGAATTACCTGGCTTGGTCCTAAAGAAGAGGTATCAGAAGGCACCTCCTTCTACATTTCTGCAAAGGAAGGGAGTCATGGGTATGAAACACCAAATAATAACGTCAAACTTTTTGAAATATTGGTTGAGTGTATTGAATTTCCCTTTGTTCTCTCCCCCATCTCTCTCTCTCTCTCTCTCTCTCTCTCTCTCTCTCTCTCTCTCTCTCTCTC
This sequence comes from Potorous gilbertii, assembly GCA_028658325.1. Lineage (NCBI taxonomy): Eukaryota > Metazoa > Chordata > Mammalia > Diprotodontia > Potoroidae > Potorous > Potorous gilbertii. Next base: position 38,709,007 of record CM053774.1, read on the forward strand.
TTTCTCTCTTTTTCTCCCTCTGGTTCTTCAAGATAAGAGACAGCTTTTTTGGAGGAAGAAAGAGAGACACAGAAAAATGCAGGAAATGTATAAGCAAAAAAAAATTAATACAGGTCTATTTTTTTTTGAAAAAGGAAGAAAATTGGAAAGTTCTTAGTGAGCTCTAATGTGTAAAGCTATTACCTACCAGGGCGATGAGGGAAGACTTCCTGGAGAAGGTATGATTTTAGTTGAACTTTAGATTTTAGATGGGAATTTAACATGAAAAGAAGAAGAAAGAAAACATACCAGATGTGGGAAACAAAGTGAGCAAAGGCAAGGAAGTAAAATACCAGATGTGTACAGGAGACAATAGGTTAGTGCAATTTGGCCAGAGAGTCAGTTAAGGGCACTGACAGGGCAGCAAGGTGGTGTAGTGAACAGCACTGGACTTGGAATCAAGAAGACTCATCTTCATGAGTTCAAATTGAGCATCAGACATTTACTGGATGTGTGATCCTGGGCCAGTTACTTCACCCTGTTTGCCTTGATTACCTCATCTGTAAAATGAACTAGAGAAGGAAATGGCAAACTATTCCAGGATCTCTGCCAAGAAAACCCCAAATGGGATCATGAAGAGTTGGACATGACTGAATAGCAAAATCAACAGGCTCTGCGCTAAGTCCTAGGATTATCCAAATAAATAAAAAAGGTAAAAGACAGTCCCTACTCTCAAGAATCTTAAAGGGGGAGATAAGAACAATTGTGTATGAAGAAACTAATTATTGGATAAGCTGAAGATAATCAATAGAGGGAATGCACTAGAATTAAGAGGGATTGGGAAAGGCTTTCTACACAGGGTGGAATTTAAGCTGGGATTTGAAGGAAGCCAGGAAAACCAGGAGGTAGAGATGAAAAGTAGTAGCATTCCAAGCATGGAGCCAGTAAAAATGCCTAGCATTAGGAGATAGTGTCTTGTTTAGAGAGTATATGCTCTAAAATTCTTTGTTCCAAACTTCCTTCAAACTCTAATATTCTCCTGTTCTGGGATTCTGTAACTTGTGGACAGTTACACATAGTCTGCATCCTTGTTTTAGTTCCCTTCCATCTTCTTGGGAGGGGGAAGGGGGATACCCTGGAATACACTGGAATGTTGGTGACAACTTTCCCCCTCTGGTCATTCAGAAGCTTTCTTTGTCTCCAGCTCCCTTCTGTTTGCTTAAAATAGAGAATCTGCTTTTCAGTTGATGACTTTCCTCTAGCCACCAGTCTAGCCCAGGGCCAGGGGTTCCTAAGTACAGAACCTCTGGAGTCAGCGGGCTTTCCTTACACTGGAACAATTCATCTCTAAATCCTAGTCTCTGTCTCTTCATCCAGTTCTTCAGCAGAAGCCCCAAACCAGCCCTCGGTGCTTAATTGTTTTCCTGAGATTTTTTCTGAGAACGCATTTTTCCAGCCAGACAACTAAGCAAATAGCTATGAAGCTACGTCCTCATTTCAGGGCAGCCTAACCAGTGTCTAAGGGGCATAGGTAGTTATCTTGGGAAGTTCACCCCTTAAGTAACCTAAGCTGAGGGCAAGGCATGGGAAGGAGGAGGGGGAGAGAATTAATTAGGTGTAATAACTCTTCATATTGCAAGCCCTCCCTACCTGACAAGGGAAAGATGTTTTGAGAAGCTGGGAAACTGGATAAACAATGGCTGAATGGGCCATTTGCTGATTATGTAAATGGTCCCCACCAAAGGGAAAAGGTTCCAGACAATATTTTCATGGGGTTAAATAAAAAAGTCTGTGCTATGCATCAACTTGGAATCTGAGGTCACAAAACAATTAAAAAGGAAAGCTCTTAAGTTCTGGTACATGATCAAAATAGATATGGGGTCCATGGTCTTAAAAGGATAGTTGTTAATAAGATTTAGAAAATATGGAAAAGTGAAATGTCATAACCCAAGAAAATGGATTTTCTCTTAAGGATAGGCAAGAGAAGTAGCATGCCAAATAGAAAGAGAAACTAGGTCCAAATCCTAGCTCTGCCACCAACACAGCTGTGTGACCCTTGGAAGCCACTTCTCTGAGCCTTCCTTTTCTGTAAAATGAGGTGACTAACACTCATAATAGCTACCTCACTAGGTAGTGAGGAAAGAATTTTGTGAACCTCTAGTTATTATTTGTAGTTAATAAAGCCACACATAATTTGAAAGGACACTTAGGAAGACAAAATCGGTGAAATCCAACTGCATCATTTCTAATGAAATCTTCATCACAGGGGACCAAAAGAGAAGCAAATACCAGTTATTTATCATTTTCTTTATGAAATCCCAATTCCTAAAAATAAGAAAACCTTTCATGATGAGGTGATCTTTTGTTTAGGCCCCAGTGGCCCTTGCTGCTACCTTGAGTAGACCACAAGCAAGCTGAATTTCATTTTCTTCGGGTACAAAATCGGATAAATAGACATCTTTTCTCATAGAGGAAATTCAATTTTCACATCAACTCACAGAGCTGATGGGAGAAGCAAATGAGATCACAGAAAGAGTTTTATAACTGTAAAAGAGGATAGAAGGGTGTATTAGGATTCCTTCAAGAATATCTATGACATGGCATTTCTAGTCTATTTTTTATTTGCATATAGCCAAAGTCCAAAAAGAGTTGTGATTGTACCCATGTTCATGCAGGTAGTGGCAGGGATAGGATTTTAATCCAGATCCTCTACTTCTAAATCCAGAACTCCCTCTTCCCCATGGCCCCATTCCTCTTTATCAGGGTTCTTGCTGCTTCAAAAAGGGTTCTCACAGCTCTAATATCCTATGATTCAAGGACTATGGTTTAACACACTTATATTAAGCAACTAGCAGGGGTGGGGAACCTGCAGCCTCGAGGCCACTTATGACCCCTCTAGTTCCTTGAGCGTGGCCCTTTGATTGAATCCAAACTTCACAAAACAAATTGGGTTCCATACTCCTGATTAGAGTTACCAGAAGGTAGCCAGGTGGCACAGCAGATAGAGTGCTGGACCTGGAGTCAGGATGACATCTTCCTGAGTTCAAATATGACTTCAGACACTAACTGTGTGACTCTGGGCCAGTCACATAACCCTATTTGCCTTCGTTTCCTCATCTACAAAATGAGCTGGAGAAGGACATGGCAAACCACTCCAGTATCTTGGCCAAGAAAATCCCAAATGGGGTCACTGAGATTCAGACCTAAGTGAAATGACTGAGCAACAAGAGTTGAGCGAAAGTTGAAAGCTGAGAGGGTTTGTCTCACACCTCCCTGTCGCATCTTCCGACATCCCCACACACAACCACTTCCCAGATAGATATGGAACAGATTAAACAGGTTTGGGAAGTCACTCATATTCCTATAAGAATAAGCAAGGAGGGGAAGTAGCCAAGGACTCTATAAATCAGTCATCTGATCAATAAACATTAATTAAGCACCTACTATATGGTAGGTACTGTGCTAAGTTCTGAGGATACAGAGAAAGGTGAAAGACAGTCCTCAGGGATCTTACAGTCTAATGGGGAAGACAACAAGCAAAAATCCTTATGTACTGTTTAATGGCCCCATTTCTATTTGAGTATGACACCACTACTCCAGAGAACAAAACCTGAAACAATGGGAGGAAGATGCAAAGAAGTCAATTTCAGCCTGATGAATTTTTTATTTTTCAAATTTTATTTATTATAAATAAAATTACTTAAAAGTAATCTATTTATAACAAAAACAAATCATTATTTAATATAAAATAAATTGTATTTATAATACAAAAATAAATTACTTTTCATTTATAAAAGCTTCTTAATATTCAGAACTTTCCAAAGGCTAGAGTCAGGAAGACCCGTGTTCTTTCTCATCTTGCCTCTGTCCAATTCTACCTGTGACCTGAGGTAGTCAATATATTTCCTGAAATGTGACTTTCAACACATTTCAGGAAATATATTGACAAGTTTGAGGAAATTCAGAGGACAATGACTAAGATGGGGGAGAGTACTCAAAACAAAAATTATATGAAGATTGGTTGAAGGAATTGAGAATGTTTTGCCCAGAGAAGAGAAAATTTAGGGGAGACATGACAGATGTCTGAAGTTGTTCTTCTTGGCCATAGAAGACAGAACACAAACCAATGGGGAAAGGTACCTGGAGATATATTTTGAGTCAATATAAGCAAAATTTCCTAATAGACAGATGGGAGAGGAGGGAGGTGTGCAGGGTGTAGTAGCAAATTTGCATAACTTGACAAAAACAAATTCCTGCATTGGATATATCCAAAAACAAATGCTGTCTTCTGCTCCCTGAGTCCACAACCTTTCTGTCAGGAGGTAGATAACATGTTTCATGATCAGTATCCTGGAATTTTGGTTGGTAATTATATTGATCACACTTCGTTTCAAACTTGTCTCTACTATGTTGTTTGTGTGTAAGCTGTTCTCCTGTTTCTTTTAACTTTGCATCAATTTATACAAGCTTTCCCAGGCTTCTCTGAAATCATACCTTTTGTCATTTTTTGTCATTTCTACACCATCACTTTCCATTAAAAAATAAAAGCTTTCTTTTTCCCAAGCATGTCTGAAAGCTCCTTTTTAGTCACACTGAAGTTAACCAAATATTCAGGTCTTTGGAGGCAAAATGAAGAGAACTGAAATCATTGACAGAGGAGCACAAACTGCTGAAGTTGGAAAAGATGATGACATTGGATGTTAGAACTGGAAGAAACCTCAGAAGGTAACATGTCAGAACTGGGAGGCATCTTAGAGTTCATCAAAGCCAATACTTTCATTTTATAGAGAAGGGAACAGAAGCAGACGTGACTCAGGATTAGCACAGAGAACATTGGATTTAGAGTCTGAGAACCTGGGTTCAAAATCCTTCCTCCAAAACAGCCCAAATCACTCACACTATGGACGAAAGGCATTTTCTATTTTGCTGCTACTTGTATTAGGACCCACAGTCCTGGCTTGGAAGCAATGGGACAGAAAATTCATTCATTTGTGAAAAGGGTTCTCTCTTTCTCTATATATACAGCAAAGCTAACTACCATACAGAAGTGATCCCAAGGATTATTACTGTACCCTCACTTAAACAGTCAGTCATCATTAGCGATGGAGAATATTTAAGAAACATGGTTCAAATTTAGGCTGAATCCTCATTCTGGATCATTATCAGGTCTCAATATATGATTTGAAAAACACAACCTTCTTGACACTATAATTTCACAGAATCATAGACTGTTAGATCATTAAAGGATATTGGAATATACAATGTTAGAATACAGAACATAGAGCTGGAAGGAACCTAGGATAGAGGATATTAGAATATAATCAATTGACAAGCATTCATTAAGTGTCAACTATATGCCAGGCATCCTCCTAGACACTTGGACTCAAAGATCTAGGTTTGAATCTTGTCTTGTTTAATAACTGTGTGACCATGGGCAAATCTCTTGACCTCTCTGAATATCAGTTTCCTGATCTGTAAAATGTGAGGGCTGTACTCATTGACTTCTAAAGTCCTTTCCTGCTGGGTATCTATGATCCTAGATGGGATCATGACAAAAATGAAAGAGCAGCTCACCAGCAAGAACTTACATTCAGTAGGAAGAGGGCTGTAGGGGTTGGGGGGAGGGAGGACAGACACAGTAAGCACCTGTATAAGTGTTAAGCAACTAATACAAAATACAGGCAAGTAAATAAAAGAGAATTCTAGGAGGGACAAGCAGCTGGGGAATTCAGGAAATTAAGCTGAGTTTTGAAGAAAGCTAGGCACTCTAAGAGGCAGAGATGAGGAGGGAGTACATTCTAGACATGGGCAAAGGCATGGATGGAGGTGAGAGATGAAACGCTCATTGGAAGGAACAGCAAACATATCAAACTGGAGTTTTAAAGTTATGGCTTTTCCTACTATAGATGCTTCATGAGTTGCAGAATGGAAACCCTGAAAAAGCAGAGCTGGAACTTGGGAACAGGGGGAGGTAGGCTGTTGCCTAGGGGAAAATGTGCAGAAAATCACAATGAGGGATAATTCCAAATATTACTTTTGACTAATGTTTATGATTGAATTGCCAGGAAGAAAATGAAATTTGGAGCTGAGGGGGTCTTAGAGAGTATCTAGTCCAACTTTCATTTTGCAGAGAAGAAAATGAGATATGAAATATTTCAGGAGCACATCACATAAACAGCAGTGGATTAGGAGTAAAAGAACCTTGCTCTGTTACTTACTATGTGACCTTGGAAAAGTCATCTAAGCTACCTAAGTCTTAGCTTTCCCAAACCACATTCTCCTCCTAACTTTCTACTTCTGTTAATAGAACCACTATCCCTATTCTCAGCAATACAATGATCCAAGACAGTTCCAAAGAACTGATAACGAAAAATACTATCCACCCCTAGAGAAAGCAATGGTGGAGTCTGAACGCAGTTTGAAACATACTACTTACCACTTTCCTTATTTTTTCATGTCTGTATTTTCTTTCTCATGACTAATATGGAAATATGTTTTGCATGATTGCAATACACATAAATATAAATGTATGTGTATATATACATATACATCCATGTATGCATACATATATGTATATGTGTATAGATGTATATGTATAGATGTAGATGTGTATGTGTATATCATATATACAAGTTGCTTACCACCTCAGGGAAGAACAGAGAGGAGGAAGAGAATGTAGGACTCAAATTTTTTTAAAAAATGAATGTTAAAAATTATTTTTATATACAATAGAGAAAAAATAGGGGAAAAGAAAATAAGGAATAAATAAAATATTATTTACAAAATAGAACTGCTATCCTTCCTATCACTCACACTTGAAACTTCATAGTACAGAAACTTTGGCTCTTTCCCCTTCCTCACTGCATTCCTATTTAATCAACTGAAAAGTCTTAAATCTATTTTCCCAAGATTCTTTCACTTCAACCACTTCCATCTCTGCTCATTCTTTTCTATTTCCAGCGACACTCTACTAGTTCCTGAATAATTGTAACAATCACCTAGCTCCTTTCCTGTTTTTGTTTCCTCTCCTCTAATCTCTCCATCACATGCCAAAAGGTTCTGTGAAGTTTGAATTTAGTCAAAGGGCTGTACTTGAGGACTTAGAGGGCCATATGTGGTCACAGGTTCCCCACCTGTGGATAGGCAATCCATCAATAAACATTTATTAAGTGCTTCCTATGGGCCAGGCACTGGGCTTCAGGATGGGCATAGAAACTAGGGGGGTGGGATTCATTCCTTGCACTCAAGAAGTTGACATTCTAATGGGGAAAGACATATACAAAAGGAATCTGAAAAGATATCAGGCTGTAGGGGATGGAGAAGTCCACAGAATTAAGCTGGGTAGGAAATGAAAAGATAGCTGGCCTGGAAGGAGCTCTCTACCCTCCAATCAGAGGCAGAAGCCCCTAAGGCAGAGAGTGCTAATGAAAAATGTGTTCCTCTACTCAATAATCCTCCATGGCTCACCATTGCCTACCAATACTATTCACAATCTGATTCCAGCCTATTTTTCTACCCTTGTCCCATTTCAAGTCCATTGGATTAAACTCAATTAACATTCACTAAGCATCTACTAAGTTCAAGGCACGATGCTACATAGTGGGGACACAAAGACAAATAAAGCAGTCTCTATCCTCAAGAAACTTATATTACACCAAAGGAAAAACAATATGAGTGTTAATAAATAAATCCAACAAAATTTGAAAAGGGAGAAAACAGTAACAATTGGGGGAATGAGAAAGGAAGTATCACCTTAGCTAAGCTTTGAAGAAAGATCAAGATTTTGAAGGGAAGGGATAAGATGGGCAGTCATCTTGGAGGACAACCCAAGATGTTATGGGGCTGAGGGGAAGGAGATTAATGTCAAATTTGGGAAACTCCAGTATAGCCAAGACATAGGGGGAATGAATGGGAGAAATATGACATTAGGCTGTTATGGTAGTTTGGAGTCAGATTTCAAAGGATCTTAAATACCAGGATAAGAAGTAGTTCCCCTCCCCCCCCCCACTCAGGAGCAATGGGTAGCCATTGAGCAGAGAAATGACATGGTCAGGTTTATCCCTTAGGAAAACTATTTTGGCAGCTGTCTGGAGGCTAGACTGGAAAAGGGAGGGACTGGAGTTGGAGGCTAATTGGGAAAGTATTTAAGTGTTCCAACAAAGGATGTTAAACTATGGTAGAGATCATACGAGTGGAGAGAAAGGGACAGATAGGAATGGTGCAGAAGCAGAATCAATTGCACTTGACTACTAATTAGATGGGAGGGGGTGTAAGACATATGAAAAATCAAGATAATGGTGATAATATAAACTAACGTTTATATGGTGCTTACCATAAGCCAGACACTGCGCTAAGCCATTTATAATTAATATCTCATTTCATCATCACAACCAACCTGGGAGATGAGTTATTTTTTGTTCCCATTTTACAGATAAGGAAATCGAGGCAAACAGAGGTCTGGGGTTTTTTGTTGTTTTTTTAAACGAATTGCTCAGGGCCACACAGCTAGTAAGTGTCTGTGGTAAGATCGAACTTTGGCTTTCCTGACTGTAGTCTAGAGCTCTTTTCACAAAGCTGCTTGGACGATTCTAAGTTTGTAAACCAAAATGACTGGGAAGATGAGACACCATCCACAAAAACAGGAGAGTTTGATGGAGTAGTGAGCTTATAGGTAAAACTAAGGAATTCTACTTTGGAGTTTGAAAGTCTAGAAGACTGGACCAAATACCCTAGGATAGAGATCAATGTGAAAGTCTCACACGAGTTCAAAAACTCAGCTTTATGAGTACAAGGTGGTCTTTGGAGGGCTAGAAAGTAGTTCATCTGAAAAATGATTTGGAGGTCAATATGAGTCAATGGCAGAATTCATTTTTAATTACCAAAATATGCTTCTATATTTCTCTTTTAAAAAAAAGCCTGAGAATTAGAGAGATCCAAATCCCACTGTACTGTGATCACCTGTAGTATTGCTTTAGACAATTTTGCCTGTAGACAACTGTAGTATTGCTTTAGAAAACTTTGCTTGTAGACAATCGTAGTATTGCTTTAAGTTCTTAGCATTTTGTTTTAAGAAGGACATTGACAATGTGGAGAATATCTAAAGTGAAGCAGCTAGGACGGGGAGGTGAGTGATGGGAGAATTGATTTGAAGGAATTGGGAATATTTACATTGGAGAAGAGAGGACTGAGGGGTGATCTGTCTTCAAGTATTTGAAGATTATCGTATGGAAAGAGATTAAATTTGTTGTGCTTGGCCCTAGAGGAAAGAACTGTAATAATTGAATGCAAGTTGCAAAGAAGCAGACTGTGGCTTGATGCAAAGAAAAACTTCCTAATAATTAAAGCCATCCAAAGGTGAAATCAGGTGGATGGGTCATGACCTTGGAAGAAAACCCTTCACTACTAACTAGTTTCAAGCCATGGCTACCATTGGCAATGGGTTAGAGGGATTCCTTAGTCAAAGTTGAACTAAATGGCTTCTATGATTCCATGAAATTCCAATGGGGCAGTGAGGTGGCACAATGGATGGGGCAGGTAATTGGGTACAATAGATAGAGCAATGGATCTGGAGTCAGGAAGACCCAAGTCCAAAGTCAACCTCAGACCCTGAGCAATTCACTTAATCCTGATTGCCTCAGTTTCCTTACCTGTAAAATGAACTGTAGAAGAAAATGTCAAACCACTCTGGTATCTTTGGCAAGAAAACCCCAAATGGGGTCAAGAAGAGTCAGAAATGACTACGAGAACTCAACAACAACAAATGAAATAACAAGGGAACATTCAAAAGCAGTTGCTCAAGCAGGCAACTGACAACAAGAGACTGGAATTCAGGAGAAATTTTATTAGAGTTTAATTTATGGATTCATTTATGATAATCTAATAGAGGGTAGATGAGATCACCAAGGAAGACAGAGAGAGACAGAGAGTAAAAACATGGGATTCAGGACAGAATTTTGTTAGGACTCCCATGCCCAGAGGACAGTAGCTAGAAGGTAATCAAGCAAAACAGAATAAGGAGCAATCTGGTAGGTGAGAGAAGAACTCGAAGGGAGGTGTCACGGAATCCAAAGGAGAGATTAATCAGGAAGGGGGGGGTGGACCACAGGGTCAGAAGTTGCACAGAGGTCAAGTAGGTTGAGGACTTAGAAAAGGCCATAAGATTTAGTGGTTATTTCACAGTACACTCCTCTATTGTCCCACCAAATAGGATTACTCACCCTCTATGAACATACTCGGCCCTGCCTTGCCTTTCCATCCTTGTTGGTGCTGCTCCTTTTAAATGTCCTATCCATCCTTCAAGGCTCAGCTTAAGCACTACTACCTTCAGTAAGTCCTCCCTTATTATCCTTCTATGAATCAGAAAGCATCCCTCCCTACAACCTGTGTGACCTTGGGTAAGTCATTTAACTTCACCTCTTCTGTAAAATCCTATCCAGTTCTAAGTCTATGATCTACTCTGATAAGACTTTATATCTCTCTTAGGGAAACTGTCACATTACCTAATGAATGAAATAAGGCAGTTATGATCTAACTTAAAGAACATGGGACTAAGAATCCAAAGAATTGTGTTCTGGCTTTGGTTCTGGTCCCAGCTCCATTGGTTACTAGTTGTGTGGCCCTGGGCAAGTCTTCATCCTTAAAGTAACAATAGTAAGATTTAGAACACCATACTGGGTTGTGGTTTTTAAAAATAAAAAAGTGTCTTGTGAATCTAAGGGGAAGCATGATGTAAGTACAAACAAGTACAGTAGAAACAGTGCTAGATTTGAAGTCTCAGGTCCTGAGTTCAAGTCTTCACAAAATCACTAACTGTATTGGGCAAATCATTCAATCTATCTTGATTTCCTCAACTGTAAAATGAGGATATTGGAAAAGATGATCTAGAAGGTTTCTTTTGTCTCTAGATCTATGATCTTATGACCACAGGCAGCTAAGAGACACAATTGGTAGACTTCTGGGCTTAGAATCAGAGTTCAAATCTGACCTCAGATACTTACTAGCTATGTATGCTGGTCAAGTCACTTAAGTCACTTAATTTCTACCTTACCTTTTTTTTGACTTATAAAATGGGGAAACTAATATCACCTCCCAGGTTGTCATGAGTGTTAAATAAGAAAGTATTTGGAAAGCCCTTAACACAGTGCCTGGCACATAGTAGGTATTTAATAAATACTTTTTTCCTTCCTTCCTATGATGTATGAGCTTGTATTGTTTACAAAGGAGGAAACTGAAACCCAGAGTAGCAAAGTATAACAAGTATAAAGCATGGTGCCTGTGCCAAGGGATTTTATAATATATCTAGAGAGATAAGACTAATGCAAAAGGGATAAGTAGAAACCAGCATAAAAGTATAATAATCAAATGCTGAATTATGGAATACTAAATTGACAATGTCAGACTTACATTCCTGATTTTATTTGATGGCCCTAATAAATCTGTTAAATAGGCATAATAACCCTTGGGAAACTAGTTGGCACAGTGGATAGAGTGCCAGGCCTGGAGTCTGAAAGATTCATCTTCCTAAGGTCAAATCTGGCCTCAGACATTTAGTAGCTGTGTGACACTGGGCAAGTCTCTTAATCCTGTTTGCCTCCATTTCCTCATCTGTAAAATGAGCTAGAGAAGGAAATGGCAAACCATTCCAGTATCTTTACCAAAAAAAAAATCCCAAATGGAGTCATAAAGAGTCAGACACAACTGAACACCAATACCAACAATGTAACCTTCCTTTTATAGATGAGCAAATTGAAGCTCAGAGGGAGAATTGACACTGGTGACACAGGAAGGGTCAGATAGAAGACCTGAACCCCAGCTGCCTAACTCCAGCGTTTGTGGTCTTTCTCAGAATACCACTGTATCCTATAAATTCAGACAAAGGGGAGGCCAGAGTATCCTGGAAAAGGAGAACATTTCCTGGAGGAGGTATTACTTGATGGTAGGTCAAGAAATGTTTGCATCTTCCAAGAAGACATTCCAGGAAAAGGACAGACCAGAAGACAGAAGTAGATATGAAAATGGCATGATGTAGGGATGGCAGAGAATGGGTTGACTAGAGGACTGGGTTCCTGTCAGAGAGAAAGATCATAGGCTGTGGTCCAGGGGTGGGGAAGCTAGGGCCTCAAGGCTACCCGTGGCCCTCTAGGTCCTCAAGTGGGGCTCTTTGACTGAATTCAAACTTCACAGAACAAATCCCCTTAATGAAAGGATTTGTTCTGTAAAACTTGGACTCAGTCAAAAGGATGTACCTGAAGACCTAGAAAACCACAGTGACCTTAAGGCCACCCCCAATCTAGCCTGATCTGAATAGAACCTTAACTTAAAGACAGGATATTCCAGCCTCCTCATTTCACAAATGAGAAAGCTATGAGAAGTTAAACTACTTGTCCAAGATCAGACAGGCTGTAAGTAGCAGGGCTGAGATTCAAAACCCACTCTCCTGGCTCTTTAATCCTATACTGTGCGCAAAGCTGGAAAGGGAAATCATGACCAGAAGACAAAGAGATTTTAATGCAAGACCATAGAATGTGGAATTGATGAGATAGGAAAAAGGAAGCAATTTTAGGTAGTTGAGTAGGGGATAATGAAGTTGTTGTTCAGTCATGTCTGACTCTGTGTGACTCCATTTGCAGTTTTCTTGGCAAGGATACTGAAGCAGTTTGCCATTTCCTTCTTCAACTCATTTTACAGATGAGAAAACTGAGGGAAACAGGATTAAGTGACTTGCCCAGGGTCACACAGCCAGTAAGTCTCTAAGTTTGGATTTGAACTCAGGTCTTCTTGACTCCAGGCCATCTAGCTGCCCCATTTATATACTGCTTCGAGGTTACACAGCACTAACAGCAATCCCTGGAATTCCAGGCCTTTGAATATCTGATTACAACCTACCTTTCTTACCTAATTTTACACATTCTTACATTTTAAACTGTAGTCAAACTGAGTTACTCACTGTACTCTAATCTTGTTTCATCCATGTATTTGCCGTCTGTCCTCCATGTCTGAAATATATTCTCCCTGAATCTTTCCCTGTTGAAATCTTTTCCTCCTTTAAATGCTCATATTTAGTGCTTTCTCTCTTCCATGAAGTTGTCCTTAATTTTCCCAACTACCTCCTGAAACTTCTTTCTCTTCTCATTCATCTTATATCACATTGCCTAGAACCCTCCTTTGCCCCCACTGTACTTTGTAACTAAATAATGTATATATAGCTTATCTACCTTATTATATTTAAAATCCCTTGAACCTTTAAAGAATTCTTTTATTTTTCTGACCTAGGGCAGTTCACCCCCATAAGACAGCATAGTGGTCTTCTACTCCCAAGGGCTCACCATATTGGTGCAAGATTTAGTGAAGAACCTGATATAGGTAGACTGTAGCTGAGAACCCCTAAACACAAGCAGTCCACCAGCCTCAGCACCCCCTGATGCCTGGGTTTGACTCTTTTCCATCTTTGTACTCCCTCTCCTTTGTCCAATGTGTTGCACAAAGTTAATATTTAATGAAAGTTTATTGAATTAAATTGAATGTATATATTTATCTGATCCTCACAAGGCCCTTGTAGAGTTGGTTGTGATACAGTGGGAAAGCCTTTGTTTGACTGCTGTTCAATCATTTCAGGTGTGTTCAATTCTTCGTGACTCCATTTGGGGTTTTCTTGCCAAAGACACTAGAATGGGTTTGCCATTTCCTGCCATCCTTTTTATGGATGAGGAAAATGACGCAAACAGGGTCACACAGATAGTATGTGCCTGAGGCTGAATTGGAACTCATTAAGATGAGTCTTCCTGACTTCAGGCCTGACTCTATCCACTAGGCCCCCTAGCTACAGTGGAAATACCACAACCAAATAAATGTTTCTTCAACAGCACTTTTCAAAACTGAAATGTAGTAGATAGGACATCAGATATGGAGTCACGAGTTCTAGGTTTAAGACCTGAGTCTGCCACTTACTTGGAGGCTCCAGTTTGCTCATCCAGCAAATGAGACAGCTGTCGTAGATGATCTCTAAGGTTCCTTCTAGCTCTGACATTATTTTATATCTAGTATGTTATTGTCCTCATTTCACACATTAAAGAAACTGAGATTCAGAATGAATCCAGTGTAAGGCCATGAAGCTTTGGACTCCAATTCCAACATTCTGTGAGTTTATCAATGGCAAACCTGTGATTCTAATGGTCTTCTCTTTCCCAGTCTACTTCTCTTTCTTGTATATCAAACCATCCCTCCATGATGAAAGTGTTGTCCTAAAAATATTAGGGTTGTATGTCCCTATATTCAGAATGGACTAGATCAGAAAAGTAGGGCCCTTAAGAACAAGGAGAATTTTATTTTCATATCCTCACATCTAGTACAATGTTTAGAATATGATGGTTATTTAATAAAGACCTGTTGTTTCACTCAAAACACTGGGGGAATGACTAATAATATTTAAATGTTCCATTAGATCAGAGATTCTTAACCTTATTTTTTTTGTCATGGACCCCTTTGGTAATCTGAAGAAATCTATGGAACCCTCTTCAATGTTATTTTTAAATGCATAAAATTAAAGACATAAGATTACAAAGGAAAGTAATCATGCAGGATGTCCCCTAAGTTTTAATTCAATTTTAAGTTGCTAAAGCTTAAAGTTTTAAGCTAGTAAAGCTAAAAAACTGCACTAAGACTTTGGGGACACCTTGTACTAAATACAATTATCAATTTTAAAATGCTCATGTACTGCAGATTCACAATCCTCTCATCACCCTAGGATCACAGATTCAGAACCAGAAGGAACCTTGTAAGTGACCTAGTGCAACCCCTGTCATGGTACAGATAAAGTAACTAATGTGACTTGACCAAGATCACAAGTATAAAGTTGCAGAAGCAGTCTTTAAACACTGTTCCTCTGTCTCCAAATCCAGCAAATTTTCCCTTGTTTCCACATTATGACTCCCGCAGTGATTAACAGTTAACATTCCCACCTGGGAGGACTCACCCTCCAGAGGAGATTTGGTTGACTTTTGCTGAAGAATATTTTCACTTTTTCCCTCTAAGCTATTAGATCCCATTGACATGCTTCAGCCTCATGTTCTCTTACTGTAGGGAAGAGGAAAGCATCCCCAAGTCTCACACCTATCGACTTTCAATAACTAATTGGCCTAAAGATGTTTCCTTTTGAATTTAACTTAAAGGAGCTGATTGGAGGTTCATAGGACGTTGCAACTGGAAGTTTGAAAGACAATATTAGACCACAGAATGTAGAAGCAAGAAGAGACCTTAGGCTATGGAATATTAGAACACTGAACGCAGAACAGGAAAGAACCACAGAAGGAACCTGCAGACCGTCACTCTACCCTCAAACTATTATTAAGAAATAAATTATGTTGAAATAGTTATACTTTTTTTCATAGACCCTAGGTTAAGAACTTCCAATCGTGGTAGATTTAGAGATGTTAGATTTAGAACTGAAAGGTATTTCAGAGTCTATCTCATTTTTCAGATGGAGAAACTGAGTCTCAAAGAAGGGTCTACCAAATTCACACAGCTTGGAGCAGAAAGGGGACCCCTCTCTTTACTGAGGATCAGCCACTATGCCCTGAAGGAGAATTCCCGTAAGATTAGGGGAAGGAGCGGTGTGAAAGCAGTGGCGAGACCCTGGCCTTGAGCGTTTGTTTCCACCTGCCTCACTAGGGTGTGGGGATGAGCCACCTGCAGGAATGGCCGGCATTTCTGAAATTCACCGGGTCAGGATTTCTCCTCGCCTCTCCCAGAGCGCGGGCGCTCGGCGAGATGCCTGGCTTCGCGGGCTATTGAGTTATTGCCCCCGGCTTCGGACAGCCGGGGGAGAGGACCAGGAGCGGACAAGGAGGAGGAGGAGGCCACAGTCGCGGGGGAAGCCTCCCTCCCAGAGCTCCGGGTTAATAAAGGAAGCAGTTCAATTAGCATTTCACACGCTTTTCTTCCCCCTCACGGGCCAGGCCCCGCAGTGGGCATGCTCGCTCCCTCAAAGATCGCCCTGTTTTTGCCCCTCGCCAGCGTTGGCAGGGTGATAGTGACCAAGTGTGCAAACTTGTGCTATTGTCTCCGGGCCAGGGGGAGCCATGGCGACTCGCTAATATGACACAGGAAAATGTTTGCTGATGGTAATTCTATGGGCTTTGTCTAACTCTTTCTCCATCATGACGACTCGATTTAAGTCTCTAACTGTTTGACTACAAATGCAAGAGGGCTATCCAACTCCATCCCTTTGTCCGGCCAGTTTGAATGGGTAATTCAGCCTTTGTGCGCCTCAATTGACGGGGCAAACATAAAAGACAAGATTCTTCAACGCTCAGGCCGGCTTTCCATGGATATCTATCCCGGCAACTCTTTAGAGCGCCGGGTCCTTCCTTACCTAGCTCTTCTGACATCATTCCTCTTCTTTTGCCCTCCCCCACACATCATCTTTAAAAAAAAGATGGAGAAGAGCTTTAATAATAATAATAGAAATTTAAAATGATAGTTCCCATTTCTGGAGTGCGTGGAGGTCTCCATCACACTTTCTTTACAATAACCAATATCCCCATTTCACAGATAAGGCACCAGAAGACCCAAGAGGCCTGCGTTAGTGGCTCGCCCAGGTTCAACATCAAATTCAATTCGACAAACATTTATTAAATGGGTAGAGGCACTGAAAAAGATGAACAAAATCAGACAAAAGCCATGTTACAGAAGAGGAAACTGAGGCACAGTAAAGCTTTGCCTAAGGGTTACCTAGCTTCGGGTTGTCGATAAGGAAATTGGATAGCAGAAAGACGAGGCTCAGCCCCATTTAATAATGGTGATAACAGCTAGCTAGCTAGCGTTTGTGTAGCGCTTCACTTTACCCATGTTATCTCACTGAATCCCCACAATAAATCCAGAACGTGTTATTAATGTCCCATATGATTACCCATATTTTACAAATAGGGAAACTGAGATACACAGCGAGATGAAGTGACTTTCCCAGGATCGCACTGCTATCAAGTGTCAGTGCCAGGCTGGAGACCAGTGCCTCTGCCCTCTCCTCAAAGCAGACAGCCTCATCAGCTTACCCCCTCCCTAACTGTCCAGCGGCACTGGAGCATGGCCGCCCACGTCTCCACGCCTCTCTGAGCCGTCTTCCATACGGAGTTTCAAGTTTCTCTCCTTCGCTCACCATCGGTAGAGCCCGCGTCCTGGACGCTTGAGAACCGCCCTCCCCGCTCCCCGCCCTCAACCCTCCTCCCTATGCCCCCCAACACAGAAAGGATGGATGGAGGGAAGGAAAAGTGTGTGTGTGGGGGGGGAGATAGAGGAAAGGGAGGGAGAGAATAAGGGGGCAGAAATTTGCCGGGAAATGATGGTATTTTATGAGCTGTCTTTTTTGTGATGGTCCCCATGGTAACAATTTGTGATGGCAAAGAATGTGGGAACAGGGGGCCCGACGCCTGATTGGGAGTCTTTGTGTTTGCAGAGTGGCTCCTGATTGGCCGGACAAGTCCCCCAGCTCGAAGGAGTTGATATTCATTCAGACTACTCAAGGGCCGCTAAACTGCTTCTAAACACTCCCGGTCGCTGGTCGCTCCTCCAAAGGTTGGTCGTGTATAACCTGCATAACAAGATTAGCCCGCCACCGGGTCCCTGCTCAGCCGCATACAGTAACAGTCAATATTTGGAAGGCAGCTTGGCCCACAGTGGGCCGGCGAGGGAGAGGGAGGGAAAGAAGGAGGGAGGAAAGGAGAGAGGGGAGGGGGACGAGTGCTGCATGCGTGTGTTTGGGATGGAGGGCATCTGGGCGGTTGTGAAGGCATGAAATTGCTACAGATGTTTTATCGGGTTCACTGTTACCTATGTAACCAGATGAACTAGGAACTGAGCGCTCCCCTCCCTCACTCAGAGAAGATAGGAGAGAGAACTTTGCAGGATAGTGGACAGGAGGCTGATGGGGGGGGGGCGGTAATTGGCGGTTATAAGTAGAAAGTGAGAGGGGATGTGGTGAGGTATGGCAGAGAGATTGGAGAGAGTGGGCAAGTGAGAAGGCTTGGGCGCGGTTGGATAATGGGGGATGTAGTGAGTTGGGCTGGAAGAAGAAGAAATGGCTGTGAAGGGGGGGTGTGGTAAATGGAGAATAGGTCTGGGCTGTGGGGAGAAATTGCCGGGAAGAGGGAGACTATTGTGGAATGGGAGAAAAATAATTGGTGTCCTGGAGAAGGCTGTGACAACAAGAGGGAGATACGCATGGGTGGGGAGGAGGGGGCGCGCTGGAAGTAAGAGGCGGGTTTTCTGGAGGGACTGGAGGGGGAAATTGAGGTGCAGTGAATGGGGGGTTGAAAAGAAAATAGCACTGGGGAGGAGGGGGGCCACTGCTTTCAAAAAGCCAGGGTAAGTTCTAAATGTTGCAGATGAGAATGGTAATGAAAGCAAGTTTGCTGGTGAGGCATTTAGGTGTTAGCCCACCAGGGAAGCCCGAAAGTGTGTATGGTGGGTGGGCGCCTGCCAGAGCTGGCAAACGCATCTCCAGATCTGGTTTGTCATGTGCTTCCCACAATTATCAATGTCCTGTTTTCTTGCTGAAAGGAGACAGTGGGTGCAAAGCACTTTGCAAACTTTTACAAGTGATACCAATGCCAATTATAGCTCGTCATTCTGATTGCTGCTGTCATTTTATTATTAGGTCTGCCCTTTGTCCATCTGCTAAGCTGTAGGCCAGAGAATAGCAACTCTTCATGGAAATCTCCGGGAGGTGCGCCCGGGGAGATGGCATCCGACAGTGAGGTGAAGATGCTGCTCAATTTTGTGAACCTGGCCTCCAGTGACATCAAAGCTGCCCTGGACAAGTCCGCCCCTTGCCGACGCTCTGTAGACCACAGAAAGTACCTGCAGAAACAGCTCAAGAGGTTTTCTCAGAAATATTCCCGAATACCAAGATGCTATCCCAATAGATCTGGTGAATCTCACTCAAAAAGGGGGCCTGAGGATGGCCGTTGCCGAACCCCCTCGAAGGGCAGCATGGAGAAGGGCCCAGGAAACCCAGGGATGGAAGAGAATTTTCCTGAAGAGCAGGCCCTTCAAGAGCAAATCCCAGAGGCCTCCAGGCCAGATCAAGTACCTATGCGAAAAAGACAGCTGCCTGCTTCCTTCTGGGAAGAACCCAGGCCTGCCCAAAGCTACTCTGGAGGTCTAGATGGGCTCTCAGTTCACAGGGAGGTTCCTGCCTCTGAGGGGAAAAAAAGCAAAAAAAGACCTGAGACCTTGGGTTCAGAAACTGCACCTGTCCATGCTTCTCCCAGGGCAGAGAAGGAATCCCCCAAGGTCCCTTCAGCCTCCCTCATGGGCCGAATGAGTGCCTGGAGTTGTTGTCCATTCCAGTACCATGGACAACCCATCTACCAGAGCCCAGGAGGTCTGCCTCAGCCTCCTGTGCCAAGCCTGGGGCTTTGGAGGAAAAATCCATCTTCCCCAGGGGAGATGGGCCATTTCTGCAAGGAGCCTGGTAGCCCGAGCCAGAAAGTTTACAGACCAGTGGTCTTGAAACCCATCCCCACAAAGCCAGGGGTCCCTCCTCCCATTTTTAATGTTTTCAGCTATATCTAGTGCCAGGTGAGTGACCCTTGGAAAGCACTGACCACCCTGATCTAGTCAAGATCATTCCAGGTCCCCTGGATTCCTGGAGAGGAAAGTTTCCCATCCCCTCCCCTATAGGGGAGATGGCCTCCCTGGAAATGCTGTGAGGAACATTGAGGGGATAACTTCTGCAATATTCATGAAAAGCACATTTAGAGGCCTACTGGGGATATTTAAGATAACTATTGTCATGAGAGGGAATGGGGAGGGAAAGGGAAGGGTAAAGGCTATTTTCCCAGTCAGCATCAATGAAATCTGGAGCCAGGGTTGATCAGCCTCTCACCAAGCAGTCAGCATGTCAGAAGACAATTGTGAACCAGATAACTCCATCTGTACTGTAAACAGCTGTTCTAGCAGTTGCGGGGGGGAGGGCGGGGAGACTGCTAACTTTTATCTGATAGGTGCTCAGGAAGCAATATTCTCTTCATTTGCCAAGAAATTTGTAAGCCAATCTTTTTTTTTTTTTGGTCTTTCTTGTAAATATTAAGAGGGTTTAAAGAATAAAGCAAAGTAATTTTTTTTAGTTTCACTTCTCAGATCTCTTTAAATTGAATACTAATTCTGTTACATACTTGCTTTCCTTCTCAGGGCCTTAGTTTCTTCATCTTTAAAATAATCACGTTGAGTCAGGTGATCCTCACGGTTCATCTCTGGCTTCATATGCATAATTATATATTTATAATCATTATCAGAGAAACCAATCAAAGCAAAAAGTCCAGAGTGATCACAAACCGACCCTACCTATGTCCCTAAGAAGTCTGAAAGAAGATCAGTTTGTTCACTGAGCAATAGGATCAAAGGTCAAAACATGGAAAATAAATGAGGTAGGCAAATCTAGGTAAGTATAGTCCCTGATGAGTTTGCTCTTAAAGTAGAAAAGAATGAGAAATATTAGGAAAGTCTAGGTAAATACAGTCCCCAATGAGTTTGGTTAAAGTGGAAAAGAAAGCAGCCTTCAAACCTGTTTCTATGGTGCCTTAGTATGAAGCTTAGTTATTTGAAAAAGCTCAAGAGAATGATGTGTTCTGCTCTTTGAAAAGATACTCAGGACTAAGGCTGTATCCACATTATTAGAGCTAGGCATTTGTCAGTTGGGAACAAAATGAAATAATCTAACCAGGAGCTGAGTGCTAAGACAAAATAACTGCGTGGTCAATTAAATTTTTCATCTTGTAAAATAACAGGTAGTCTTTGCCTGTACCTCCTTTTGCAAAATGAAGTAAAGAATTGAGACAATGACCTTGATTATTTAGAGTCCCAAATTAGTTTTAGCCCAAAATTTTCAGATAATTAAGACACTCTTGTTAATTACAGGGTCAATTTCATTGCAGAGATGACTCAAACGTGAATTATCGAAGGCAAGCGTCATCCATGTACCAAGTGGGACAGGGGATAAAGCATCAGCCTTATAGTATCAGACTAAAAATTGGGATGCCTGGGGTCTAGTCCTACCATTGCCACTAACTTGCCATATAACTTTGAGCAAGTCATTTACTCTCTTTGGGGCTCAGTTTTCTCCTCTGCCAAATGAGAAAGTTGGACAAGATGGTCAAGATTTGAAAATGAGATGATTGTGTTGGAGAAGGAAGCAGACTGAACCAGGACAGAAGAAATTGTTTGGGGATGAGTGGTATGGACTGAGATGAAGGGAAAGCTGCAAAGGGTGTATGTAAAACTAAATGCAGAGAAATGTCGATGTGATGCCTAAAACTGGGAGGGATAGCTAACACTTTGGAAACAGTCAGGATGTAAAAAAAAAGAAATCTTAGCCGTCTAGGATGATAGATCATATTGAATAGGAAAACATTTAATAACAATAAACGTGAAGTCCTATACTTGGGCTAAAATTTTTTTTAAAAATTAACTCTTCAAGGAAAAAGTAAACAGTGAAGAGATATGTCTAGATGACTTTTCCTGTGAAAAAATAATTGGGGATTTTTGTGTGTTGATTTAATATCAGTCAATAGTGTGTAGTTATAGATTACATTCAGAGGGATATAGTTTCCTTAATAAGATTGAGGGGATAGGGATTTGTTGATTCTCCTGCAAAACACTGATCTGATCACATTACATCTAGAATATATTTTATTTTATTCTGGATGCCACATTTTAGGGATGACATTGACGTCAACGTGCTTCCAGAGAAATCAAGATGTATGAGAAATTAGAGACCATGACAAACAAATAATCATAGATTAATCTGAGAATGTCTAAACCAAACAAAGAGAAGCAGGGGTGGGGACAGCTTGCTTCAGTGATCACTGTTTTCAAATATTTGTGGGGTTTTTTTGGGGGATAAGGGTTCTTCTTCTATTTCTTCTTATTGGCCTCAAAGCACAGAACTATGGGACAATGGATAAAAATTACAAAAAGGAAGAGATGAGTCCAGGGTTACGCTGAAGTTAGTACCTATCTGCTTGGAAAGCGGGATGTTAAATTTTCAGTGTGAACTTTGCACCTTAGAAATCAACAATTCTACAAATCAGGGCTTAATTTGGTCTTTTGCTGATTGATTAGACTAGAGTTTTAGGGAGGTTAAGATTCTTTTTTATATTTTTAAATGCAACAAAATTTTATTTACAAATGTAAAAAAAATTCTTAATTGCAGGTACAAATAACATATAATATACTTTGAAAACCTAAAAGAGCTGCTCCTCTTACAGCATGCTGTTAACCACCAGCACCAGCACTACTACTACTACTACTACTACCGTAAAGAGCCCTAGAATGTGCTTTAATATTTGGATTTACTTTTTGGATTCAAATCTCAGCTCTACAACATAATAGCTTTGTAATTGGGGAAGCTCAGTGGCAAAGTAGATTGAGTGCTACACTATCGGAAGACCTGAGTTCAAATATGATCTCACACACTTACTAGCTGTGTGACCCTGAGCAGGTCACATCATCTCTGTTAGCCTCAATTTCCTCATCTGCAAAATGGGATAATGATGGCACCTAACTTCCCAAAGTTATTGTGAGAGTAAAATGAGATACTAACCATAAAGCACTTAGCACAGTGCCTGCCACATAGCCCTGTCTAAATCTTGGTTATTATAAAACCCTTGCCCCTCTTGGACCTCAGTTTCCCCACCTGAAAAGAGAGGCCAATAATATTTGTATTACTTTCCTCACAGAGTTGTGGTTTAAAAAAATGTGTAAACCTCTCATTTATCACTGTGGAAATGTGACATTGTCATCTTTGGACTGCACCTATGATTTCATTAGTATAAAGAACACCCAGTGTGGAAACTCCTGCTACCAATGTAGATGGGCACCTTCTCTACAAACTATAGCTTTAGAGACTCGCTTGGGTAGAGGAGTTAAGTGATTTGCCAGTGTGTATCATAGACAGAATTTGGATCCTTCTTAACTCATGCCATCTGTCTCTCCACTACAGTGTAGTGGTCTAGTGACTATACCATGCTGACCCCGATGAGCTACTATTACTAATTAGAACACATTGATGAGTTCTCCTAGATGATGATGAACTCCTAGGAACCTTTTGACTCCCAAGTTCTTCCATGCTGGGATTCTATGGGCTGTTAAGGGAAATATTTGCCTAGAAGAAATGTCTGTAGAAGACTGATTGTCTTCTGTAATTCCCTTGGCAGTTTCCATTGCCAGAAGAAGGAAACAAAAACATTTATTAAGCAACTACTCTGTACCAGGCACTCTGCTAAATCCTTTAAGATTATCTTATTGGAGACTCGAGACAACTCTGTGAGGCAGATACTTTTATCTCCCTTTTACAAATGAGATAGGCAGAAATGACCTGCCCTGGGGCATGCAGCTAATAACTATCTGAGGCCAGATTTGAACTCTGGTCTTTCTGACTCCAGGTCTACACGGTACCACCTAGCTGCTTCTGTAGCCACCAGGAAAACTATGGTTGAGGTAAGATTCATATGGTGTTGTGAAAGGGCACTGTATTTGGAAACAAGAGTTGGGTTTGAGGCCTGGGTCCACTATTCACTACCTGTATAACTTGGCAAGTTATTTTTCCTTTCCGAGTATAATTTTCTTCATCCATGTAATGAGGAGGTTGTACTAGATGATCCCTAAGTCCCCTTAATGCTCCCAAGACTACAGCTCTGATGATGACTAGCAGCTGCTTCAAGGGGGATAATCTGGCCCTTGGTCCTATAGGATCATAAGACCCCAGATTTAGAGCTGGCAGGGACTTGTAGAGATCATCATGTCCAGTCCCCTCATTTTACAGATGAGGGGATTTAAGTGATTTACCTAGTGTCACAGAGCTTATAATTACCTGGGGTAGGATTTGAACCTAGGTGTTTCTAATTCCAAATCCAGTACCCTTCCCTACCTACTCTATCACATTGCCTCTCAACTCTTTTCTTAACAGACTGAAGGGTTTAGTATCTGCATGTTTCCTCTCAGTCTCTTTTTCTGAAAAGGAGAAATAGCTCTCTACTGAGACCATCTCCACATGTAGGATGGAGTCCTTCATGACAACTATCTGTCCAGTCCACTAAATCAGCCAGATGAGCTGTTGACCCTTTGGATGATGACCCAGAGCAGAAAACATGTTCAGTTGATATAGAGATTCAGTCTTAGCTTCTCCATATTCAATCAGTTGACACATCTTGTCAATTCTACTATTACCCCATCTCATATCCATGCCTTCTCTCCATTCAAATGACCACCAACCAAGTTTAGGCCCTCATGGCCTCTTAACTGGAAATGATAATGGCCAATAAATATGATTTGATAATGGTCATGCTTGGGGCAGGAGTGAGTGCCAGATCTGGAGTCAGGAAGACTCATTTTATTTGCCTCAGTTTCCTCATCTGTAAAATGAGCTGGAGAAAGAAATGGCAAACCATTCTAATATCTGCAGTCACAGAGTCGGATACAATGGAAACTCAGAATCCATGTTCATGCTTCATCACAGTGACAAACAAGCTTTGTCTGCATAAATCTATTTCAATTAACCTTTTAACAATTTGTTTTTTAAAAAAACTTTGTATCACTTGAGGTTTTTTCTATTTGTGATTTTTCAAAAGCCATAACAAAAACAAATCTGCCTCTCGAGAATTAAACTGCTGCCTGAACGAGAAATAAGCTATTTCTTCTTTTTTTTGGCGGCCTCTAATCATTATCAAACATTTCCTTATCTCTTCTTTTTAATAGAGTTGTAGAGCTGAGACATATTCAGCGAACATACGTCCCCACAGCTCTTCTCTCTCAATGCTAAGAATAAATTATTTAAGATTTAAAAAAATTCACTTTACATGGCAAACATGGGAGTCCATTTTATTTGCTCCAGTTCAGATATTTTCCATCCTGTCAGGGCAAATTAGATTAGTTGGCAAAGCTAAAATTGCATATGACTCAAGTTCACTAACCATTATTTAATTTTAATTATTTTTTATTTTTAATATCATGCTGTATGATTTAATAATCAATATTACTATGATTCGTTCTTGTCCTCATTTTGTCAGACTCCACTTCTTATGAGTGAGCAGATTCTGAAAGGCTGATTGAGTGATATTACTCCCAGCCCCCAAGGCATCGGCTCTTGGACCCTTGTAGATGGAACCAGCTTGAGATAGGCCTCCACTAGGGGACAAGATTTTTGTCCTTACTTTGTAGTCAAAGTTAGGGGTGACTTGGTCTACATGGGGAAGATTAAACTGGGAGGAACCTCATTGACATGGCTTTTCTTTTTCTAGCCAAGATTGCTAGAAGAATCTGGGTCACCACATCTGGGGACACCTCCAGCCATCCTGAAGTGCATCTGGCCATTGGACTCAGATGGCTCCAGAGAAAGTGACGCTGCTGACTTTGCATTGGCCTCCCTCACTTTAATCCAATTCCCTTGCATGTCATGGCATCACCTCCATGATGTCATGGTCCTCTTTAAGAATGAAGGACAAGCAACAAGAGGCTATAAGCATCTGAGTCTCATAAAACAACTAGCTTTCTGAAAGTGTCAGAGGGGGTGTAATCAGAAACGTCTGAAGGCCAGCCCACTTACCCCAGTGGTAAACTGATCCTATCTCCTGAGTTTAAGTGGGGAAGGGGGAGTGGAGGGGAAATGACGAATAGGGAACAGTTGAGAACTCAACCCATCTTCTCAACAAAATGTCTACCCGCTGGAATCTCCTTGCCTTGCCTTTGCTAGGGGAGGTCCAAATAATGTACTGTCAGTCCAATTAGAAGGAATACTCACCTAGGTTTAAAAGGTCCTGTTGACCTTCACCTGGATCATCAAGAGAGGCCAATGATTGAATTGATTGGTAGAGGCAACTAGGTGGTGCAGTGGATAGAATAACCCACCTGAGAGTCAGGATGACCTACATTTAAATCTAGCCTCAGACACTTACTAGCTATGACCCTGGACAAGTCACTTAACCCTGTTTGCCTTAGTTCCTCACCTGTAAAATGAGCTGAAGAAGGAAAGGGCAGAAAAACCCCAAATGGGGTTGGATACAGCTGAAACAACTAAACAAGAAGAAGCTAGGTTGAGTAATAATCAATAAATCGACCGATCTTGCATGGAACCTCTCAGAATGTCTATCTCAATCGACACTATTAAGTTCCATACAGAATGCAGATTCAACAATACTGATAGTTCTTCCAGGATAATGCAGTTTAAGCTTAATGGAGGGCATCAAATTTTTAAAAAGGGTGGCGACAGTCCCTCTCTACTCTGCCATTACAGATCATCTCTGAATATTATGTTCGGTTCCAGTCACCACATTTTAGAAAGGACATTGATAAGTTGGAGAAGAATGACAAATAATGGTGAAAGACCTTAAGATGATGCCATGTGAGGACCAATTGAATGGGATATGGATATGTTTAAAGTAGAGAAGACTGCCACCTATTGTCTCAGCTCCTTTGCATAGAATGTGTCCTCCATGCTGGAAACCATATACCCTAAATTTTAACATTCCTAGCTTCTATGGAAACTTAGTCTAAGCTCCACCTCAGGCCCTTTCTGATCTCCTTTGTCTCTGTTAGATTTCCCCACATGAAAATATCATACATATACAGGGAATCCTAAAAATCTTAGTGCATTTTTAAAGCTTCAACAATTTAAGACCAAACTAAGATTTTGGAGATACCCTGTATTTTGTATTTAGTTACACATGTACATGTTATTTCCCTGGAAGGTTATAAGGCCCCTCTTAGAGGCAGAGCCTATTCTACTTTTGTCTGCATGTTTCCAACCCATGTTATGGTGCCTGGCACATAATAGCCTCTTAATATATGCTGACTGATTGATTGATTTGACCTATTAAATGGTGGTAATGACATTTGTACTGGATACCTCGTAGTCCAGTTATGAGGAAAGCACTCATTTTTTAATCCTGAGAAATTATAGCAATATCAGCTGGAAATAGTAACAATAGGGTAGGGTGGGAAGGAGAGATTATGGAACTCAAAACTTTAAAAATGAATGTTAAAAATTGTTTTCACATGCAACTGGGAAATAAGATGTATAGGCAATGGGGTATAGAAATCTATTTTATCCTACAGGAAAATAGAGGGGAGAGTGATAGGAGAAGGGGTAGGTGATAGAAGGGAGGATAAACTGGGGAAAGGGGTGGATGGGGTGCATGATGTCCTAGGGTGAGGAGTGGGGAGAGATGGGGAGAAAATTTGGAATTCAAATTCTTGTAGGTAGTAGCAATAGAGCCTAGCTTTAAGGATCTTTCATCTGAGGACCCTCTGGACTTGTACAAGGAGATGTCAATGCATAAGAAATTTTTGTGCGAGACTGATTGTCTTATGTGGTCCTTTGGCCGCTTCCATCAGGAAAGTGGTAGAAGAACAGAGGAAATACATTAAGAATAAGAAAAATAGTTAGCATTTATATAGCTCTTTAAAGTTTATAAATATCAACAACCCTGGGATGTAAGTGTTATTAACACTATTTTACAGAGGAAGAAATTAAAGGCTAACAGGGTTAAGTGATTTGCCCAGGATATATAGCTAATAAGTGTCTTGAGGCAGGATTTGAACTCGTCTTCTTGATTCTAAGTCCAATCCTCTACCCACTGTTCCACCTAAACTACTGATATGGTAGAAAAGAGTTATTATTTCAAATTCCTCTTTTTCTAAAGAATTACTGGCAAGAACAGTGGATTCAGAGTTGAATCCAAACGCTGCTGTGTACCTACCACCTCTAAGACCTTAAATAAGTGACAGCCTCTTTGGCCCTTATTTTCTTCCTCAGTTAAATAAATAAGTTGTACTTAATTATATATAAGTTCCCATGCTCTAAATCTTACTATCATGATCAGTGCAGCTAGGGGGTACAGTGTGCTGGGCATGGAGTCAGGAGCACTCAACTTCCTGAGTTCCAGTCTGGCCTCAGATATTTACTGTCCCTGGGCAAGTCACTTAGATCTGTTTGCCTCAGTTTCCTCATTTTTAAAATTTGTAAAAGGTAATGGCAAACCACTCCAAAATCTTTTCAAGGAAAACCCCTAATGGGGTCGCAACGAGTCAGACACGACTCAACAACAGCAACTCTATGATCGTTTAATACAAAGGCCAAAAGAAGAACAGCGTTTCAAACTATTTACTAGCCCATTGTCCAAATTTATATTACAGAACATAAATCTTGCGGGAGAAAGTTATGAAAAACAGTTTTGAAGAGATTTAGCACCCCCCAGAACCCCTAAACATCTCCGAAAATACATCCTTCTCCCAACCCAAAAGTGAATGTTATCTCTTTGGTATACAAAATACAGCAGTCCTAAGATTGGTATGGTTCATGAAACATTGAATGCTCACTCAAAGTCTTATGTAATTGCCACTAATAAAATCCCTGCTCAATGAAATTGCTATGCATTCTGGCCTTTCCAAGGATTCATATAGCTTGGATAGCTGCAAGACTAGGAAAATGAACCCACCACACAGAAAGCCCTGCTGAGCCCCTGTGGGTAGAGGACTTACTTGCCATCAGATCTTTGTGGAAGAATAATAATCTCTCATAAGTGGCAACAGCAAGAGCCAGCATAGTGTAATGGAATGAAGGCTGACTTTGGGATCAGAAGACCAGGGTTCAAATCTTGGATCTCCTGTGTCTTTGTCACTTAATTGCTCTCTGCCTCAGTTTACTCATCTGTCACATGAGAAGGTAAGACTCTATGATCCCTAAGGCAGTTATAAATCTCAGGATGCTAAGATCCATGCAGTGCTCTTCCTGTATCTTCAGGAGAGATGAGCTCAAAGGAGGTATACAGAAGAAGAATGCTTTCTTCTGTTTCTTCATTTGTCAAATGAAACAATTGGATAAGAAATGCTTTTTACTCCAACATTTTTTTGTTCACATGAGCAGAAGAAAATAATCAGAAGGTGAGAGAATTTTCAAGACCATCATCATCATCATTCCTTCTTTATCTCTCTGAGGACATAGACATACGTGTGAAGAAACACTGAGAATTGGCATACTTCCCTTCAGATTGGAGAGGAACCTTATTTTCTAATCAGTTTCCATTTCTTAATTCTGAAAAAAAATGCAACTTTTACCTAACTCAGTATACAAAATCTAAAACTCTCTCAAATTTGAATTTAGTCTAGCAATTCACAGGGGAAAAAGCAAGTGGATGAAAAAATGTCTATTAAAATTACAACATGCAGTTGGATAGACAACGTAGTGTTTATCTATCAGCATACCTTGGACAGAGCATATAAACGGATAGTAAGATGAGTCCAGAGTTAAACAAAAAAGAGTCAATCACCATTAGGAAACTGCAAAACTTTTTTTAATGACTACAAACTTTCTCCCAAAACAAAAGTCCATCTTTTTAATAACAATATTCAATTGGTGTTATTATATGGCTGCAAGATATGGAACATGACAGTCTCTGAAGATTTTAAAGTGAAGGCATTAGAAAAGGTTTCTATTCTGAGAAATTCCATAGTTCTGAATAGTTTGCATGATTCAACACAGTCTTCCCTCTCCCTCCCCATCCACCAATATCTCATAAGACGATTCTGCAATACATCCCATAAGATAATTCTTGAGTTATTCCTATCTGGGTTCTTATGTCAGAACTTTTACCTTCCTAATTGCTGCTGTAGTCATTCTATATAGCAGGAAATGAAGTTAATTCCTTCAAGATATGGTGCTGGTATTTTATAGGTAGTATTTTCTCATCTACAAACTTATGACACCCATTGGACAGGTGATAATCTATGAAATCCTGTAAATGAAATCTTACCATTTGGAAAATACAGTTGTTAGTTTGGGAGTTAATTTTTAAATTTCTATTACTTAGGGACTGAAGTTTCTGTTCTAATTCTTTATGAGACCTTGGGTCAGTCAACATCTCTAGGTCTCAGTTTCCTTCTCTGTAAAATAAGGGAGCTCTAAAGACCCTTGCCACTAAAAGATCCAAAACAAGTACTTTACACATGCATATTTAGTTTTATGCTTTGATAGCTAGCATTACTACAAATCTATCACAAACTCAATGTTTCTCTTTACAGAGACACTAGGATTCAGAGACTGCTAATATATCAGAAACAGAAGAGTTCTCAAAGATAGAGCATCTCCTCCAACTCTTTCATTTTATTGTTAAAGAAACAGAGGCCTACAGGAGAGAAGGGCAAGTGAATATTGCTAGCAAGGCAGCACTGGGACCAAAACCTGGAACTTCTTGATGTCCAGGCAAGTGCCCTTTCTACCACGTCATGCTGCCCCTCTTAATATGGTGATGGCCCTATTTCCTTTCATCTGACAACTTGGAAGAGGCTCGTACAAATAAAACAAGAACTGACCTCTCAGATGCTATTACAGAAAGATCTATGAAAATGCAAGCACAGTTTTTAGGACAAAACAGAGCAAACAGCACAAGGGATGGGTTAATTAAGCTCATCCATTCATTGTGGGAATGAGCAAAGGTAGGGCTGTAAAGGAAACATAACTGCAGTGGACATGGGCCTCACCAACTAGCATATGTGTTGTGTGAGATCAGGAAGCTAGGGGACATAGTGGATAAAGTGCTGGCTTTGTAGTGAGAAAGAACTGAGTGTGAATTCAGTCTCAGGTGCTTAAATGCTGTGTGATCCTGGGCAAGTTACTTAACTTCCCCCAGCCTCAGTTTTCCCCATTTGTAAAATGGGATAGTCATAGTAGCTACTTCACAGAATTGTTCAGATGAATTAACATCTAGAAATCATTTTGTAAACCGTAAAGTATTATCATTGTTAGAGCTCTAGGAAAGTCCTGTAATCATCACAGTACCTGTGCTTATAATATACATAACTAAGTGTTAAGTGTATATCTTATGGGGTTTTTTTTCCAGTGTCTTGACTCCTGTAGACAAATAGATATGAGGGAATGCAGACTACTGTATCTCTATGAATAAACATGTCTAAGAGGCTCCCACAGGTGATGTTGGTATGCAATGTGACCCCCATAGACATTGTCTATAATGAATCATCATATTCCCCTGGTCTATAAATTGTAGAAAGCAAATCAGAAGGATAAATTTCCATAGGAGGACAAGAAGATGGGTGTGACTTATGTGACCAGCGTTGCTTTCCTGATGGGTTTGTTGTATGTTCTTAATTCTCTTACAAACAGAAATCAAACAATGACCACAATGCTTCCTGCAATAAACCTTCAATTCTATTATTGATCCAGAAATTGGGTTCATAGTGCCTAATAACTAATACTTCTTTGATACAATAACTGTGATAAAGAACATCAATAAAACATTTATATTAAAAAATTAAGTTTGGCAGGAGAAAAAATTGCTGACAGTTGTACGGTCTCATGTAGGAGGCATTCATTGTATTTATCAAAACTTTTAGACAAAAACTCCACCACACTCCCCACTCTCCAATAACAATATACTGAGAAGAAAGCTGTGAAGAAAAAGAAATCTGAGTACAGAAAAGGAAGAAACAGAGAGCACAGGCTAGGATATGGAGGGATTACGTCTTGGCAGGGAGGAGTCATTTTTAAAAATACTCGAATCTTTAAGAGATTCCTTGACATGACTGTACCACAACAAGGAACCAGGTGGAGCTCAAAATGAAAGGAGAAGTGATCATCAGGTTTGGACTGGACAAAAATGTGCCAAATTTTTAAAAAATGCATATGATGCAAAAGATGGAAGGAACCTCACAGAGCATTAAGGCCAACTCGATTTTACAGAGGAACTTACTGAGACCCAGAGCAGGGAATGACTTGCCCACATTCTCACTGCCCTTAAATGGCGAATCTGGGATTCCAATATTCTGACACCATGTCTATGCTTCTATCACCTGAGGACTTATCAGGGATATTGCACAAAGAATTACTACATGGCATATGAGGCTAGACTAGATGCCTTCTGAAGTCCCTTTCCACGCTGAGGTTTCATGATTGTTGAAGTAAAAGATTTAACAAAGAATTGGGGAGCGGGGAGCCAAGGTAATCGAATGAAATCTGCTGAGATCCTGTGAAAGGCTAACGGATTATTCTAATCTTTAGCAACTATATCATGGCATAACAGGCAAATGTTACTTTTGCTTTCTCTATATTTCCTAGACTTCTCGAGACTCCTTTTATCTTGACCATACCCAAAGGCTTGGCAGACCTAAGAAGTAATAGAATTTCTTTCATACCAGTTTCTACTTGTGCCAACAAGATCTGGAATTGGTGACAAGTCAATAAACCTATCTTCTCGTCTGGAAATCCAGTCATGGCAGAGTTTGTGTCTCTCTTGCTCCCTCCCTATTTCCCCCTCCCCCTGACCACCTAACATTTTGGTTTTCCCTCTTTGCTCTTGGACTGTGGCCCCACCAACACCAGAGTCTCTGTGCTGGTCACAGTGACGATGCAGCCGTAAGCCTTGTGAGTCCAAGGGTTGTCCTGTCAAGTGACCATCATCGTAGGGAAGCCATCATCATACTGGTACTTAATCACTGTGCTGTGGAAAACCTCAAAAGGAAGCTCCACCTTCCTCCAATAGGAAGATTATTGAGAATTATCATACTGCAGATAACGGATCAACCGGCCAGGGAGGGGCAAAGTGTCTATGAGACTGATGCGATATTTCCCAATGGCCTTTCGAACTCTCAGGCGGCAGAGGTGAGCCAGGGGCCTTGGCGGCTCTAGAACAAAAAGAAAAAGACTGAAATCAAGGACTTATTATTTAAAAGCTTGAGAATCCCAGACAGACTCAACCCTTTATCCCTACCTACAGATTCTAGCCTTAGCAATGGCATCCTAGAGATTGAGAGCAGGGGCTAGTAGGTTCTTAGTTCAGTTGATTCAAACTTCTACCAGAACAGACACTTCATAAATATTTGTCAAACTAAACTTCATTGTTATATCTTGACCTCTGAGATCAACCCAACCCTATCTTGATATCTATTAGAGTTATTCTTCAAGAGTCCTGAATAATTAAGTGATGGAGGAAGAGTATGTGTAAAGGATAAAAAAGAGGGGGGTAAAGTGGAAAGAACTTGAAAGTAGAAATCCAAGGTTCAAATGCTGGCTCTGACACTTACTAGCTGTATAATACTAAGTAAATCATTTAACCTCAGTGAACCTTATTTTCTTTGTCTAAAAAATGAGTTATAAAGATACTTACATTAGCTACCTCCTGGGATTATTTTGAAGGAAAGAATTTTATAAACACTAAAGTTCTCCGTAAATGTATTATTGTTAGATATGCTATGTGATATGGGCAAGCTGCTTTTCTTTAATAGTTTTCTCCATTAAAAAAAAGTTTGGATAAAATAATGTCTAAGGAGCCCTCTATAGTTCTAACTTGCTCAAAAAAGTGAGATGACATCAGGATCACCTAGGTAAGAGATAATCCAGTCCTCATAGAGCTCATATTCTAGTGGAGATTAGGGAAGAAGGTAGTAGAAGTAACATAAGTTTTTCCTGAAAAGGCATTGAGACATTTCTTGAGATTTGGTTGACTCAAGAGAATAAAAATTAATGCTGTTGACATTACTTCCTCTCACCTGAGGCATGCTGGGAATGGGGAGAGGGGAGGCTTTAATGTTTGTTGGATCATCTTGGGTAACTAAGGCAAGAGAGCCTTGCTCAGCTGAATCAACTTGGGAGGTCCTCAATGCCTTTTTTTGCTTATTTTTTTAATTTTTTAATTTTATTTTTAGTTTATGAAATAAAATAAGTATTTCCCTATCATAGTATAATAATAATCTTTACTACTTTTCTGCTATGGCTAATTAAATTTTATTCCAGTATCAAGGCTTATTGACCAGGGGACCAGCCTGAGTCCAGTCCAGTCAGGAATAGAGGGATATATAAATAACACATGAGATTATACAGAAGAATTAGAAGTACCACTCTTTGCATGAAAACCACTAATAGAGGGTAGTGGGGCATTGGGAAAGACTTCTCTTCATAGAGTGGTGCTTGAGCTAAGTCTTGAATGAAGCCAGGGGAACTAAGAGATGGAGTTGAGGAGAGAGAGCATTCTAAGTATGACAGATATTCAGCAAAAAAAGGCATGGGGATGGGGATGGAGTGACCTTTAAGAGGAACAGCAGCATTTAGGCCAGTAGATTGTAGTGTACATGGAAGGGAATCAAGTGTAACAAGACTGAGTGGGCAAATCCCCTGCCAGGAGGTAGATTACACCCAACGCTCATAAACACCTGCTTTTTCTTTGATGACAGCCCAGTCTTCATAGCTCTCAATGTGTTCCTTCAGCCTGGCACACAGCTGCACATTCCCAACGTAATCCAGGAGAACATCAATAATAGGCCCAGCCCAGCGGCTGACCTCAGGGGCAGAGATGATTTCACAGAACTGAGAGAAAGAACATAGGCAGGCAGTTCAGGATCTCAGCCAATCAATCCACTGACTGATCAATAATCATTTATTAAAATCTTTCTATAATAGTCCAAGCATCCTAAGAGGAAAGATTCTTAGATTACGGTTCTACACCTATTTGCTGATTCTACTGTAAGCCCATTGGACCATAAGAAAGGAACATGGTGAAAAGATTTTGGAACTTGGAGTTCAAATATTTTTGCTCAAGTCTGGACTATGCAATTTACTAGCCATGTGATCCTGCGCAAGTTACCTCCTCATTGTCTACCTATTTCTTCTACAAAGTGAGCATGCCATTGCAATGCTTAACTCACAGGGTCATTGTGAGGACCAGATGTGCTAATGTAATATAGTTCTCAGGCAGCTAGGTGGCACAGTGGATAGAGCGCTAGGCTTGGAATCAGGAACGCTCATCTTGAAGAGTTCAAATCCAGCCTCAGACATTTACCAGCTGTGTGACCTCTGGTAAGTCACTAAATTCTGTTTGCCTCAGGTATCCCATCTGTAAAATGAGAAGAAAATGGCAAACTACTCCAGTATCTTTCCTAAGAAAACCCCTAAATGAGGTCATGAAGAGTCCGACACAACTTAACAACCATAATAATCCCAAACAATGCTACAACATTTAACTCTAGTCAGACCAGTCCAAGATTCTAGATGCAGCTAGGGGGCACAATGGATCGAGTGCTTGGCCTGGAATCAGAAGACCTGAGTTCAAATCCTAACTGTGTGACCTTAGGCACAGGTTCTAAAAACTGCCTGCCTCCGTTTCCTAACTGTAAAATGGGATTGTAATTGTACTTCCCTCATAGGGTTGTTGTATAAAGTGCCTGGGATATAGCAGGTGCTTAATAAATGACTGTTTTCTTTCCTTTCTTTCTTTTTTCCTTCCTGTGTTTGACAGCATTCCGCTTAGGATTCCCCTTAGATTCATTTAGTCCAAACTACCACCCAATGCAGTGATCTTCTCAACATTCTAACCTCTGTTTAAATAATTCCAGGGACAGACAACTCATCACCCATCAACGGATCCCATCCTTGTGTTTGAAGCATCACTACTTCTCCTGGGAATCCTTACACCCGGGGGCTTCCTTCCAGGCACACACAAAACAAATGATCCCAGTAAAAGTCAATGGTTTTGTTCAAGAGGGATGAGGAATGTACATTTGCAGGATATGATGGACCTCATCAACTTTTGGCCAATCTTTCTCCGTGGAGTAGGCTTTTAAATCACCCAAGATGATGGGCCAGGGAAATAATTGAGTTAAAAGACTTTTTAAATGGGGACATCAATCTCTACAGTACACTAAACAGCTATAGAAAGTTGATTTTTTCTCTTCTAAATTACTAGTCAAATTTCTCAACCTGGCAATGTTCTAAAAAGTATTTTCAAGGGCAATTCTTCCTCATTTGGAGACTACCCTGACCTGTTTCCATCTCCTTCCTACACTTGAGTGCATTACTGCTCTCTACTGGCACAAAAATTAGTTACTGCTTTGCCCTATTTCTGACTTTGAGAACTGACCCCGCCTCACCCAGACCAGGGGTTTTTAACCCAGGGTCCATAAACTTGTGCTTTAAAAAATTAGTTTGATAAACTTATTTCAATGTAATTAGTTTCCTTTATAATCTTACATATTTTATTTTCTGTGTTTGAAAACATTCGGAGAAGAGCACTGTTGTCACCGAGTTGTTAAGTCATTTTTCAGTTGTGTCCAACTCTGTGACCCCATTTGAGATTTTCTTGGCAAAGATACTGGAGTAGTCTGCTATCTCCTTCTCCAGTTCATTTTACAGATGAGGAAACTGAGGCAAAGAGGATTGAGTGACTTGCTCGAAGTCATATAAGTGTCTGTGGCTTGATTTGAACTCATGAATCAGAGGAATCTTCCTGACGCCAGGTTCAGTGCTCTATTTACTTTGCCACCTGGCTACCCAGTTGTCCTCATAGCTAGCATTTAATAGTACTTTACTCAATTTACAATTATCTCAATTTATTCTCACAACTATTCTATTATTCTCCCCATTTTACAGATGAAGAAATTGAGACAGAAGTTAAGGGACCTGTTCAAGGTCACTTAGAAAGTTGTTTGAGGCTGGATTTGAGTTTAGGTCATCTTGACTCCAGGTCCATTTCTCTATCTATTGAATCACCTAGCTTCCTGAGCTTCAATGGACCTCCAAAAGGGTCCGCAGCACAAAAAAATGTCAAGAATCCCTGCTCTAGAGATTCATTCATCTACGTGCAGAACACAGATTATTAGATAAGATAGAGAAACTCATAATCTAGTAGTGGGTTAAACATACATAAAAAGAATGCAGAATATGATATGAAAAGCTCATAAGAAAAGTGTAAAGCCAAGTACTATGTGAGTTCCAAGGGGAATCCAGGAAAGACTTCCTTGACGAAGTGACATTTTAAGGTAGGTTTGAAAGGATAAGCAAGAATTCAACCAGTTAATAAGGAGAGAAAGAGAATTACAGGTAGAGAGAACTCTGTAAGCAAAAGCATAGAGACCATATCTCATTTAAAATAGGCTGATATCAAAGTATAGAAGGCCTTGAATTCCAGACAGAGAGGAGTTTAAACTATACTGAGTAGACAATATAGAATAATGAACCATTTTGGAAAAAAGAAGTGATATGAGCAGATCTATGCATAATTAAAATTATCTTATAATTGTATTCAGTATGGATTGGAAGGGAGAAAGCTTCAAGGCAGAGATACCCAGAATTCATTCAATTATTTCCCTGGTCCATCATCTGGGTGATTTAAAATCCTATCCTAGGAAGAAAGCTTGGCAAGCAACTCTGCAAAAATTGATGAGGCTCATCATGTCCTGAAAATGCATGTTCCTCATCTCCCTAGAATAAGAAGACTATTCACTTAATTCTAGTGCGTTAGTCTGTTAATTATTTTCTATTTATCTTCTACCTAGATTGCTTTGTTTGCTTTGACTCCCATTCTACTTTAAACTCTGTGAGTGCAAGAATTGTCTTTTCCCTTTTTTTGTAGCCTCAGCACTTAATAAATGTTTGTGGATTGATTGATTATTTCTGTGGTTTAGATAGTTTATAATGAGGGCTTTTACCAGGATGGTAGCTATGGGAACAGAAAGGAGATGGATATAGGAAATATTGGTGAAGTGGAATTAATAGAACTTGGTAATTGATGGCACATGAGAGGTGAGGGAGAACAAAGGGCAAAGGTAACCCCAAGATCTAGTCCAACATTTCTCAAGTTGATTTAGCCATGGAATAATTTTGTCTTTGAAATAAATTGAACCATAGTGTTTGGAATTTAAAGAGAGCATAGAAACTACCTAGTCTAGCCCTTTTATTTTCCATAATAGATGCCCAAAGGAATGAAATAAATGATTTGCCCAAAGCAACACAGATCTTTCTCAGATTTGAAATCCCATGAGTTCAGGGTACATATGTATTCTGTTTCATCTTCACAGCTGCCTCAGTATCTAGTATCACTAGTGCTCTATATACAGTAGGAACTTAAGTCTTTATTGAATTGAATTGATTAAAACCTTTGCAATTAATAACTCATACATAACTAATGTAGAGTTGACCGGAACAGAATCCAGATCAGGAAATGGCAGTTCTGTTGGCCTCCACCCTGATGAGGTCATATCTCCAATCCCATGCTCCATTCTGGACATCACAATTTAGGAAGAATATTGACAAATTGGATCACATCTAGAGCAGCTCAATGGGGTGAAAAGGGTCTTGAGACTATGACATGAGAATCACATTAAAGAACTATGAACATTTAACCCAAACAAGAGAAGATTGGTTTGTTTGGGGGGTTTTTTACAGGAGGGAGGTAGAAAAGAATCCTAATTACTATCTTCGAATATTTAAAATTTTCATAGGTAAGGATTAGATTTGTTCTTCTTTATCCCAAGAGACGGAATGAGGAAAGATGGATAAAAATAACAGAAAAGAACATTGGGTATTTAAATCTCTTCACAAACCATCCCCTTTTGTCTTACTTGTCTTCTTATACATTATGCCTTGCCCCTTGGCAATCCTGTCATACCGGCTTACTTGCTGGTCTGCATACATGACATTCTATTTCCCATCTCTATGCCTTTGTCTTTGCTGTGCCCCATGCCTGTAATTTTACCTTCCTCTCTCAGAATTCTTGGTTTCCTTCAAGGCTCAAGACAAGTGCCACATTCTACCTGAAACCTTTTCCTATCCTTCCCCCTCTATCCTAGTTGCTTTCATAAAATTCTTTGCGTTCATTTTGCATAAGTTATGTCTAGCTGTATATATTTACATGTTGTCTCTCCTTGTTAGAACATAAACCCCTTGAAAGCAAGAATTATTTCACTCTTATCTTTGTATTTCTAGTACCTAGCACAAGGCTTGGCACATAGTAGGTTCTTAATAAAGGTCTTTTGGATGAAATGTCAGGAAAAACTTTCCAACAACTGTAAGTGAACAAAAAACAGTGGATTGGGGTGCTATCTTGAGGTCTTCCAGTAGAGGCAGGATAACCAGTCTTTGGGGATGTTATAGATTCATTATTTGGGAAGAAGCTAGACTCAGTGACACCTGAGATCCTCTTCAGCTCTGTGGTTCTATGACTTTATGCTAGTCTTGAGTTTCTCTACCTACCTGGACAACAGTGGGTGATTTATCCAAAGGCATCTCATTGAACCTGCTTGATGTGGTCTGTGTGTCTGGGTGGGGGCCATTCCCATACTGACAGGTGAAGCAGGAATCGCCATTACACCCTAGGTCCATGAGGAATTTCAGAAGTGAAAGACACTTCATGGAGAACATAATAGTGGCTGGGAAGGTGGTGGGATGACTGGAGATGTAGGCATCAATGTTGGCCCCATAGTCCAGCAGGAGCTTCATAGTCTTGATGCAGCCATGGCGGATGGAGATGAGCAGAGGGTTGATGATGTCCACGTTGGGGCTTGCCCCAGCCTGTAGAAGCATTTCAGTAGCGTAGATGTTGTTATTGATAACAGCAAAGTACAGGGGAGTGCTCCGCCTGTCCTCATACAACCGGGACCTCTCTGGGGACAGGATAGCATTGACATCATAGCCAGCATCCAAGAGTTCCTCCAGCACATCATCATTATTCCTCTCGGCAGCCAAGTGAAGAGGGCTTATCCCACTGCGCTTGATACGTGTGCGGCTGGTCACAGGAAGCAGCATCTGAACAATCCTATGCAGCAAGACAGAAATAAATTATGGGATATCTCACTAAGAGCTTTACTTGGAATAGGACAAATGTACTGTTGATTCTATAGTCATGTTATTCTGTTATAGCAGAAATAGCAATGGCCTTAAGAGTTTAAAAACCTGATTTCTGGTCCTAATTCTGTAACCCAGTGACCTTAAGCAAGTCACATAACCTTTCCAGTCCTCAGTTTCCTTGTTTGTAAAAGTAGAGGTGACTAGGTAATACAGCAGATCGATCACCAGACCTGGAGTCAGGATGATCTGAATTCAAATCCAACCTGACCCTTGGGCAAGAGACTTAATCTTTGTTTGCCTCATTTTTCCTCAGCTTTAAAATGGGAATAACAAAAGTACCTACCTCCCAGGTTGTTGTGAGGATCAATAGGGAATAATGTCATCTCTCCCACCTGTGTTGTTACAAGGATCAAAGGAGGAAACATCATGTGAAAATACTCTGAAAAACATAACTGTTTCAGGAAGGTACTATTTTTATTACAGCTAATAACAGAGACAGCCAGGTAGCACAGAGGATAAAGAGTGATAGGCCTGAAATCAAGAGGAAATGCATTTAAATCCAGCAGATACTTACTAGCTGTATGACCCTAGGGATAGGACTGGACCTCTGTCTGCCTCAGTTACCTCAACCATAAAATGAAGTTGATAAAAATAACATGTATCTCTCAGAGTTAGTGTGATAGCGATAACCAAATGAGAATGTTGTAAAGCATTTAGCACAGTGCCTGGCACATAATAGCTACAGTATTATTATATTTTTAATTTATTATATTTTTATTATATTATATTTACAATGCATTATATTATATTTGTATTTTTTGTATTATAATTTATATTATTAACAATACTAGTTATTCTTATTAATTTAACAAACCTATTATGTTTCGAGTACCATGTAGGTATCCTGGGAGAGAAGTATGAAGTAAGAGAGCCAAAAAGGCAGGAAATATAATCCTTGTATTACAGGAAATTTTATTTTAACTGAGGAGACATTTTCTCTGGAGTCAGAGGACCTTGGTTCCAATCCCTACTCTGATGTGAATCCTGGAAAAGTCATTTAATCTCTCTGGGACTTAGCTTCCTCATTTGTAAAATGAGGAGGTTAGATGGAACAGGGGTGTGCTGGATCTCACTAAAGGTCAAATTTACAGTCTGAGCATTTACACCTAGGGAATCAACAAATGCATAAATCAGGCCTTGATTTATTGTTCTAGTGATTGCCTACGGCCTACACTTAATTGAAAGTATTCATCTGTTGTTACCCTTGAGTCATTAGGATTCTTTCTGAACTCATTTGGGATTTTCTTGACAAAGATACTGGATTGGTTTGCCATTTCCTTCTCCAGTTCATTGTACAGATGAGGAAACTGAGGTAAACAGCGTCAAATGATTTGCCAGGGTCACACAACTAGTAAGTATCCGAGGCAGGACCTGAACTTAGGTCCTCCTGATTCCAGAGCTGGCACTCTATCCACTGCGCCACCTAGCTCCCACCTACCTCACCTAGTGTTAATAATGCAGAATAAACTTCAAAGACTTTTTTTTCAGAGAGCTGGTAGTTAAATCTTTTCCCAGCATACCACTGCCTCTATACCTGTTGTTGTTGTGTTCGTCCTTCATTGCCGAAGAAGACCATGCCATCAGAGAAATAATGACATGACTTGCACTTGACTCTGTTTTGAGTGAGGGAGGGCTGTGCAAGGTCATCAATCTCACTTCTCCTCCTAAGCCATCTGGATCCAGGGACCAGATATTCATCAGGATGATGGGAGATAACCCAGGATGCTGGTGCACAGAATGATAAGGATGCTTTTCTAAAATTCTAGTGCATTTTCAAAATGCTCAGGGTAAAAACTATTTGACGGACAGCCATGGAATGAACCTTACCCCCAACAAGAAAGGCTCTATGCTTAAAAAATGGGAAGCCACAGTCCTACCAGATCTCAAACTGCATTGTAAAGCAGCAATCATCAAAACCACTTGGTATTGGCTAAAAAATAGAGAAGTTGACTGGTGGAATAGGTTAGGTACTCAAGACACAGTAGTCATGATGATCCAATGATAAATCCAAAGAAACGTTAGTAGTGAATTGTTAGCATCAACGTCAGGTGGGCAGACTTAACAAACATAGAAGTTACTTTTATTATATTTATCTGATTTTTATAGCATCAAAATTATGTTATCTGGACTTGCTAACTTCTAAGGACTCTTCACATTCTAACATTCTACGATCTAAGCATTTTCTAAAAAAAAAATACTAGGTCAAAATTCCATAGCACTTAAGATTTATTGATTTCTTTCCTAAAAACTTTGTGAGGTAAGTGAAGAAAAATAATTGTCTCCATTTCAAAAACCAAGACACTGCATTTCAGAGTGGTCTACTCCAGTTTACAAAGTTATTTCCTTCTACCTTCAACATTGTGTTCTATATCCTAATATACTCTATGTCCAAAAATCCCTTTCAGTTCTAATATTCTCTGGTTCTGATACCATTTTATAGGGCTTATCACAAGGACAGGACTACATGACTCTAATCCTTCTTTCAAAGGGTGCTAGAATTTCAGTTTGTTTTGAATGAGTCTTAATATTTCTCTCCAAATGGATAAGACTTATCAGTTCATCTGAACTGAGAGGAACACTGTGTGAAAATATGCTGATTTACACATATAGGCTGATATATGTGTGTGTGCATGTGTATGTGTGGTGTGTAAAATCTGAGATAATCAGAAAAATCATGACATTAAAGTCCCTTTTCAAATGCAGATGTTATCTTGGAGGCCTAATAAAAGTATCACTGCCTGGGGAGAGGTGGTATTATGTGATCGTTTTATTTTCAGTCAGAGGAGTTTTACTGGGTGGGAAGGGATTCAGGACACTTGGTTTCTAGTCTTCATCCTACCAGAAGGTCACCTAGTCAGAGCCCTCATTTGGCACAGAAAGGTAGAGTCAAGATACTTAAAAGAGAACTGACCTTAGGCAAAATCCAAGAGACAGGGTCATACTTTCATGTGGGAGAAGGTAGGTGACACTTCGACTCATTGAATTTTTATCTTCAGGTATTGCAAGAAAAATAAACAAAGGAAACCTTTGGACACATAGTTCTCTTTGGGCCTTTGTCTTCTCTTAGAGAAAAGTCATAGGAACATAGACCTTGAGTTGAAAGGGATTTCTAAAGTTATCTAATTCAACCCATCCATATTTATGGATGAGGAAATGAAGGCCGAAAAGGTTAGGTGATTTGCACATGTTCCCACAAGTAGAAAGAGAAAGAGTTAACATTTGAATTGCAGTACTCTGACTGAAAAATCATTTTTTTTAATGTACCATACAGCCTCTCTAGTCAAAATGTAACTATGATTAATTTGCCCAAGGGAATAACTTACAACAGACCTTTTTCTCAGTGATGACCAAGATATCTAACTCAGAGATTCCCAATATGGGGATGGGTTTGTATTGCTAGGTAATGAATTTCCCATTACTGGAAGTGATTAAACAGTAGCCAGATTGTGATGTGTCCAGAATGATATAGAGAAAATGATTGTACCAAATGACTTGGAAGGTCTTAAGATTCTCTCATTTTAAGATGTCATTCTGTACCCTCCTCCTTCCTTTACAGAGGAACCTTGGGCATGCAACTTGGTTGATACGCTGATTAGTTTTAACAGACCTCTTTTATTCCCCT
The DNA here is from genome assembly GCA_028658325.1 of Potorous gilbertii. Classification (NCBI taxonomy): domain Eukaryota; kingdom Metazoa; phylum Chordata; class Mammalia; order Diprotodontia; family Potoroidae; genus Potorous; species Potorous gilbertii. The sequence continues at coordinate 38,752,284 of CM053774.1, forward strand.
CTCTTTTTGATACTTATTAAAGGCAGTGTGGGAGAGTGGCTAGAGAGCTAACCTCCAAGCCAGGACAACTTGGGTTCATAACCCATCTCTGAGACCTCATGGATTTGTGACCCTGCCCTATTCAACTTCACTGTCATTCAACTTCTCAGTGTTTTAGGTAACTCTCTAAGACTGTAAGTTGCAAAGAAAGTGTTGACTTACATTGGCAGAGTTCCCTATACCAATGGAATTACAAGGCCACTCCCTATGTTTATTTGTTTTAGTCATATCCAACACTTTGTGACCCTATTTGGGGTTTTCTTGGCAAAGATATTGGAATGGTTTTTGCCATTTTCTTCTCCAGCTCATTTTACAGGTGAGGAAACTGAGGGAAACAAGGTGAAGTGACTTGCCCAGGGTCACACAGCTAGTAAGTGTCTTGAGGACAGATCTGAACTCAGCAAGATGAGTCCTCTTGATTCCAAGCCTAGGACTCTGTCCACCACACCATCCTATGCTTTTACTTCATTCTAAAGTATAGATCTCTGGATGGGGAAGGGGAGAGAGAAGTAAAAGAATACAGACAAATCATCAATCCAATTTTAAAAGACTCCGTGTTTCTAAGATTACATGATTTTAGAAACTGGTTCCTATTATTCCAGATTCTATGCCTGAGGCCAACAGACAAGGGACTATTGAGGAATGCAGATTCAGTGGCAGACCCTAATCTTCACAGGTGACCACATCTTTTCACACGTTTCAGTGGAGGGCAGGAACAGTTCACAGAGCAAATGCCACGTAAACAGTTTCTCAGCTTACCCAAGTCCTGGCAAAATGAATTTTTTCTGGCCCCCTTGAAGTTGGACACCACTAAGTCACACTATGATACTGGCAGAAAGTATTATCATTGAGATCACTGACTGTTGTTTCACAAATCAATCTTTCAAACCTACAAAGGAAATTTACACACCCAGGGGACTCATTGCCTTATAATTTCTGTTTGTGCAAGCTCAGGAGACTTGATCTAGACTCACAAAGGTGGCGGTCAAAGGAGGAAGGGCTGGGTGCTGTGGGCCTGGCCCTCAGCCATCCCTAACAAATGCTTTGTCATAGCCATAACATTCCCCAAAGCACCTACTGCTCAGGGCCAGAGGGCTCTCTTTGCCCAGGCAGGGGTCAGCAAGGATCACAGTGACAGAGCTGGGAGGCACCTTATGGACCATTAAATCCAGCTCTCTCACTTTGTAGATGGGGAAACAGAGGCCAAGAAAGTAAAATAACTTGCCAGGGGTCTAATATCAGAGGTAGGATATAAACCAAGATCTTTGTTATTGTTGTTCAGTTGTGAGTTTATTATCACTGACTGGCAAGTAGTTTTTCTCTTGTCCAACTCTTCATGACGCCATTTTGGGCTTTTCTTAACAAATATACTGGAGCATTTGCCATTTCCTTCTCCAGCTCACTTTACAAATGAGGAAACTGAGGCAAACAGAGTAAAGGGACTTGCCCAGGGTTACACAGCTAGTAAGCATCTGAAACTGGATTTGAACTCAGAGAGATGAACCTTTCTGGTTCAAAGGCCAGTGCTCTATTCACTGCATCATTCAGCTGCACCAAGGTCTGTCTGACTTCAAGTTCACTGTGCTATCCATAACTTCTCAGCTTCAGAGGTAAAGAGAATGGGAGTGTAATCTTGGCTATTCTACTTAACAGGTGTATGACCATAGGCAAGTCATTTCTCCCTATCTGAACCTTAGTTTCCTCATTTGTAAGATATGGGAGAGTGGTCCTCTAAGTGGTCCTAATTCTCAGACATACATACATACATATATATACACACATATACATACATATATGTATGTATATACACACACAGATATATATCTATGTGTGTATATATGTATACATATATTAAGTGTGTAGTATAAATATTTTTCTCCCCATTGTACAGATGCAGAAACTATGCCTCAGAAAAAGCAACATTCCACTCATTTCCTTTCTCTTCTTAGAAGAGAGGGAGGGCACGTTGCTAGGGTTCTCAGAACCTTGAATAGGAGAATGACGTTGAAAACCCCCTACAAACCTTCAGCATTTTTCCCCTCTAGAGAAAATAAAACAAAAGTACAATTTCCCATTAGAAGCTTATCTGTATACATAGAATGATTCGTCCCCAAGTGTTCTCCCAAGTCAATATTGTCTGGCCTTCTCTTAACCTCCAGAGATATGAGCAGCGGGGATACAGGCCTTCCCTCTCCTTTTCCTAGGCCTCCATTTACTATTAGTTATTTGGATTATTTGACAGTAAAGAATGTTTCTGTCTTTGTTCTGCAGGTATGGAAGGACCTCACTGGGTAGCAATAGATGAAGGAAGCTGTGTATAAATTAAATTTTTATGAAATGATTCATTTTGTAAACATACTAGAAGAGCACCATGGAGATTTAAAGAAACCCTGTGGAAAAACACAGAAAGGAAAGAAAGACCCTAATGAATATTTTGTGTGAATGTGGATTTTCATAAATCAATCTGCTTTGAGTAAAAAACACTTGTAGATGGAAATTGGCAAAAACAGAACCACAGAATGTTAAAATAGACCTTAGAAAGCATTTATTTAGCACCTACTAAGTGTCAGACACTGGGCTAAGGGCTTTACAAATATTTCATTTGATCTCTAAGGCCAGAATCTTAGCACAGAAAACAGAGAAGGCTAGGACCAGAAGGGCCCTTAGAACATAGAATGTAGAAAGTAGAAGGTCAGGATCGAGAGGGACCTTCAAGATCATTTAGTCCAGGAGTTATTAATATGTAGTTCATGGAGAGATTCCAGGGGGACCATGAACTTGGATGCTAATAAAATTAAAAATTAAAAAAATATATATCTTCATTTTTGCTAACCTCTAGCTGAAACTGAGCATTTCTTTCAATTATTTAAAGATATTTCTGAGAAGGGGTCCCAGGTTTCACCAACAAAAGTTAGAAACCTAGTTCAAGGCTGACTCCCCCTTTTTACAGATGAGGAAATTGAGGTCTGGAGAAAGGAAAGAATTTATTTGTTGGCATATAAAGGTATGGATGGTATCAAAGGCACTGGGAATTTTGAAGCAACAAGGCTTCTTTGTCAATGTTATCCACAGGTCCCACGCTTAGGGAAAAGCATTGTCACCTAGTGGACAAATTGCCTTAGAATCAGCAAGACATAGGGGCAGCTAGGTGGTACAGTGGAGAGAGCACCAACCCAGGAATTAAGAGGACCTGAGTTCAAATCTGACCTCCTATAATTTATTAGTTGAGTGCCCTGAGTAAGTCGAGGACCTGAGTTCAAATCTGACCTCCTATAACTTATTAGTTGAGTGCCCTGAGTAAGTCACTTAACCCCAACTGCTCCCACATACACACACACAAAAGAAAATAATCAGAAAGGCCTGACTTTGAGACTTGCCTCGGACACAAACCTATTATGCAACCTTGGGCAAATCCCTTAATCTCTTACTTTCTGGGTCAGCTTTCTAAGACTAAAAGTTGTAGAGATGCCTGCAGTTAGGCATCACAATGGAGAGGGCACTGGGCCTGGATTGAGGAAGACTCATCTCCCTGAGTTCAAATCCAGCCTCAGATACTTCCTAGCTGTGTGACCCTGGGCAAGTCATTTAGCCCTGTTTGCCTCAGTTTCCTCATTTGTAAGGTGAACTGGAGAAGGAAATGGTAAATTACTCCAGTATCTCTGCCAAGAAAACCCCCAAATGGGGACACAGGACTTGATAATTACAACTTCCTTCTTCTAATCCTTTGATCTTTTTCCTGTCTCTAGCTTGTTTGTATATGTTTTATTTGCTTGTATTACCCCCAATAGAATGGGAGCTCCTTTTGCCTCTTCTGGTATCCCCCATGCTTCTTACGGTTCATGGCACATGGTGTGCATTTGGTAAATGTTTATTGACTGACTGGACAGAGTGGCTGAACCTATACCAATAGAGGTAGTTTCCTCATCTCGGGAGTTGCCTGGAAATCCCAGGCTCAGCCTCTCTCCCAAACCCTGATCAAGAAGGGTGTTACCAAAGAGACAAACACTGTAGAAATCAAGAGCAAATGTATTGTTATGATTTCCATGTAATAGAGTTTTTATGCTTTTGCTCAACGTCTGAATAGGACATTCCTATAAAATTACACACTAAATTTGCATGACTCCTGAGGGTTCACCATGGAAGATATCATTCCAAATACCAGAGCAGTTCATAATGATGGTCTACTTGGCAGAAGGCCTTTCCATTTCTAAAAAACATGTGGTGCTGGCTGCTCTCAAGATACAGTGTTAACACTTCATTTCACTCCAATGAAAAAAGTCAGGTCTGTACTTGACCTGTGATAGAGATAGGACCTTGTCATTAATTATATCAATTACAACTATGGAGAGAGCCTTGAGCCAGGAATAAGTCTAAGAACACCACATAATTCAAGCACCTTAATAGATTCATAGGCTCATGGACTTAGAGCTGTTAAGTGACCTGAATCAAACCCTCTCATTTTACAGAAGAGAAAACTGAGGCCCAGAGAGGTTAGGAGACTTGCCCAAGGTCACAACAGCTACTAAGTACCTGAGGCAATTTGAATCCTAGCCTTCCTTCCTGTTTTCAAGTCCTGTGGTCTATCCACGAAGCCAGCCCAATACAGGCAACTTTCTACAACCGAAGTAACTGTCGCCAAAGTTCTGTGCCAGTCGAATATTTCTAAATTGAATCATATCATGAACGCACTGGGAGAGCCTGACATTTAAAAGAACCCTACAGAGGGCATACATGTAAAGCAAAGAGTTGTTCCTATTCCCATACATTTTATGTGTATGTGGATTTTCATGTATGTGGATTTTTATGTATCCAATTTGTTTAAATTTCTGCTTGTAGGTAGAAATTGGAAACCCATAGTAGAATATCTGAGTCCGCTGTCCATTTTGCAAATTAAAAAATCCCCCAAGCATTGTCAAACAGCTGGGGATCAGTGCCGAGGTCAAATTAGAAGGAATCTGAGGTCAAGCACAGAGGTGCATTAGAAATAAGTAATCTTCTCATCTGGACATGGAGGATCCCTCAGTGTCCAGCAAGAGGTTCGGCACAAAGTTTTATTTTCTTGTGTGTTGTTGGTGTTGGTGACTTCCTTAGGGTAGGGAGGGATTCCCTCTGCCAACGCAACACAACACAACCTGCTTTGCAACTTCGTGTCTGAAGGATGCATGAACGAACAAATTTACAAGTCTGTCACTGAAAGCATTTCAAAGCCTCTTGAATCATCTATTATTTTGCATCATCCCTCCATCCCCATCTTCATTAACAGAAGTAATTATGCAATATATTTATCTCTCCACCAAAAAAAGGAGGCATTAGGTAACAGGACAATTGGAAAAACTGAGTAATATTTACATTTTTTCCCTAGGAACCTCAGCTGGTAAGTATTAACTCCTATTTCCGTAGCATGTTGAGGTCTACAAAATGCTTTTTGTCACAAGTAGGAAGGGCAAGTGCTATTATTCCTTTTTGGCTGATGACGAAACTGAGATTCAGACTTTCCCAGGTTTGCATGGCTAACATGATCATTCGAATGCAAGTCTCCTATCTCCTAGTCCTGGGCTCAAAATAGGGAGAGCAGAAAGGACATCTAGCTAAGTCTACTACTAACTAGCTGTGTGACCTTGGACCAGTCATTTAACTCATTTGGGCTTCCATTTCCTCATTTACAAAATGAGTTCTGTCTAGATGAATGTTAAATTTTGTTATTACTAACTACAGAGCTTTAATGTTTTCAAAGTGCTTATGGATGGCAAGGACAGGCTTGTAGATAGGCAGACAATGCTTTTAAGACATTAAGTTGTGGCACTGATGGAGGGTTTTGTTTTTTGGGTTTGTTTTTTTTATCCATAAGGAATGATAGTCAGGTGATGGAACAGACAGAGTGTTGGCCTGGAGTCAGAAAGACCTGAGTTCAAATATGACCTCAGAAACTTCCTAGCAGTGGGATGACCCTAGGCAAATCACTTAACTGCTTTTTGCCTCAGTTTCCTCATCTGCAATCTGGAACAATAACACCTACCTCCTAGGATTGTTGTGAAGGTCAAGTGAAATACTAATGACAAAGTGCTTAGCACAGAGCCTGGCATAGTAAGTATTATGCAAATAGAGTAAGTATTATGACGTAGTAAGCAATATATAATGTTAGCTGTTACTGCTGTTTGTCTTTCCTTCCTGAAAAGGACCATAATGTCAGGAAGACGATGCCATGACTTGCAAGTGAATTAGATTTAAGTGAAGGAGGGCTGTGCAAGGTCACCGGCCTCATTTTCTCCTTCAGAGCCATCTGTGACCAATGGCCAGATATAGATCAGGACAACTGAATATGGCCCCCTCTCTAGCAGTTATTACTATTATTTTAATAAAATAATTAAATATAATTTATAATTTATAAAATAAATATAGTTAAATATAAATAAAAATTAAATATAAAAAATAATTAAATATAAAATAATTAAAGCACCCACCTCCCAGGATGTTTGTGAGAATCAAATGAGATAATAGTTGTAATGTGTTTAGCACAGTGGCTAGCACACAGTAGGTATTACATAAATGCTAGCTATCATCATCATCATCATTGGATTAGGGGCTCTTTTTTTAGCCTACAAAAAGTAATTTAATAGATCCTCCAGTGTGGCTGAAACAATGTGTTAGCCCTTGAAAAGTTCATTTCTATACATATAAAAAGTTTTACCTTTAAAAAAAAATTTGATAAAAACAGAGCCTCCAAGGACACAATTATCTTCCATTTTGTAGTCTTCCAGGATGATTAAAATATCATTTGTGTGTTTTTCCATACAGATCACTCTTTACTAGTTGATAAGTCTGGGCAGGATACTTGTTGCTCAGTCATTTCACTTGTGTCTTACTCTTCATGACCCCATTTGGGTGTTCTTGGCAAAGATACTGGAGTGGTTTGCCATTTGCTTCTCTAGCTCATTTTATAGATGAAGAAACTAAGGCAAACAAGGTGAAGTGACTTGCCCAGGGTCACACAACTAGAAGTGTCTTAGGCCAAATTTGAACTCAGGAAAAGGAGTCTTCTTGACTCCAGGTCCACTGCTCTATCCACTGCACCACCCAGCTGCCTAGGTTGCTACACATAACACAAAGGTGAGCTACCATTAGTTTCTGATATTAAGTTAGCTCTTCCAGTGACTGGAGGTAATTTGGAATCTGATCCCTGGAAATAATTCACAGGATTTACTATCCATTCTCCTGAGATTTTGTTTATAGGGGAGAGGTCTGGGCATCTAAGAGTGTCTCAAAGCCTGAACTGGGGTCAGGAGGGGTCCCAATGAAGACATCTTTTCAAGAATTCTATAAACAAGTCATCACATCCTTTTGTGTCCCGGGGGACTTCACTTCTTGCCCTGGACCACTCTCCCATCTGCCCGAGTAGTCACAGTACAATATCAGGCCCTTGGAGTTGATAAAGTATTATGCTTAGCTTGCTTGAGAAGTTTTGGAAAGGTCATCCCTAGAAGCTCCATTATATAAGCTAATTAGTTTTTCTCATCCTGTCCAGGAAGAGAGGCTGTCCAGTCAAAAAATTTGTGAGAATGCAGCCAAAACTCCAGTAGATGTACTGTATCAATTTTCTAAGATGATGTCTGGTGCTCTGTAAAGACAAGGATGTATGTGTAGAGTTTATGGTCCTCAGAAACATCCGGACCCAAAGAAAATAACTTTGGTTACCCTGCAGTCATGTTGTTTTCTAGAAGAAAATTTTCTGGCTTCAGGTCACAATGAATGATCTTGTTTTGTGGAGAGTATCCAGGGATTACAAGATAGAATGAGCAAATTTGTGTACCTGGTGGACTCTGAACCCTTGAAACTTGTGTTTTTTGATCAGCTCATTGAGATCTGTGCTTGGCAGTCCAAAGGCCATACAAATTTGATTCCAGACCATAAAGCTTTCATGCTGACTGTTTTATTCTGTTTTTTAATTTCCTCAGCTGTTTGTCGACGAAAGCACTTTTCATTGTGAACTATCTTCAAGACAACAGACTGGTAAAGTTCGTGGCCATAGGCTTGAGCTCCCTGCACAAAGCTGCTTTCTTGAATGGTTTTCAGTACCTCACATACCAAGTGGTCTCGAGGTATATAAATATAGCTGCTCCTCAGCAGCAGCATAGCTCCCATTGCTGGGGCCACCAATAACGCCATGCCTTTTCTTGGTATTTGGACCCACAAAATAAACTTCCGGATAATTGATGATTTCTAGTTTTCCAATCTTACTGTTTCAGATAAGTCCTCTTGACTCAGCAGCCACTATCTTGGTTGAGACTCTCAAATCTTATCCCATGGACTATTTTTTGTTTTTGGGTTTTTTTTGTTGTTGATTTATTTTTGTTTTTGTTTTTGTTTTTTTGAGGCAATGTGGATTAAGTCACTTGCCCAGGGTCACGCTTAACACTATCAAGAGTCAGAGGTAGCACTTTTAGTGCTTTGGATGAATTATTAGATATGCCAGTGTTCAAACTGTCTGAACTTTTATACCCTGAGACATAATGGTGGAAGGACACTACAGGGACATTTGCTGATGTAGACTGAAGAGTAGTGGGCCTCCCATTGCCAAATTCTTCAAATAGCTGTTGCACCATGATGTCGCCTCCATTTAGGATTGGTTGACTTTTACCTTTTGTTGTTGGCTTTTTGGTAGTAATATTGAAATCAAAAGGATGGCAGAGGATGAGGTGGATAGACGGTGTCATGGAAACAATGAAAATGAACTTGGACAGTCTTCAAGAGAGTGGAGGGTAAAAGGGCCTGGCATGCTAAGATCCACAAGGTCATAAAGAGTTGGACACAACTGAACCACAATAACAATATAATCTTCTGGGGAGAACTAGTTCAGAAGGGTCACAGACTATATTTGAGACAGGTGGACATTTTGTTTCACCTAATATCAGGAAGATATTATGTATACTGTCCTCCAACCTGGACAACTCCTGGGCTGGGGTTATACTGATCCCACACCCTTACTCTTGAGTCCTGGGGCAGCATCACCCTTCTTACTACCTGGGACCCCTCCATAATTCAAGAGACCTCCAAGGTGTCTTGAAAGAGCTACCTTAGGTCCCCAGCAGTAGCAGGGCTAGTGTTAGGGTCTGGTCCCAGGATCAGGGGCTCTTAACCTAGGGTCCACGAAATTGTTTTTTTAATATTTTGATAATTTTATTTCTTTGGGGGGGGGCTGTGAGATGTTCATTTTATTCAAAAGTTTAAATATTCTTTCAGACAGCGTTCTCAGACAAGTGAAACTGAAGGCTGGGTGGCAGATGCAGGTGAATCCTCAAGAGTGCTCTTCAGCCAATTTTTCAACTTTTGTCATAACTTTTTCAATGGTTCTGACCATGAGAAGGGCCTGCTCTGGGAAATAGTGATACTGACTTACCAAAATTTTCTGGAATCCCTTAATGGTTTCTTTGAGGGGTACCAATGTCCCTATGTATCCTGTGAATAACTCAGAAACTTGGATCATCTGTGATGAGAAACAATGGATTTTCCGGACCCAAAACACTGTCAACTTGTTTTGTTCAGACAACTCATCCATATCAAGGATAGCAATGATGTTCTGGAGGTTCTTATAGTCCTTCAGAATCTTTTACACACCTCAGGCAACATCATAGTGCTCATTGCCAACAATGTTGGGGTCCATGACCAGGGAAGTAGAGTCCAGAGGAGCCTCTGCAGGGTAAATGCCCAGTTCAGCAATGGCCCTGGACAGCACAGTGGTAGCACCAAGTGGGCAAAGGCAGAGGCAAGAGCAGGGCCAATCAAGTCATCAGCAGGGACATAGATGACTTGCACAGAGGTGATAGAACCTTTATTAGTTGTGGCAATTCTTTAGTGCATGGTGCCCATATCAATGGTCAAAGTAGATTGGTAACCAACAGCAGAGGGAATTCTGCCTGGTAAAGCAGACACCTCCAAGCCAATCTATGTGATTCATGAGACATTATCAGTGAAGAGCAATACATCTTGACCCTCTTGGTCTCTGAAGTATTCAGCCACAGTGAGACCAGTCAAGGCTACCTGAGCCTAAGCACCAGGTGGTTTATTCATCTGGCCATATGTCAACGCATCCTTCAGATTGATGATACCAGACTCATTCATCTCGTGGTACAAGTCATTGCCTTCTCAGGTCTGTTGATGAACACCGGCCAACACGGAATAACCACCGTGGGCCTTGGCAACATTGTTGATTAGTTCCATAATCAATACTGTCTTTCCCACACCAATCCTTCAGTACCATCCATAGCAATGGCCCGGACTGTGTTCTTAACCAGATGTTGGGCAACCTCCAGAACCCAGCCTGGTCTCCCTGTCCTGCACTTCGACGACATTGAGGATGGGAGGCAACCCCGAATCGAACTCTACAGCCACCACACCCCGATAGCCGCCACAACGAGCCCACAGTCACCCAGAGGTTGGGGGCGGAAGATATCATGGCCGCATAGTCCCGGGCCAGCAGGATCTGTGCGGGAGCCACTCACAACAAGGTCTGGATTTGGAGCAACAGCACTCAGTGCCGAGGCAGCGGAAGCATGGCTCAACGGATAATTATATTTCAACATAACTAATTTCCTTTGTCATCCTATACATTTTATTTTATGTATTTTAAAACCATTATTTTGAGAGGGGGTCCATACCCTTCATTAGACCTCGGAAGGGTTCCGTGACACACAAAAAAGTTAGGAACCCCTGAGATTTCTAAGGTTCCTTGCACTGTAATATCTTATGATCCTCTGAATGATTCCCCGCTTCCTACACACATAAAGCACTTATCACTATTTTGTTCCCTAACGGTAGGGTTTTCATATATGTACAATTTAGGGCATAACAGAATCAGTAAACAATTCCCAGCTCGAGAGAGAATTCTCTTCCTCTGTCAGATCAATTGCTAACTCTCCAAGACAACAGTAGAAAGGGAGATGGAGGGTAGAGATGGGGATGTAGGAGAGAGAAAGTTCTCTCAACTCACTTGTAATTGCCTCGTTTGGAGGCGATATGAAGAGGTAGCAACCCGTCCTTATTGCATTTGTTGGCATCTGCTCCCTGAGACAAGAGGAACTCCACCACGTCTTCATGCTCGTTTTTACAAGCTTCGTAGAGTGCTGAGGCACTGTCACTGGCCTGAGTGTTAATGTCCGCACCTAGCCAAGAACAGAAGGATGAGTCTAGTGCTCTGAAGACCTTGCAAAAATTGGCAACGGGGCAAGTCTGTTTGGGGTGCTGCTTCCTGGTCTTTCCTCTTCTTTCAGTATCTGTTTCTCCCTGACGGGTTCCCAGGGTCTCTCTATTCTCCCAGATCCCTCCCATCTAAGAGGAAAGTACATCTGATGAAGACATGTACATCACAGAACTGGTAATTTAAGGTCCCACAGACCCCCTATACTGTGAGTCCCCACAGGATGCTGACCTTGGAACCAGAAGAAGTACACTGAATCTGAAACCACAAAACCGAGGTTCAGTTCTGTTTAGCATCCCCTTTAGTTCCTCATTCATTCACCCCACAGGCAATCAGTTGCCTGATCTTATCGTTTCAGAAAAGTTCCCTTGACTCAATAGTTACTATCTTGGTTGAGATTCTCAAGTCTTATCCTCTGGACTATTTTTTGTTCTGGGGTTTTTTGGAGGCAATCAGGATTAAGTCACTTGCCCAGGGTCACAAAGCTAGTAAGTGTCTGAGGCAGAATTTGAACTCAGGTCCTCCCAGCTCCAGGGCCAGTGCTCTATCTACTGTGCCACCCAGTTGTCCCTATACCCTGGATCTTCTAAATTATCTGCCTGCTTTGAGTCTCCCCCATTCCAATATCCACTCAGTGGAGTCAATCAGCCAAAGTAATTTTTTTTCCAAAGTGTAGATTGGAGTATGTCATCCTTCTACTCAATAAAGGTAGTGGTTGTCTATTTCTATTTTCAAATATAAAATTATTTGCCATTTAAAACACTTAACAACATAGCCCCTTCCTATCTCCACATACTCTGTGATCAAGTCCAGTCACTGTTCCCAGCACACAACATTCTGTCTTCTATTTCTGGACCTTTTTAATAGCTGTCCCCTATACCTAGAATGGGCAATTAGGTGTGGCAGTGGATGGAGCCCTGGGCCAAGAGTCAGGAAGACCTGAGTTCAAATATGGTCTCAGATACACACTAGCTGTGTGACCCTGGACAAGTCACTTAACTCTGTTTGACTCAGTTTCCTCATCTGTAAAATGATCTGGAGAAGGAAATGGCAAAACCCTCCAGTATCTTTGCCGATAAATCCCCAAATAGGGTCACAAAGAGTCCAATGTGATTGAAAAAAACGACTGAATAACACCATAATTAATAGACACTTAATAAATGCTTATTTAATTGAATTCTAACTCTAAAATTCAAAACAAAATATCAAAGCTCTCTATCAGTTTCCCTTACAAACTTCATCCTTGTCAGACAAGCTATTCCCTCACCCAAGAAAAACATTTTTATTTATAAATGAACATAGCATATGAAGGTATGATGTGGGAGGGAGGAGTACACATAGGAGCAACAGGATGTATGTTTGTAGTACACCTGACTTTTGACATTATCTAACATGTGTCTCTGTCCTCCACCTTCCTATCTCCTTAGCTCTAGGGACCAACTCCTGTGCCTCTTTCTCCAGATGTCAGTATATATTGGCCCTAAACCAGTGAACAAATCTCTCTGCTCTGCTCAGATGTATGCTAAACCCATCAGATGTTTATCTGAGCATAAAAGCTGCCTGCCAACTTTTGCATTCCCTTGACCCAAATGCCCAGGCCATGTTTGGCAATTTAAAATGTCATTGCTAGAAATAGTACGGGGATGGCAATGAACAAAGAAGGCTATTTTTTATTAAGAAGGAAAAACATAAAATTGATAATTTATGGAATAACTTGACTGAAAAACTAACCTTTGAGAATTCCTTTGTGCCCATGTCAAGGTCTTATTTTCCTTGTTTTTCTACCACTGGAACCTTAGAACCAGGAAATCCAGGTTCAGATCTCAGCTCTACCACTTATTGCTTACATGAACTTAGGAAAATTCCATAGTTTTCCTAAAATTTAATTTCCTCATCTGTAAACCTGGTTATTAGTTTCTTTCCTGTCCCCCAAAATGTTTAGGATCATAAACTTTTGAGCAATTAGGACTTAATAGATCTAGTCTGCCAAGATAGTTTGGAAAAAGTATCGTCCCTGTTCTCATGCAGGTTATATTCTAATAACACTAGATTTCTTTTGGCCTAACTTTATTACAACTGTTCAGTCATCTTTCAGTTGTATCCAACACTTTGTAACTCCATTTGGGGTTTTCTTGGCAAAGATAATTGGAGTTGTTTGGCCATTTTCCTTCTTCAACTCATCTGATAGATGAGGGAACTGAAGCAAACAAAGTGAAGTGAGTTGTCCAAAGTTGCACAACTATTAAGTTTCTAAGGATGAATTTGAACCCAGGTCTTCCTGACTCCTAGCCCAGTGCTCTATCCTCTGTGCCACCTAACTGCACAACACAATTACATATGTATATAAAATATTAGTGTAACTGAGTTTTGTATTGATTGCCCTTTCTGGTGGGAAAAATGTTTTCAAATCTAACTATAAACTCTGGGGGAATTGTCGTCTTGGAAAGATAGCACTTTTTCTCCACCCTGGGAGAGACTGAGCATATGGCAAAATTTAAGCCTTGAGGCCAATTTTCTGTCATGGTCAAGAAGTTTTTGAACTACTCTGCAGAAGAGGTCTTAGAATGCAATAAAATATGATAGCAGATGTTTTGAATGGAAACTAACAATGGAGTATTGATACTAATAGAACTTTCCTGCCCACTATTTTACCTGTTAAAAGGATTGGAGTAGAGATGGAGACTGGAAAAGTTGGCTGGAATGTATTGACTATCACCTGTGACCTCTCTTTGGGCGCTGTAGAAAAGCTGCAAAAGGTTGAACTTCCCCAACTTGCTAGCACGTACTAGCAAAATCTATGATTTTCTCTATTTATTTCACTTGTTTCTATTTTCTGTGTTTTTTATTTCATATTAAAACTATAATTGATCATAACTTTACTGTGATAAATAAAGGGAAGAGTGAAATAGAGGAAGCTAGTGGGTAGCTGGAAATACAGAATTCCAACAGGACAGTAGAAATCTGCACCTTGCTTCAGAAGAACTAGGGTCATCCTAGCTTGAGGGCTCTGGGATAAAAATAAATCTTATGGACTTGATTATTAATAATTTTTATAAATGTCTCAAAACACTGAACCAAAAGAGATCTGGAATTTTTCCTTCTATTTCCCTAGGCTAAAGAACAAAACAGAACCATTGTTGAACCTGATTCAGATATGGCTTCGAATGCAGGTACCTCATGAAATCTAATTTCTCATCAAGAGGTGAGGCAGAGGTCTAGATCATGACGTTTTTGTTACCTAGTAGAAGGAGAAAGGTGTGGTCTGGAAAGAATCTGCCCAGACCAATTTACCTAGTTCTTTTAATTTCATTTTTGCTTTCTACCCTAAACCTCCAAACCTTACCAGATAGCAACCAACACCTACTAGTTACCAAAGCTTTAAAAAGTTGTTTATTATTTCCAAGAAGGAAGGAAACTGACATTAATTAAACACCTACTATGTGCCGGGCATTGTGCAAAGTACTTTATACATGTTATCTCATTTGATCCATGGAAGGTAGATGCTAATACTATCCCCATTTCACAGTTGAGGAAACCCAGGCATTCAGAGGTAAAATGATTTGCCCAGGGTCACATAGCTAATAAGAGGGTGAGTTCAGATTTGAACTCAGAACTTCCTGCCTCCAGACCCCTCACTCTATCTACCTCACCACCTAGCTGCCTTCCAAATTTTGAATTCTATGACACAACGATATCGTTCAGTTCTAACTTTCTTTGGTCTAATAGCTCTCTTACTTCTGAAATGCTTTGATTCTCATATTTAAGGTCATGCTTCCACTCACCGTGCTTAGCCAGAAATCTTAGTGCCTCCAGCTGCCCACTCTGGGCAGCCACAAATAAAGGGGTAATGCCGTATGCATTCTTGGATTCCACCTTGGCACCTCCGCTCACCAGAATTTCCATGACTTCCAAGTCATTCCGGGACACCGATTCATGGAGAGCAGTCCAGCCACGGTTGCATCGATGGTTGGTATCAGCATTGTACTGCACCAACATCCTGACAGCTTCCACATTCTTCCTTTCACAAGCTGTACCAGGAAAAATGCAAATGAGCTGAGTGATGAACATGGGAGAAGGGTTATCAACTAAAAACAGTCTGCTTGGAAAGGATTAATCCTCTGAGAAAATGAGTTTCAGAAGGTGGCTTGAGGCTACTAGACATTCATGAGGGTCCTCCCAGTGATCCACAGGATGGTGTCTAATAATCTTAATGTAAGACACTTTCCTTGCCCTCATGAAGATTATAACCTAATAGAATTAAGTATCTATGGAGTATCCTCCTACTCCTACCATTTAGGGCTACCTAATATAGTTATGAATTCAACTAAAATAGATGCTGTAAAATGGATTTATTCCATTTAATTAAACAAATATATTATTGTTAATTAATTCTTTTTATTTGTAGTATTCACATGATCAGATTTCATGAGATATTTAATGGGTATATACTGTGTATAAGGAAGCCAAGTTGCTAGAATTAACAACAAGTATGACAGTGTCGTTCCCCAGCTTTGACTAGTTTATGATCCACTGGAGAAGACAGATGTAAACGTGTGAAAAGGAAAGTAACAAAGCAAGAGACTTTTTAAAACGATACTCAAAAAAAGTTCAAGAGAAACCACGAAAAAGTACCTAATTATCAAAGTATGATCTAGACAGGAAGTGCAAGGAATACAAAAAAGAACAGCTGTGAGCTAATAGGCATCAAACACTCTATCTCTGGATGGCATGTTTTCAATCACTATCCCCTGTCTCTAGGATCCTCTCTCTCTCATCTCTTCCTCTAGGCTTCCTGAGCTCTTTTCAAGACCCAGCAAACATCCTGCCTTCGCAAGAAACCTTTCACTATATCCCTCAACACTAATGCCTCTCCTCTGTTAATTATCTCCAATTTATCCTGTATATGTCTTATTCATACATAGTTGTTTTTATGTTGTAAGCCTCTTGAGGACAAGGATTTTTTTCTCTTTCATTATGATCCCCAGGTATTAATATTACGCCATAATACTATTATATTCCCAAGTGTTAAACATTTATTGACTTTGTGGAGGGGGCAGGACTTAAATTGGACCTCAAATAATGAGTAAGTTTTGGATTGACTGCAAGAACTGCAAGAGCATTGGCCTAAGAGTCAGAAGATCCTGATTTTGACATTAACTCACTCTGTGACAATAAGCGAGGCACTTCTCTGGATCTCAGTTGCTCCCTTAGTAAAATGAGGTTACACAAGATGACTTCAAGTGTCCCTCCCCAGTTCTAACACTTCCACTCCCCACTCCACATTCCAGAAAGTGGAGGAGATGATGGAGGAGGAAATGTTGATTTTCACCACCACCCTCCTACCTATATGACAGAAGGAATTTCTTGTTCTTCCTAGAAGTAGTTAGGCAGAACAATGGATAGACTGCTGGGCCTGGAAGACCTAAGTTCAAATGTGACTAGCTGTGTGACCCTGAGCCAGTCACCTGATCTCTGCTTGCCTCAATTTCTTCAACTGTAAAAATGGAGATGATAACAGTGCCCACCTCCCAGGGTTATTGCAAGAATCAAATGGGATTATATTTGTGAAACCCTTAGCAGAGTGCCTTGCTTAGTAGGTGATTAACAAATTCCTATTTCCTCCCTTCCTCTGAGCATTGCAAAATCCTAAATTTAGAGCTGGAGGGACCTCAGAGGTCACCTAATTCCAACCCCTTCAATCAGCAGCTAAGGCCCAGAGATCAGATGATTTTCTTAGTATCACATAGCTAATGAGAGGGGATTTGAACCCAGGTTCATGATGCTTCTACTGTGTTTACTTGTTTCCTTGTTTTATCACCCTCCTTAGAAAGCAAACTCCTTAAAAGCAGAGACCACTCCTTATTTTCTCTAAATCTTCCCTACCAACTTAGGCAGAACACAGTCATTTAATGTCTTGTGAATGAATGACAGAATGAATGGATGAGGAAATGAACCAGAGACATGCTGTACAATAGCATAACTTGATCTCTTTAAATCATTTAGCAGACTGTGACCAAAATATTAATTAGCAGACCTGTGAACAAGGAAAAGAAATACGAGCTGGGTTCATAGGTAGGTGCATAAACCAAACCAGGGACGGGGAATCTGTGGCCTCGAGGACACATACAGCCCTCTAGGTCCTCAAGTGCAGTCCTTTGATTGAATCCAAATTTCACAGAACAAATCC
>CM053774.1:38770716-38806714 GCA_028658325.1 Potorous gilbertii
CCTTCACTGTGTTGCTGCGCGGCCTCCACTGCTCCAGAATTTGTCAGGAGTTCTTTTTACAGGAAATCTATGGGCTGTGGGTTCGGACCTAGCATAGGTGAGTCTTTCTACTCCGCCATCTTGGCTCCGCCCCCCCAATTTTTCAATATTAAATATTATGACTTGCCCTACCCTTTTATTCTTCCTCAACCACACACAGAAATGGTCACATCCTAGATCTCACCATTACACACGTGTTCTATTTCTTTAATTAAAAAACAAAACAAAACAACTCGCTTTTGACCATAACATCCTATCATTCCATCTCACTCTGTGACTTACCCTTCCTAAATCTATTCTTCGATCTCATCAACATCTTCAATCATTCTTGCTCTTAAGCCACTTTTTTAAGCCATTCCCCATTCTGATTTTACTTTCCAATTATTACCTTGTAGTTAAGCAATTCACCCCCATACCTTTTTTCTCCCCAATTTGGAACCCCTCAACTCCTTGTCAGTCAGCCAGTCAGTCAATAAACATTTATTAAATATCTACTCTTTGGCTACTCATCCCTTGCCAAACCCCAGCATGAGATAATTCCTACTTTCTATCTTTTCTGCTTCTACTTGTGTTCTACTGAATAAAGATGGAGAAAATCACAAAATGGTGATGATGAGGTATACTATAAATTCACATTATAAACTCCAGCTGATTGTGACTGTAGCAAGTCAAGTCTTTTATTCCTTCTTATTTGATTCTCCAACCCACCACCTTCAGAAGCTGTGCCTTCTCTTTTTTACCCCCACCCTCTCAGCAGAAAACCTTATCTTACTGGGAAAATTGAGGCATTCACAGTAAGCTTCCTCTTCTTTCCCTCTTTTCCTTCATCTTGAAATCTTTTGATACAGTGTCTGACTCTCTCTGCTTTCTCCCCAGTCTCTGATAATAAGGTGACCATTATCATAGCCAACGCTACCTCTCAACATGTATTCTTGATCCTCTCACATCTTCAATCATTTCCTCTCTCTGTTTCTGTCTCTGTCTCTGTCTGTCTCTCTCTACACACACACACATACCACATACATACATACATGCACACACACACAAACATAATATAGTATTTTGGGAAGGGAGGTCTATAGAAATTTTCTTTCAGCTAAATTGTACTCTATTACACCCATGGTTATCTATATTTCATAGAATAGAGAACCATAAAATGTACCTATAGGTATACTCTCTTTCTCCATATATACATACAATAATCAGATATATGCTGTATATATATCTATATATGCATATACATACATACACACCCAATACACACAGGGGGAGAGTATATGTATATATATATATATATATATATATATTCTGTGGTTCTCTGTTCTATAGAATTTATAATCTATACCTATAGAATATATAATCTATATATATGTAGAAAGAATGTACATATATATGTATGTATTTATATATATATATGGAGAGAGAGAGAGAGAACTCTCTCTCCTTCCTCTCTCTTTTTAATATTCAATCCCTCTATATCTGCTGGTTCCTTCTCTACTGCTATCAGACATGTCTGTCACCCTTATCCTTAAAGATATTCACTATGCTCTCCTCAAGCTATTGTTCTATATTTCTCCTTTTCCCAGCCAAACTCCTGAGGAAAAAAACAAAACAAAACTGTCCGATTGTCTCCATTTCCTCTCCTTTCAATTGCAGAGCCCCTTGTAATCTGACTTCTAACCTCAATACTCGAATGAAATGCTTTCTTCTCAGTTACCAATGATTTCTTCAAGACCAAATATGATATCCTCATCCTTCTTGATCTCTATGCTGCATTTGACACTATTAACACCTTTATCTTCTCTCTGGGTTTTGTGACCTTGTCCTCCCTTGTTTTTCTCTTAATGTATATGACCTCTTCTCAGTTTCATTTGATGACTCATCATCCATATCACCAATCCTAAATGTTGAAGTTCTCCAAGGTTTTGTTTTGAGTTATCATCTCTTCTTTCTCTATATACTTTGTCAATGACTTCATCAGCTCCTCTGGGTTTAATTCTATACAAATAACTGACATTTGTCTATCCAACCTCATTCTCTTCTCTGAACTTCAGGCCCTGTCACCAACTCCTTATTAGACGTTTCTAACTTGGCCCAGAATGTTTTAATATCCTAGACTCAACATGCCTCCAGTGTTTAACAGTAGTAAGTAGCACATAGTAAGGGCATAATAAACTCTCTCTGCCAAATCAAAATATAACTCATTCTCTTTCCTCTAAACCCTAACCTTCTTTCAAACTTCCTTTTTTTCTGTTGAAGCAATCATATTTAAAATCTCAGGATTATTTTAACTCCTCCCTCTCACCCACTGAATTTATTCTAATTAGCTGCCAAATCTTGCCATTTCTATTTCCACAACACCTCTAGAATCCTGCCCCTTATCTTGGATCTTACAGTCGCAATCTTAGTTCAGACCCTTTTCACATTTTGCCTAGATCATTTTAAAAGAGCCTCCTCAAGTCTCTCTCCACTCCAGTCCATGCATGCTTCATACAGCTGCCAAAGTGATTTTCCTGAAGTGCATATATGGCTATGTTACTTTCCAGTTGAATAAACTCCAGTGACTCTGTTGCCTCTAGTATAAAAAATAAACTCCTCTGTTTATGTTTATAGTTCTTTGCAGGCTGGGCTCAACCCATATTTCCAATCCTAGTAGGCATTATTCCTCTTCCTGTGCTCTGTGATCTTGCCAAAAGATCATTTCCCTTCCTGCATTCCATGATCCAAGGAGACTAGCACCCTTTCTATTTTCTGCAAATAGTCATTCATCTCTTATCTCTCTGCCTTTTCATGGGCTTTCTGTCTCATATCTGGAAGGAACTCCCTCATCTCTATTTCACAGTAAATCCTATCTTTCTTCAAAATGCAACTTCAGTACAACTTTCTACATCAAGACTTAACTGATTTCCACAATTGTTAGTATCTCTCTCTACTGGATATTTATTGGTGAGCATGTGAAGGCTTCCCTTTGGTGGAATGGGTGGATTTGTTCCAGTGGCCATGAAGGAGGCTGAAACAGGTGTTGTAGAGCACTTAGAACTTGGTCAGACATCAAAGATGCCAAGGTTATCCACTGCATCCTGGACCATCACCACTTCTTTTGACTTTTGTTCTGCCACTAGACCTTTCTATCCCTGGAAGAGAGAGTGAGACTGATTGGCTTTGTGCAACTCTGCCTCACTTAAATCCAACTCATGCATAAGCCAAGACAATTCTCCATGATGTCATTGGCCCTCTTAATAAATGAAAGATAAACAACAGCAATATGTACTTCTATATGCATTAGTCTCCCTTTTAGAATGTAACCTCCAAGAAAGGAATCATTTCATTCTCTGTATTTATATGCCCAGAAGCTAACACAATACCTATATAATGAGGGTCTTAATGAATAGTATGTTTGATAATGTATATATTAGTACAGTGTGGTTGTTTAGTAGATTGTCATGTCTGACTCTTCAAGACCCCATTTGGAATTCCCTTGGTAAAGATACTAGAGTGGCTTATCATTTCCTTTTCCAGGTCATTTCACAGAAAACTGAGGTAAATGGGGATAAGTGACTTGCCCAGGATGACACAGTTAGTAAGTGCCAGATTTGAATTCAGGAAGATGAGTCTTCCTGACTGATGCTGATGCTTTATCCACTACCCCATTTAGTATGGTAGCACAAGTATATTAGCTATTAAAATTATTAATTAACAAGTACATTAATTTATAAATAAATAAACATATATTAGGAGTAAATGTTAATTTTTTTTTTACTGGTAGGGTTATATGACCAAAAAATTTGGAGGACATTAAATTAGATGATTCCAAAGGCTCCTTCCATCTCTAAATGCTGTGAATGACCTCTCTGATTTACAGAATTTCAGGGTGAAGTCAGTAAATGAGGAATCCTCTTGATAGTGAGACATCTCAGTGACCTCTGAAATCATGATCTGGGGATGTTGTCAGCTACTTAAATATGATGATGATGATGATGACCATCTATTATTATTAACTAATACAACTACCATTAATTATTGTTAATATCAGTAGAATTTTTTTTGTTAGAACCTACAATTTCATTGCTGTTGGGAACCTCTCCAGCACTCTAATTTTAGCAGCTGGATATTGTAGTGGATACAGTCAAGATCTAAGTTCAAATTCAGGCTCAGAACTTTACTGTGTGATCATAGGCAAATCATTTAAATCTATTTGCCTCAGTTTCCTCATCTGTAAGATATGGGTAATGATAATGCCTACCTCTCGAGGTTGTTAGGGCACCGAAATGGCAGGGCCTAGAATCAGGAAGATTCATCTTTCTGTGTTCAAATCTGATCTTGGACACACAGGGTGACCTTGGGCAAGTCACTGAGCCCCATTTGTCTCAGTTTCCTCATCTATAACATGACCTGGAGAAGGAAATGGCAAACCAGTTCAGTATCTTTGCCAAGAAAACCCCAAATGGTGTCAGGGAGAGTTGGAACGATTGAAACGACTCAACCACAATTTAGGATTGTTGAGATCTCTAAAGGTTACATGACTCATCATGACCACACAGCCAGTTTGTCAGAGCAAGACTTGAACCAGTAAGCTGACCCTCTAGCTACTAGATTCCCCTCCACATGTTACTAGCCCATGTTTAAATATCACTTTAAGCTTTACAACGTCTATTCCCAAATAACAACCACATTAGGCAGATTGTGCATATATGCTTATTCCCAATTGCAGAGAAGGAAATAGAAACAGAAATAGGGGGGGATAGCTAGGTGGCACAGTAGATAGAATATTGGCCTTGAAGTCAGGAGACCCAGCATTCAAATCTGGCCTCAGAGACTTACTAGCTGGTTAAGGGTTACTTAACCCCAACTGCTTCCAAAAACAAAAAGTAGAGGCTTGCTCATTGTCATATGAATTCATATCTACTAAGTGTACAAGATCAGACTCAAATTTGGATCTTTTATCTTCAAGTTCACAGCTCTCCTGTGCAAGGGTAAGCTTAGTTGCTACTTTTTTTTTTAAAGACTTTTCTCAAACTCAGTTATATTTTTAGCACAGTTAGTAATCATCACTATATGCTTCTCTTTACAACATGCAGAGAAATGCTTTTCCATTAGTTCAAGTAAACAAATGTCTCTCAGAGAAATCATGGAACCTGCTTCTGGTCCCACAGTCACATGCAAGCTCACGTGAAGATTCAAAGGAATCTTTCTTACTTTTAACCAGGATTTGTGACCTACACCCTTGTGGCTTTCTTGTGGTTATCACTGTTGCCAATTTTAAAGAAAAATACCTGAGATCTGGTCTTAGTAAAACTCCCTTGACTTGTATTTAGGCTATTGGGCCCTGTGCATTTTCAGGCTCAATTACAGACTGACTTATTGAATTCCCTTACCAGGTAGGCCTGCCTGCCCCAAATCTCCCCTCACTCCAATCCATCCTCCATTCAACCATTAATGTGATTTTCCCAAAACATAGGTTCCATCATGTCACCTCCTTCATGAGTCTAATCAATAAACTCTATTGGCTCCCTATTGTATTCAGAAGCAAATACAAAATACTGTTTGACGTTCAAAGCCCTTCACAACCTAACCCCCTTCTACCTTTCCAGTCTTCTTACACCTTACTACTTGACATGTACTCAGAGACACTGGCCTCCTGCCTGTTCCACCAACAAGAAATTCTGTCTCTCAGCTCTGGGCGTTTTCCCTGGCTCTCTCCCATGCCCAGATCATTTCCCCTCCTTTGACACCTCTACTGACCTCCCTGGCTTCCTTTAAGTCCCAATTGAAATTCATTCTCTTTTTGGAAGTCAATATACATTATACATAATATAATAATGTTATAAATAAAACAGTATAATAAAAAGATGATTGCACATGAAACTATCAATATATATTACAATATATATTATGTATAACTTGCTATTTCTTTTAAATATATAATAAAGTTATTCTGTAATCCCTCAGTCCCTCTTAATTCTAGAGCCTTCCCTCTGGTAATTATTTTTGATTTATCCTGAAAGTAACTCTAATTGTATATATTTGTTTGTATGTTATCTCCTCCCCTTAGACTGTGAGATCCTTCAGGGCAGGGACTGTCTTTTGCATTTGATTGTATCTCTAGTGCTCGATGCAGTGCCTGACTTATAGTAGGCATTTTGCAAATGTTAATTTATTGATTGACTCAATGATTTCTTTAATGTGACCCTCCCTCTCAAGAACGACTCAAATAGCTGGGGGCTTTCCTTTAGGTGTTTTTAATGTGACAAGGATACTGATGCAGCTGTCCGTCCATTATTCTGAACTTCTACTTACTATGTGATCTATCCATCTCCTTTTCAGAGCATACATCTCTTGGATGTTTATCACTCTTTGTGGGCTTTTTGTGGGTTATCCATTGTTGCCAATGAGGTGGCATAGGGGATAGATACTACGTCTGGAGTAATAAGACCTGAGTTGAAATCTGGCTTTAGATACTCTGGCCAAATCATTTAAACTCTGTCTGCCTCAGTTTTCCTCAATCAAAGCCTTTCCCAGGATTGCTGTGAGAATCAAACGAGGTATTTGTAAAGAATTTAGCACAGTGCCTAGCATGTAATAGGTGCTTAATAAATGTTTATTCCTTTCCCCTATTGTTAATATGCTGCAACTTATTTATGTGCCTCTCCATTGAGCTTTTGTTACCCATGATTTTAATTCTTTGGAGACTGTGGCTTTTCATAAGTCACCGTCTTTTTCCAGCAGATTTTGGAAAAAGGAGATGGTGGGGATAACCTTGGACTGAGATTTGATAGGACAGGGAATGGGGTATAATGGAACTGACCAGCAATAGGGTCGGTTATGCAGAGATTACATAATAACTTTATTATATATTTAAAAGGAGTAACAAGTTGTACATAATAGATTTGCATGTATAGTAATATATATGGATAGTTTCTTATGCAATCATCTTTTTATCATACTGTTTTATTAATTATATCATTATATATTATATTACATATAATATATATTATATTCCACTGTTATGAAATTGCTTATTTTATTCCATAAATTAAAAATAAAATAAAAAGTGATTAATAAACACTCAAACACACACATTACACACGCACAGATTGTGCAGGGATGAAAGTGAGATCAGAGCATGAGTGATGAACTAGAACAGAGAGGAGTGGAGGATACATTGTTGACACTGTCCTAGATCATTAGTTTATAAGTAGCATAGTTCTGTGAATTCCATAAATTCAGGGAATGTATATTACGTAAACTTTGTTTCTCTATGAGTGCCATTGCTCCAGATGCAGTGGAAGCTTAATAAATATTGTTTGAATTGAATATGTGCAAGAATAGTAGAACATAAAATTTTTAAATCTGAAGGGACCTCATGGTCAGTTGGTATAATTCATGTCTACAAAGCATAACTACTGTAGCAGATAAGTTATCATCTAGCTTCCACTTGAAAGCCTCTAATGTGGCCGGAACCTACCACCTCCTGAGGTGACCCATTCCACTTTTGGAGAACTCTATTAGGAAAATATTCCAGGCATCAGCCCTAAAATTTTCTCTTTGCATCTTTCACTTGTTACTTCTGGTTCCATCCTTCTAGGGTCAAACAGAACAAGTCTCTCTTCTGTTTGATGGTCCTTCAAAAGTTTGAAGACAGCTATCATATCCCCACCTTGCATCTTTTCCAGGCTAAATATTCCCAGTTTCTTCATTGATTCTCATATTACATAGACTAAATACTCTCCTCTGTAGACTATCCACATGATCAAAATCTTCCTTAAACTGCAGTGCCCAGAACTGGAGATAAACCTCCTGATGTTGTATGATCAGGGCAGGGTCTAAAGTCAATACTGTCTCCTCATTCTTAGAAGCTATACCTCTCTTAATGCAGACTGAGATTGCATTACCTATTTTGGCTGCTCTATTGCTAATCATTAATTTTGAGTTAGCACTTTGGAGCAACTAGGTGGTGCCAGACCTGGAGTCAGGGGAACTCATCTCCCTGAGTTCAAATCTGGCCTCTGACAATTACTAGTTGTGTGATCCTGGGCAAGTCGTTTCACCCTATTTGCCTTGGTTTTCTCATCTATAAAATGATCTGGGAAAGGAAATGTCAAACCACTCCAACAGTTTTGCCAAGAAATCTCCGATGGGGTCACGGAGACTTGGATGTGACTGAAATGACTAAACAAACAACAGCAAAAGTACTTCACTACAAATCTCACATTTTCCATGCCTCCCCAAGATGGTACTGATGAAATGGATTTTTTGAATCTCAATCTAATATTTTCCATTTATCCCTGTTGAATTTCATCTTATCTCATTCAGGCTTAATATATTGATATCTTCTGTATCTTGACCTCATCATTCAACGTACTAGATGTATCCAGAATATTTTGTATCTTGACTTTGTCATCCAGTATATTTTTCCCAGTTTCATGCCCTCTTCAAATCTGATGAGCATATCATCTTGCCTTTATCCAAATTATTGATAAAAAATGTTAAATAGTTCAGGCCCAAAGAGATCTGTAAGGCACTCTACTCCCAAGTTGATATTGACTCATTTACAACTACTCCGACCTCTCAATTTTCTTGTATGAGAATGGCATGAAATACTTTTATCAAGTGCTTTGCTAAAATCTATACAAACTCTGTCTACAGCGTTCTCCTGAGCTACCAGTTTAATAACTGTCAAAAAAGGTAATAAGAGAGGAAGAATATTCCATGTATATAAGATGGAGTAGGAAGCCAGGGAGGCAAAAGAGATCCTGACAAAGCTCTCTAAAAAAACTTGAGGAGGAAGAAAACAGTTTTGACTGTTGTTGTGGTTGTTGTTCACCCTTCTTTCTTGGAGAGGATCAGTGACACCAGGAGGGTGAAGTCTTGATTTGCAAATGACTTGAATTTAAGTGAGGCAGAGCTGTGCAAAGTCATCAGTCTCATTCTCTCCTCCAGAGTCAACAGAGTTCAGTGGCAAGACACAACTCAAGACAATTGGTGATGACCTAGGATATAGTGGAAGTCCTCAGCCTTTTTCAGCTAAGGTCTTTCCCAGGTCTTACTTTGTCTGATCTTGGCTTCATTTGTTAAAATGTAACAGATTTTGAATCCTGGCTTTGATATTTATTAGCTATGAAATACTGGGCAAATCACTTGATCAGTTTCTTCACCTGCGAAATAAGGAGTTGGATTAAACGCTATAAAGGCTCTTCTAGCCTTAAAGTCCCATGGTTTTCTGATTTTATGACTTACCTTTGAGTTTTAGGTCTCTTAGTTACCTAATCTTGAGTAATGTCACCTCTTTTAGCCTCAGTTTTCCCATCTGAGAAATGAGAGGTTTGGATTCGATGTCCCTGAAGATCCCTTCTAGCTCTAAAGTCCCAGGACCTGGATTTGAGTCCTGGCTCTGGGGTTCCTTATGGATAACCTTGAGTAAGTCATTTATACTCTCTCAACCTCAGTTTCATCATCTAAGGAGAGGGTTAAACCAGATGACCACTTAAGAATATATTTCATTGATAACTTGTTTTTATATTACTTTTATTTAATGATATTCTTCCCTTCTTCTCCCAGAGAGCTGTCTCTTATGTCAAAGAATAAAAAAGTGGGGATAGAACAGATTAGCAGAATTAAACAACCTATAGGAAAAAGTTCGATACTACATGCAAAGTTTCACATCCATAGACCTATTTCTCTAAAGGACAAGGTGAATGAGATACCTCTTCATTTCTTTTCTTTGGGGCCAAGCTTGATGAAGATGATTTCACAGAGTTCAGTATTGATTGTTCTGTTGCTGTTTTTTCCATTTACATTAGCAGTTACTGGTTCTGCTTACTTCACTTTGCATCAGTTCATTTGTCTTTTCACGCTTCTCTGTATTCAATAATATTCACTCTTGGTAATGTGTTCTCTTCTTTTTGTGGCTATACTCCTGACCGTCTGGACTTTTCTACCCCCTGTACCAACATCTTTCTCATACTGGAGAGTCCTCTAACTCGGTGGTCCCATCCTTCCACTTGGGGCCACTATTTTGGGAAGTGCCCATGTTGTCTCTCAGTGTTCACTTGTCTCCTAGCTTGACTCCTGATGTCAGACTTTTCTATGTTGCGCCATTGTACAATATACTCCTCTCCCTTTTTAAATATTGTCTTCCCCATTAGAATATAATATTGTTGAGGGTAGAGATTGCCTTTTTTCTCTTGTATTTCTAGTGCTTAACATAAAACCTGGCATATAGTAAGAATCTAATAGGTTCTCTCTCTCTCTCTCTCTCTCTCTCTCTCTCACACACACACACACACACACACACACACAATATTAATGTACCACAATTTGTTTAGTGATTTTCCAACTAATGGGCATTTATTTTGTTTAAAATGTTTTTACTAAAAAAAAGTGCTGCTATAAATATTTTGGAATCTGTTTTTTGTCATTGACATCCTTGCGGTACATGCCTTAAAATGGGATGATCTCTGAGTCTAAAGATATGGACATTTTGGACTAGATAATCTTAATGGCCCTTCCCAGTTTTTACCTTCATACACTTGGCTCCTCAGATTTGATAAAGCTTTTTTGAACCATAGTCAGGGTTTTGGTCTCTTCAACTTGATGGTTATTTTTAGGCATACTAATATTCCCCCTCCTGTAACATGTTGTGCAATAAGTCCAGGGGACACATGTTCCTATTCTGCCTGGACACCTGGACTACATATATCTTCTTTCCACAGCAGGGTAAAAGAATTAAATGTCACCCCAGTGGGAGCAAACTATGGCCTCTGTTCTTCATGCTAAAAATAAAGAAAAACTCAATACTTATTAGCTTGGGTGCAAATTGGCTGAGGGATTATGTCTGTGTGCCAAGGCATCTGCACCAGGGGGACTTATCACTTGATCTGTCAGAGCCTCAGACGTGTACGTTTGGTCACAGGATATTCTCCAGTGAGCCAAAACCCATGACGGCGCAATTTGGGAGGGACACACAGGCACAACTGCCCAGTGGGTTTATGTTTCACCTCGGACAATGAAGTCTTTTAATTATAAACATGTACACATTTATGTGTATATATATATATATATATATATATATATATATATATGTATATAATATATACTTTTAAAATTGAACACAAATGCCTGGATCTGAAGTTCAACTAATCTCTCAGTTCACTTTGTATTTCTCATCTCACTTGTGTGAGGCAATGTTGGGTCAAGAAAAGACCATTGGATTTGAGGTCACAGGACCCAAGTTAGACTCCCAGCTCTGCAGCTATAACTAGCAATTTTTTGCATGGGGCAAATGGTATCAAATGCATCTCTAGGGAAGTGGCATGAAATACACTGGGAGTTCACATGCGTTCAACTGCCATGGGGAGAGAGCCTCTGCTATGTGGTAGTTTCCTATTTTAATTATTTTTGCTAACTAGGTGTTAAGCTCAGTTGTTATTACACTCCTGAAGGACTTCAAGCACTATCAACACCTTCTAAATTTTGGTGCCCTGGGACAAAGACCCCATCATCCCACCCTAGTGATCCTGGACTCTTCATTATCTCCCACTCCACCAAATCCAGTCTGTTGCCAAGGCCTGTTGATTTCACCTTTGCAACTTCTCTTAAATTCTCCTTCTTCTCTCCTCTAACATTACTACCATATCACTTCACGCCTTGATTATTGCAATAACCTGCTGGTAAGCTGGCCTGCCTCAAGTCTCTCCCTACTGGAATCCATCCTCCATTCAGCCACTAAAGTGATTCGCCTAAAATGCAAATATGATCATATCATCTCCCCACCTCTCTCTACTCAATAAATTCCAGTGATTCCTTCTTGCCTCCAGGAGCAAATACAAAATGCCTCTTGACATTCAAAGCCTTTCATTACCTTGTCCCTTC
The DNA here is from genome assembly GCA_028658325.1 of Potorous gilbertii. Lineage (NCBI taxonomy): Eukaryota > Metazoa > Chordata > Mammalia > Diprotodontia > Potoroidae > Potorous > Potorous gilbertii. Next base: position 38,782,627 of record CM053774.1, read on the forward strand.
CTACCTTTCCAGTTTTATACCTTACTCCCTGACCCATACCCATCAGTCAAGTAATACTGGCTTCCTGCCTGTTGCATGAAGAAGACACTCCATCTCTTGGCTCTGGTCATTTTCTCTGTCTGTCCCCATGTCTGAAATGCTCTCTCTCCTCTGCTCCAACTACTGACTTCCCTTTAAATTCCAGCTAAAATCTCACCTTCCATAGGAAGCCTTCCCTAATCTCTCTTAATTTTAGTGCCTTCCCTTTGTTAATTAGTTCCTTGCCTTGTCACTGAGGTCCTCTGGCTTCTTTCCAGCCTTATTTCTTTCTTCTCTCTTTTGTGCACTTGACATTTTTGCTAAGTAGCTACTGCATTTTGTCTGGTTGCCTTCTGCATCTGTGCATTTGTATAGTAGCACAGGTTTAGAACACACTCCCTCTGCCTCTTCATTTGAGGAAATCTCTTTTTATTCCTTCAAGGCCCAGTTTCACGAAGAGGTCCTTCCTGAGTTATTCCTTCTGAAAGTGATTTTTCTCTTCTCAAATTTCCTTATGCCCCTTTGTCTGGAAACTTCTCCTCCTTCCCTCTTCCCCCTATGACTTTCTATCTTAAAACATTGTATATATTTTGTATATTTCCTGTCCCACTTGTTAAAATGTGTGCCTCATGAGGACTAGGATTGTCTTTTTTCATTGTTGTACCTATAGCCCCTGGCTCAAGGTCTTACACATTGTTGTTCAGTCATTTCCGTGTCCAACTCTCTGTGACCCCATTTTTGGGGGTTTCTTAGCAAAGATATTGGAGTGGTTTTTCATTTCCTTCTCCAGGTCATTTTACAGATCAGGAAATTGAGGCAAACAGGGTTAAGTGATCTGCCCATGGTCACACAGTTAATAAGTGTCTGAGGTTGGATTTGAACTCATGAAGGTAAGTCTTCCTGATTCCAAGTCTACCTATCCACTCTATGCTCTATCCACTGTGCCACCTAGTTGCTTTTCTTACCTGTAATTGTCATTAAATAAATGCTAGTTGGGTTGAAATGAATTGAAACTGGATTAGTAGAAAAAAACAGGACAGCTGGATTCCACCAAGTGAATGGTCATTTTGAAACTGAGAGAAAACCAGTCAGAGTAATGAAATGGAAAGAAGATGGGACTTGTGGTCAGACAATATAGATCCAATTCCAACTCCATCACTTTCTAATTGTAAGGGAACTTGGACAAATGACTTAACTTCTCTTTGCCCTACTCTCCTCAACTATAAAATGGGAATGATACCAGTGTTTCTGGTATTTACTTTCCAGGATTGTTGTGAGGATAAAATGAAACCATGTACATTAATAGCTATATAAAATATGAAGTCACTTATATTTAGGGATCTGAAAAATAATAATAGTTATTAATAAAACAACTTACAGTATACAGTACTTATAATGGGATCATAGTGTAGTAGATAATATTCAACTACCAAAATACTCTCTTTTGAATAACATAGCAAATAATTAATGTAACAAATATCACTAATAATAGCTTATCTCCGTGGCATCAAACCCGAATAGAAAAGGATCCCTCTGTGCCACATATTGATTTAAAAAAACCACATATTGGCATTATCTATGTTTTATTATATTTTAATTTGATAAATATTTCCCAATTACATTTTAATTTCATTCTAGGAGTTTTGCCTCATGTAACCCACCAGTTTGGCACCTTTGACTTATGTAGTGCTTATATTATAATATAATTCTATTATAATGTATAAAATCAATGGTGATTATTTGACTAATATTATAAGTTGAATAGTATAACAAATAATTGATAGAATTTTGGTACTTATATTATATTTGGTACTTATATATATATATTATAGTATAATGTAATTATACTATAATTAATAGCAAGATGCTAACACCAAACAACCCAAATAATGACATAGTGGGTAATTGTTAGTATTAGCTTCCATGATATAATGCCTATATTATAATGTAATTATATTATAGCTAATAATGTTGATAATGCTAGTTACAAACATTATCTGAAGAGTTATTAACGGTAACTTCCATTATGCGGTGCTTACATGATAATATAGTTATATTGCAATGTACGATAATGAATTGTGATAAATTTAAGTAATCTTAGAATTTGAATAATAATGTAACGAGTGCTAAATAATAGCAATTATTATTTACCGGTATATTACATTATATAGTGCTTTAAGGCTAGCAACGTATTTGAAATCCATGATCTCTTTTGATTCTCACAAGAGTGCTATGAAGTAGCTACTCCAGGTCTTTTTGTTTCCATGTTAGAGGTGGGGAAAGATCACACAGGTAGCAACTTACAGAATTGGGATCTGAATCTAGGATTCTGAGTGGTTTGATTTACAAACTCCTAGTTGATGCTGGCTTTGTTTCCATTACTCAGTAATTTTAGAAAAGTTTCATTTATTTTAATTTAATTTAATTATATTATTTATCTATTATTTATAAATTGTCTTTGTGCTCCCAGCATCTCGTCCAGGATCTTTGTTGCTGTTCCATTGTGTCCAGCTCTTTGTAACCCATTTGGGGTTTTCTTAGCAAAGATACAAATGTTTAAGAACGAAAGCTATTCCCCAAGGGATAAATAGCTAAAACAGTTTTCAAAGAAGAAATGCAAACTATAAATAGCCATTTGAAAGAATGCTCAGAAGCACTAATGTAATAAATATAAGTTAGGATAACTGAGATTTTGCCTCCTATTCATCACAGTGGGAAAGATAAAAATGGCAAATGTTGGGAAGGGCTATGGAAAGATGATTATTTTATTGCACTGTTGGTAGGATTGTGAATTGACCCAACCATTTTTGAAAACAATCCAGAATTATACTAGAAAAGTCACTACAAATAGCTTTTGTTTTATGTAAGTGGACTGTCCCACAGACCTCTATGTTAAATGACTTTTATATAATGTGAATTTGCCTCTACCTCCCACTTCGCAGCCTATATAAGAAAGGCATACATAAAATAATACCTTTCCTCAAGTCATAAAATATACTGAAATGCAGACATATTAAATACCATGATAATAAACAGAATTATAAAATGAAAGGTAAAATTAATGATAAAGTATGTGTAATAAAGTTAACATAGATGTGCAATATACTGTCCCTTCCCCACTCATTGCATCTGGCTTTATCACTGGTGGTTGGCTATAAAACTTTATGAGGTTACCAAGAGATGTTTGGACAGTGGTTTTCTTTCCCCACTATCCTCATATATGTGACAATAACAAGTAATACTTTCCTCACCTAGTCTTTGAACTTTTAAAAATCTTGAAATATTTGGATCTATCTTTTCGATACAAGAAAAACATTCACTCCAATGATAAATGCTCCTGCCAACTATTTCATTGTGAATCTTTTTGGTTCAACTGTGAGTTCCGAAGATTCCCTTTCTTCTTCTGCAATCTTTGCAATTAACAGTTCAATCAGATCTTCATTCAGAATCCTCATTTGGATTTTTTTCAGAATTCTTTAAGTAAAGTCAAATTTGTATAATGCACATTTACATAAAGTGAGAATTGTCTATATGCTAGAAATGTCATAGATGCATGCTAATCAATCGTGAGAATTAACTACTTATCTAGTAGTTTTATATTTGATTTTACTCTGTAAATTATTTTATTCTGTAGCCCCACATAACAAACCTTAGCCTCTTCTCTAAGAGAAGAAATTTATATGTTCAAAAGTTCCCTCTGTCTCTCTCAACTAGATGCCAAAGGTTTAGGCTTTCCCACAATCACTATTAATTGCACAGAAACTCTGACCTAGAGTTTAGAAGTACATTTCTGTCATGAAACATCCTAATTCCATGAGAACTGTTATCTTAGTACCAGCTGCAAATAACTTTAGCTTCTGAGAAACTCCAGATATTTGTGTGTTATCCTTGAGAAGTGAACTAGCTGACCTCACCCCATCTTTAGTCTTGTCCTTGCCAGTTAAAAAGGTGTTCCCATCTAGGTCCCAGGTGCCAGTGAGTCTACGTCCCTTGGGATCAGTGACTTTGGGATGTAGTTGGCTCTCATAAATTTATAAAGTATTCCTTCAAGACAGGAAGGATTTGTCTGGGGTTTTGTGTGTAAAAAATCATTTTCCTTAATGTAACCAATTATGATCCCTCACCCCCATGATGCCAGCCAGTTTCTAATTTCTGTTCTGTTCTTTGTTCTATGCTTTAAAAAATGAGTTGCACCTTCTCTTCTAGGTGTTTGGTTAGAAACTGAAGCAACCATTTACCTCTTTGTTAATAGGTATTAATAGTAATCAATAAACATCTTTTTCAGAGAAATGTGTCCCAGTTTACCTTTTTCTTAAATTTCACTCAAGACACTATGCATACCTTCAGATCTGATAATGCAAAAATAGAGAGAAAGGTCCTATGTATACCAAAAATATGTATAGCAGTATTGTTTTTGGTAGCAAAAAATGGAAATAAATTATTCATCAGTTATGGAATAACCAAACAAATTGTGGCATATGCATATAGTGGAATATAATTGTCATAAGAAATGATGAAGATGAAGAATTCAGATAAACTTGAGAAGATTTGCATTTATTGATGCAGAGAAAAGTAAGTAGAACCAAGAGAAAAAATTTATAGCATGCCCACAGAAAATATAAAGGTAAACAATATGAAAAGACTTCAGAGCTCTGATTAATTCAGTGACCAATCTCTATTCCAGAGGAATGATAGCAAAATATATCTTCCTCTTGACAGAGAAGTAGTAGTCTACATAGGTAGAGAATAAAGTCTAAATTATCATACTTGAAGGAAGTATGGAAACAATCATTTATTAAGCACCTACTGTGTTCCAAACACTGTACTAAGTGTTTTACAAGTATTGTCTTATTTTATCCTCACAATAACTTTGGGAAGTAGGTGCTACTATTATTTCCATTTTGTGATTAAGAAAACTGAGGCAGACAGCATGATTTGCCCAGGGTCACACAGCCAGAATATATCTGAGGCAGAATTTGAACTCAGGTATTCCTAACTCCAGTCCCAGCTCTCTATATGCCATCACCTAGCTCCTTCTTGACTGAGGCACTGCTTTATTTGGTTTAACTAAATTTTCTTACAATACAGGATTCTATGGAGGATGCAGCTAACTATTATGGGATGTGTGGGGTGTTCAGGGAGGTCTAGCACCTCTGGTGAGTGGGCTTGCTGAGTCCTTTCTTTTAGGGCTGCTCATCCACCTTTGGTGTCCAACCTGTCACCCAGCTCTCACATGTGGCTCCAAGTAGCTGGATGTCGCATTGTAGCAGTCACACTCCAGTAAAACCATCTCAGTAGATAGGCCAAATCAGGTTGAATGTAACTGATTAACCTCAAACCTGCTGATGAATTAGGGGGATGTTCACCCCAAGCATATGAAGACTTTCCCTGGCAAAATGGGTGGATGAGAACTGCGGAGCACTTAGAGTTTGGTCAGACATCAAAGACACCAAGGTCATCCACTACATCCCAGGTCATCGCCATTTGTCCTGACCTTTGTCCTGCCACTGAGCTCTGATGACTGGAAGAGAGAGTGAGGCTGACAGTTTTGGGCAACTCACCCATAAATCAACATGATGTCATTGTTCTTTGAATATGAAGGATGAACAGCAGCGGCAACAACAGCTCTCCATCATAGGACCAGATTTATTTCTGGCACTTCTATGGGAATCAACTAGTTAAGTCCTGGATAAGAGCATTTTATTTCTCTTTGTGTTGTGGGAAACCTTCTCATGTTCTGGATCAGTGCTTTGGACCAATGCCCTTGCTCTAGCCAGCAGGAAAAACATAACAACACAAAAGAAACCACAGGGATGTATACTAAACACCTTTCCCCTGGGGGATTACTCACTGCTTATTGTTTGACAGTATACATATTTGTATATGCAAAACTCTTGACCTTTGGCCTCCAATGTATAATTATGGCCAATGCATTTTAGGGTTCCCAGTCCTTTCCCAGTTACAAGAAAAAATAAATATCTCAATCTGTACTTTGTCACAAAAGAACAGAATGTTACAGCTGAGAAGGACTTCATGACATAGAACACATAATGTCAAAACTGAAAGGGACCTTAGAACACAGACTATAGAATGTAAAGGGACTTTGGGACAATAAAATATTGAAACAACAGAGTGTTAAATACAAAAGAGATATGGAACATAAAATTTTAGAATAAAAATATAGAATGGTTGTGAGGGACCTTAGAATTGTAAAACCTTATTATCTCAAAGAGAACTTAGAGATTTAGTCCAATTCTTTCATTTCATAGAGTAAAAATCTGGGAATGGATCGCCTAAAATCACGGTCATAGTCCCATCCACATAGTATAGTCTCATGTCTAGTTGGGACTAGTAATCAAATCTCTTCCTCTACCTGACTCTCTCTTCTCTTCTCCTTTCATTTTGTTTGGGTTTATATCAGAGGGATGTCTTTCTCCAGAATCATAGCATCTGTTAGCCATTTGGCAACTCTTTCTCAGATACATAAAACTAGTAGAGAGCTAAAATACTGATTGCAAACAGATCTTAGTTTGCAATTCTTGTTGTGATCCAGTAGGGTATGAAAATATGGCAGCCAAGAGAAGTTGATTAAACCAGTTACACATTGAAAGCTTTGTTAAGCGTATTCTCTGGTTAGGGCTTGGGGGCAACAGACTATCTTAGATACTTGGTTTGGATTGTGAATTCCCAATCTTTCCCTAGAGAAGCTACCTTCTACCTTACCCCAAACCTTAAGATGACAGGGAACGTAGGGAAAAGGAGAAGAGGTTGACTGGGGTACTGGCTAATATCCAGAATTGCTATTTCCAGCCATGATCCCTCCAGACAGCTACAAGGAAGAAGATGACCAGAGATTTCAGTTTTGTAGCCATCTAGATCAGATCTTAGCTTAGTTCCTGAGGCAATTGCTTGCTTGATTTAAATTTTCCTCATGGGACTTTTTGTTTCCTATATTTTTATTTTTAAAATTTATATTTTATTTTATATATGTGTTTATTACATATATAACAAATATAATAATATAAATATGACATAAATATAATGTAAATAATTTATATGTAATATCAATATTATATATATTTTATATTATTCCATTTCATATTTCATTTTCCATTTAGGAATGTGTTCAGAAACCACTTGTAGACAGCACTAATGATGGGTGATTAAATGGAGTGAATCATTTGGTTGTACAAAAGACTATTTCTTAGCCAATAACTTCACCTCCAATTGGTGAAAAATACCATTTTAAGACCATAACTAAATTCATTGAGTTATTAAGGTATATAAACTCAAAAGAATTTCAGAACTAAAGGGGACCTGAAAATATTGGATGTCAAAACTGGAAGGGACCTTAGATACCATCCAATCCTAAAGAATCATGGGATTATAGATTTCGATGTGGAAGAGAACTTTGAGATCATCGACTTTCTCATTTTACAGCCCCATAGAGGTTAAATGACTTGACCCAAATCACACAAATAATAAATGGCAGAGTCAGGACTTGAACCCAGATCCCTTAACTACAGATTCAATACTCTCTGCTCTATTGTTGCTGTTGTTCAGTCATTTTCAGTCTTGCTAGCTCTTCATGACCCCCTTTGGTGTTTTCCTGGCATTTCCTGGCACCATGAGTGGTTTGCCATTTTCTTCTCCAACTCATTTTACAAATGAAGAAACTGATTCAAGTAGGGTTAAGTGCCTTGCCCAGGGTCACTCAGCTAGTAAATCCTGAACCTTTTGAGCTCAGGCAAGTTACTGTAAAAGGAAGGAATCGGACTAGATGGAACTCTAGGGTCCTTTCTGCCTTCAAATCTATGATCCCATGGTCCACTTGCCATTTCTTACACATGGCACACAATGGTCTATCCACGTGCCTTTTCACTGCCTGCCCCCCATTCCTAGAATGCTTTTCTTCCTTACCTCTGACTTCCTTGGTCTCCTTCAAGACTTGGCTCCTATAAGAGGAGCCTTTCCTTCCTCCTCTCCTTTATCATTGCTGGTCTCTTTCCTCAGAGGTTCCATTTACCACTGTAGGTAACTTGTATGTAAAGTTGTTTGAATATTGTCTCACTCAGAGTGTGAACTTCTTGGGGTCAGGGACCATGTTTTTGTCATTCTTTCTATTCCCAACACTTAGTGTGATGCCTGATGTATAGTAAGCACTTCATGAATGCTTTTTGACTAACTGGTTGAACAGTTCAGAGAGCTAGCCACAGGATGTCAAGGGTATGCTGGAGCTAGCACTTACTGGCTCAGGGAAAGCTGATTGTTAAATTTTCAGTGTGAGCAATAGCATCTTGGAAATCAGCAAATGGCACAAATCAGGGCTTGATTTCTTTTTGTTTGGTTGCTCGTCGGCATCATAAAGGGATGAAGAGAATGTAAATAAGGCAGATAAAACTCTAAAGTGTGTCCTGCATACATTCCATGCCCCACCTCCAAGAGAGACTGTTAAATGTTTACCATTATAGTGCTGAGGTGTAGTAATATTCTTTAAAATCTTACATCACTATAGACACAAATAAATATAACATCCCAGCCAACTCAACTAGCAGAATTTCCTGGAAAAAATGATTTAAGCTTATATCAATGCCTCAGGAACTCACATCTGCATAGAGCTTTGTACTTGGCATGGCACTTTCATATCCATTATTTCATTTGATCCCCACAACAATCCAGTGTGGGAGCTAGGGCAGGAATTCTTAGCTCTCTTTTATTAACAATATCTCACAATAATAATTTAGCATTTTATGGTTACAATATGCTTTTGCCTTGTTTTTCTCATTTGATTGTCACTACACTCCTATGAGAATGGTAATTTAAATCATATTCTTACCATTTGAAGAATGAGAAAACTGAGATGCCATAACTCGAAAGATCTGCATGTCTAATTAGAAGCAAGGTTCAGACTTGAACTCAGGTCAGTTGGTCAATAAACATCTACTATATGCCAGGCAATGGCAGCCAGTACCAGATCTGGAGCCAGGAAACCTCATCTTCCTGAGTTCAGATCTGGCCTCAGACACTTGCTAGATGTGTGACCCTAGGCAAGTTACTTAACCCTGTTTGCCTAAGTTCCTCATCTGTAAAATGACCTAGAGAAGGAAATGGCAAATCACTCTACATCTTTGTCAAGAAAACCCCAAATGGGGTCATGAGGAGTTGGACTGACATATGCCAGGCACTATGCTAAGCATTGGGGATACATAGAAAGGCAAAAGACTGACAATCCCTGCTCTCAAAGTGCTTATAGTCTACTGAGGAGGAGATATAAGCAACTGTATAATGCATTTATTACATACTTTTTTTTTTAAAGCAAGCAGTATGAAATGAAAATGCACAGTTTCATATGTAATCATCTCTATTTTGTCCTTTTTCATGTTTAAGTCCAGAATAAAAATTAATTTTTAAAATTACAATTACAAAAAGGTCAAAAACAGAGGAGGGTCACAAAGTTTGGTTTGAAGTTGAGATTTGTTTATATTCAAGTTTCCTGGTGCCAAGTCCGAGGCTCTTTCAGAAGACTTAGGTTCAAATGCTTACTACCTATGTAACTGGGAAAATTACTTAGCCATCTGACTCGGTTGCCTTATCTGTGAAATTAGGAGATTGGCTTAGATGGCTCCTGAGATTCCTTTGAGTTATGGATCTATGATCTTATAGGAATCTATGATCCACTATTCCACGAGGTATAAGTGCAAACCAACAAAAACCCCATTGGTAGAAGTGATCACCAGAACAGGTCAGTTTCATGTGTCATAAAGAAGAGTTACTCTAAGTTGGGAATAAAATAGGTAGTTTTGCATTGTGGACTGAGCACCAGACTTGGGATCTGAAGACTTGAAGACCTTCACTTGATTCATCTATTCCTACTTACTCTTATGCCAGATCTCTTCTCCCTTTTGTGGCTAAAGTCCTTGAGAAAACCATCTACAATAGGTGCCTTCACTTTCTTTACTCGCATTCCTTTCTTAAGTCTCTACAGTCTGGCTTCAGATGTCATCATTCATTGAAACTCCTGTTGCCAAAGTTATCAGTGATCTCTTCACTGCCAAATACAATGGACTTTTCTCAATCCACATCCTTTCTTGACCTCTCTGCAGCCTTTGTCACTGTCAATCACCCCTTTTCTCCTTGACATTCTTTTTTTCTCAAGGTTTCCATGATATTACTCTATTCTGGTTCTCTTCATACCTGTCTAATGGCTCCTGTATTCCTCACTATGTCCATTCCCCCCACCCCTATCTAATCAGTTGCCAAGTTTAATCAATTTTACCTTCAAAACATCTATTGTATATGCCCTCTTCTGTCCTCTGACACTGCTACCTTCATGGTGCAGGCTCTCATTACCTATGCCTGGATTATTTCAACAGTCAGCTGGTCTGAAGTCTTTTCCCACTTCAATTCATCCTCCACTCAACTGTTAAATTGATCTTCCTAAAGTCTGACCATGTCATCCCTCCATTCAGTAAACTCCAGAGGCTCCCCATCACCTCCCCGTTCAAGCATAAAATCCTTTATTAGCTGTTCGAAGTCTTTCATAATCCAGTCCCTATATAACTTTCCAATTTTCTTATACCTTCCCACCCACTCTGTATTCTCTCATCCAATGACACTGGTCTCCTTGCTGTTCCTCAAACTAGACACTCTGACTTCTGACTCTGAGCAGTTTCCCTGGCTGTCCTCCCATGGCTGAAACTCTTTCCCTCCTCATCTCTGCTTCTTAGCTCCCATTTTTTTCTTCAAGTCTCAACTGAAGCTTCACCTTCTGCAAGAAACCCTTTCTTGTTCTCCTTAACCTCAGTGCCTTTCCTTTGAGATTATTTCCAACTTGTCTTGTGTAAAATTTACTTGTACATTGTTTTTTTTCATATTGTCTCTTCCATCCTACTGTGAGTTTCTTGAAAGGGGAGGTTATCTTTTACTTTTCTTTGTAACTTCAGTGCTTAGCAAGGTATCTGGCACATAGTAGGTGCTTAATAAATAACTCTTGACTGATGTCATAAGTCCAGAACTGGAAGGGACTTTAGAGGTCATCTAATCCAATCTATTCATTTTTCACTTGAGTAAACTGGGGTAAAGAGAGATTAAGTGATTTGCTCAAGGTCAAGCTTATGGTGTATTTGGTATCATGGAGAAACTTAGACCTTTGGAATTAGAAGACTTGAGTTTGAATCCTAGGTCTGGTACTAATTGCTTTTGTGACTTTGAGCAATCATTAAAACAAATATTTGTTAAGTACCTGCTCTGAGCTAGGTACTATTCCAGGTGCAGGTGATAACAAAAATGAAACATTCTCTGTTCATAGGGAACAACCTATTTAAACCTCAATTTCCTTTTTTTCAAGATAAGAGGGTTGGACTAGATGACATGTAAAGTCTTTCTAGCCATGAATCTATGGTTCCATGTTTCTTATTCTATATTTTTCAGCATGATTACAGCCAAGTAAGCAATTCTTATAGGGCAGCTAGGTAGCACAGTGGATAGAGTGTGGGGGCCTGGAGTCAGGAAAACCTGAGTTTAAATCCAGCCTAAGACTAGTTGTGTTACTCTGGGCAAGTCCCTTAACCCTGCTTACTTCATTTCCTCATCTGTAGAACGAGCTGCAGAAGGAAATGGCAAAACAGTATCTTTGTCAAGAAAAAGACCCAAAGGGGTCAAAAAGAGTTAGACATGACTGAAAAATGAGTATATAACAATAACAGGGCTGCTATGCATAGAAGAGTCTGAAAATCGGTTCTCTTTTCCTTTCCCTTTTAGTTCAGCTGCCATGTGATTTTTAGAAACTTCTCGTGATCTAAATAAGTTAGGGAAGTAGACTCATTTCCTCTTATGGGAACAGCTCTAATCTGGCATGATGCTATTTTTGTTGCTTCAGAATCTGAATCTCCATGGCTCTGTTCTTGAAAAGATGCTTAACAAGTAGCATTGCTGGTGGTAGCCAACCCCCAACCTGCGTCTGGACCCCTCCATTTTCTTGAGGCTGGTTCAGGCTGAACCTATAGCCACCATACAGTTCCTTTCTGCCATACGGATTTGTTTCTAGAGTAGCTCACATCTCTTTAGTTCTCTGTGGTTTACAAAGCATTATCCTCACAATGTTTTTGTAAAAGAGCTAGTGCATTATTGTCCGCATTTTGCCAATGAGATAAATAAGTCAGAGAGAGATCATAGGACCCTAGGAGTAGAAAGAGACCTTGGAGGTCATCTGGTGTGAAGCGTCCATCTTAACAGATGGTAAGAATGAAGCCTAGAAAGAGTAAGAGGCATGTTTCAAGGCAACACTGACAGGAAGTCACAGAGCAGAAATCTGAGCCCAGGTTAACGATCCAGTGTTCATACTACTGCACCACACTGTTTATATAAAATAAAAGCTGATTGGCTTTAGGAAATAATAGATACTGTATTAGAATAAAACAATCCTCTACCTCTTTATGTGAATTCTTCTACATGAGAGGCAGCATTTTACAGGGGAAAAAAGCCTGATTCTGAAGTCAGACAATCTGGGTTCAAATCTTGCATCTGATATTAATACCTTTGTGATTTTTTGTTGCTGTTGTTGAGTCATTTTTCAGTCATGTCTGACTCTTCATGGCCCCATTTTGGAGTGTTCCTGCTTTACTATTTCCTTCTCCAGTTCATTTTGCAGTTGAGGAAATTGAGGGAGCCCAGGGTCACACAGCTGGTTAAGTGTCTGAGGTTGGATTTGAACGCAGTTCTTCCTGACTCTGGGCCCCATTGTGCTACCTAGTTGCTCCATATGACTTTAGGCAACTCATTTAACTTCCCTGGGCCTCTGTTTCCTCATCTTTAAAATGAGAGTATTATAGGGGAAGTCAGATGGTACAGTGGATAGAGCACTGGTCCTGGAATCAGGAGGACCTGAATTCAAATTCAGCCTTAGACATTTACTAGCTGTGTGACCATGGGAAAATTATTTAACCCTGATTACCTGAAAAAAAAATTCTTTTAAAATGAGAGTATTGAACTAGATGGCCTAGAACTAGAATCCTCCCAATGGTAGTTCAAAGATCAAAATCCACCCAGCCTCTCTGGGGTGTCCATTTTCTTCTTTGTAAAATAAGGGAGCAGGGCCCCATAACCTCTGAATTACTCCAGTTCTAGGTCAATGATCATAGGTGCCCCCTAAACAAGAACTAACCTGTGCCCTGTGATCCAGGAAGGCAGTGTGTTCTGGGTACCAAAGACCTAATGGCAGAACTGAAATTCCACTTCTTACTAGAAGTGGAAAGAGACCCCAATTCTTTGAGCTCTTGAAAGGACTTTCCCCAAGCCACATAGCTCCTTCAGTGAGTAAGCTGATAACTAAGACACAAATCTGGGTCTTTTGACTATGAGTCCTGACTTCTTCGGCCACCTTTGTTTCATGACCACTTTGCTTCTGACCAACTGCTGTATAAATATATCCTGTTGGTTCAGGACCAGCCTCATTCAAATATAGAGTAGGCAGCTGCTCTCTTATATAATGTGACTTGAGGCTGAAAAGACAAGACATGAAGGAACATGATTGCTGTCTTCAAGTATGGGAAGCACTAGCCTATCCTGTGGAAGAAAAGTTTGATTCCTTCTGGGTAGAGAGAACAGAACTGGGAGCAATGAGTGGAAAATGCTGAGATGCAAATTTTGACTTCTCAAAAAAAGAAAGAAAACATCCTAAATTCAAATTTAATGTAAAGTAAGTGTCCTAAAGTAGAATAAGTTGTCTTGGGAGGTAGTGAATAATTTTCTTTTTTTCAAAAAAAGTATTTATTTATTTTTTGTTTTCAACATTCACTTTTATAAGATTTTGAATTCCAAAATTTTCTCCCTTCATCCTCACCCCTCTCCCCAAGATGGTATGCAATCTGATGTAGGCTATACATGTACAATCATATGAAACATATTTCCGCCTTCAACATGTTGTGAAAGAAGAGTTAGAACAAAAGGGAAAAATCACAAGAAAGAAAAAAAAGAGAGAAAATCGCATGCTTTGATCTGTGTTCGGACTCCATAATTCTTTCTCTGGATATGGATAGCATTTTCCATCATAAGTCTTTTGGAATTACCTTAAATCATTGTGATGCTAAGAGCTAAGCCTATCAAAACTGATCATCATACAATGTTGCTGTTACTGTATACAATGTTCTCCTGGTTCTGCTCACTTCACTCAGCATCAGTTCATGTAAGTCCAGGTTTTTCTGAAATTTGCCTGCTCATCATTTCTTATAGCACAATTCACTGGTAGTTTTCATATGGGATTCTAGATGACTAAAATGGCATAGTGGATAGAGTGCTGGACTTGGAGTCAGGAAGTCCTAAGTATCCTGCCTCAGATGTGTGGCTCTGGGCAAGTCACTTTACCTCTTTGTGGCTCAGTTTCCTCATCTGTAAAATGGGGATAAAATAGCATTTAGTTCCCAGAGTTGTTGAAAGGATCACATGAGTTAACATATGTTAAAGTGCTTTACACATCTTGCAGCATTATATGAATGCTAGCTCTAATGGTGATGATGACAGCTCAGATCCATCATATTGAGTACTATTGTTGATTGGGAATATTGTAGGGGGGATTCCTTCTTAGGTATGTCTTGAACTTGACTTCTGGGGTCCCTCCCTTCCAGCTGTAAGTGTTTGTGATTCTACGCTTCATGCTTATCTTTTGCTTTTCCTTTTTAATGACCTTTTGTAAAGAAGGTCTCCTATGGACTTAACCTTGGAAAAACTTCCTTAGTTCACTACAGAAACTTCAGTAATAATTGTTGTTGCTGATCAGTTGTTTCAGTCATGGCCAACTCTTCATGGCTCCATTTAGGGATTTCTTGGCAAAAACACTGGAGTGGTTTGCTGTTTCCTTCTCTAGCTCATTTTACAGATGAAGAAACTGAGGCAAAGAGGGTTAAGCGACTTGCTCTTGATCACACGGCTAATAGATGTCTGAGGTCAGATTGGAATTCACAATGAGTCTTCCTGACTCCAGGCATGGTATGGTAGGGGTAGTTGTGATAGTAGTAGTGGTAGTAGTTGTAGTAGTAGTAGTAGTAGTAGTAGCAGTGGTAGTAGTAGTAGTAGCAGTGGTAGTAGTAGTAGTGGTAGTGGTAGTGGTAGTAGTAGTAGCGGTAGTGGTAGTAGTGGTAGCGGTAGTGGTAGTAGCGGTAGCGGTAGTAGTAGTGGTAGTAGTAGTAGTGGTAGTGGTAGTAGTAGTAGCGGTAGTAGTAGTAGCAGTAGTAGTAGCGGTAGTAGTAGTAGCAGTAGTAGTAGTAGTAGCGGTAGTAGTAGTAGCGGTAGTGGTAGTAGCGGTAGTGGTAGTAGCGGTAGTGGTAGTGGCAGTAGTGGTAGTGGTAGTAGTGGTAGTGGTAGTAGTAGTAGTGGTGGTGGTAGTAGTAGTAGTGGTGGTGGTGGTAGTAGTAGTAGTGGTAGTAGTAGTAGTGGTAGTGGTAGTGGTAGTAAACAACTATCATTTACATAGCGCTTTAAGATTTGCACAGCATTTTATATTGGGTAACTCTTCCGATCCTCACAGCAGCCTTTTGCGGTAGAAGCTCATATTATTCCCATTTTACAGGTAAGGAAAAATGAGGCAGACAGTGGTGAAATGACTTACCCACCACCAAAACCACCAGCTAAGTGTTGAAGGCAGGATTCAAACACAGAAAAGAAGCCATTATGCCAGTGGGATCTTCAGAAACATTCTCCATTGCAGCCTTGCCCTGACTCCCACTAGTCTGAAAGTGTGAGTTGTTTTCAGTCAGTGGGTATTCACCTCACACATTAATTAAACTCTTTGTGAACCCTGTGCTCAGAGTTTGACTTGACTTGCTTATTTATTCTGGGGGTAAAAAATGACTAAAGCCAGTGGTCTTGCAAAGCAGGCCTCAAATGGAAACAAATGCTCATTTTTGAGGAAATGCAGCAAAGGATGGAGGCCTCTGTGGCTGGGTTTCTGTTTTCATGTTTTTCTCTCTTCCCCTTTATTTGAACTCACCTTCCTCTTTACATCTGAATGTATATGATCTCAGGAGTTGGCAAACAACCCTGGGCTCGGTTTCCCTGGGAACTGCACAGGGAGGTTTGGTGGAATGTCTCCTTGTTTCCTTCTGTTTAAACTAAAACGAACTGAAATAATAACAACTCACATTTATGGAGTACTTTAAGGTTTGCTGAGTGGTTGCTGTACTCTAATTCTATGAGGTAGGATAGTAAAATCTGTATTACCCCCACTTAATAGATAAGCAAACGAAGTTCAGAGAGATTAAAAGTCTTAAAGGGTTACCCAGGATCCTGACTTAAGGAAGAACCTGCCTTTGGGTGGCAGATTTGATTCTCGGTACCTGTGTGACTTTGGACTTTACCTATCTGGGCCTCAATTTTCTTATCTTTATCTTTAAAATTCTTATCTAATAATTTCATTCTGAGGAACCATGACTCCGAGATCAGGACATGACTACTGTGGAGTTGGTTGGTATTATACTAACAGCTTATATTTCTAGCGTGTTTTTATTGTTGCTTAGTTGATTAGTTGTATCTGACTGGCAAAGATACTAGAGTGATTTGCCATGTCCTTCTCTAGCTCACTTTACAGATGAGGAAACTGAGGCAAACAGGGATTAAGTGACTCACCCAGGGTCACATAGCTAGTCACTGTCTGAGGCTGGATTTGAACTCAGATCTTCCTGACTTCAGGCCCAGTGCTCCACTGCACCACCTAGCTGCTCATAGACAGATACTTAGAGACATAGAGAAAATATTTGAGTCACTATGCTAAGTGCTAGAAATACAATTACAAATACCCAAGGCAAGATATGAAGTAGAGCAAAGAAGGAGTCCTCCCTGTTGGGGCAAGACAGTAGGTAATGAGAAGGAGAAGAAAGCCAGAGAGTGAATCCAAGGATAAGTGAGGTCAAGCCAGGCTTGGTTCCTTCCTGAAGTGGTGGGTCCAGAGAGGGAATCACCAATTAAGAGAGTGAGGTCTTGGGATACAGGTTCCTTCAAGGTGGTAAGAAAGCACACAATAGGAAGAGAAGTCCAGTGAATGAGTCCAGGTGAGATTACCTGCCTAGCTCTAATCTCTAGAACTGTTTTGTGAAGAAAATTAATTTAAAGCTGTATCATTCGGTCACTATTTGTAGTAGTCCCCTCCCTGCCAATACTAGCTTAAAGAGACATGTTTCCCTGGCCAATTCTAACTAAGGAACGTCATAGCAAGGCACCTGCTTGTTAAGTTGGTTGGGCTGGGCCTCAAACCACTGGGAACCTGAGTTTTGTTTACTCTGTAAACAGGACCCAGCTTGAGTTATATCCCTTCCGGGAGAGATGAGTTTCTGTCCTTGCTCCCTTCACTAGAGTTTGGTGCAGCCTGACTCAAGAAGAAGAAATAAAACCAGAGAAAAACTGATTAGAATGCCCAGATGGCTACAGTGGTCTCAAAACTCAGGATCAAGTCTCATTCCTCAGTTGATTTCCCTGCGTTGACAATGAAGTAATGAGGAGGGGCTGATGCCTCAGCCTACCTCTTCATTAAATGTCTACCAATTAGGGTTACTTTTCATTTGTTCCCAATCAGAAGGAAAACACCTGATTTTAGGTATTTCAAAGACTTCTTTTTTGTCTTTGATTACTCAGAAGGGCCACTGACCATTTGTTTTTTAATACCAGGAAACTTGGTCTTGGAATTTTACCTGTAACATTAGCTGGGGAGGGAAAAAAAAGTCCTGTTTTCTGCCTTGACTCACTTCTCCCTTAACACACAAACACAGGATACTTGTATTCAGGTGAACTTCTACTTCAATGCCTCACTGAATCTGTGATTTGGTAAATATGGCAATTCTTTTCATTGTTGCAAAACACAAGTGGTTGTCACCTCTTCAATTCCTGTCTATGTTCTTTCATAGATCTTCCACCAAAAATCTACCCAATATTCTGGAGGTCTTCTTACATTTTGTGGTGATTATAGACAATCCACTGTCCTTCCCCTGCTCTTGCTTCATGACTGGCTTTCCTCCTCTTCCATTCCCACAATTCCTAAATGATATCCTTTATTCCACCTTTGTATATAGATCATTGTTGGAAATGTGCTGCTCACCATTGCATCTCTCTATTGATCACTGTGCCATTCATAACTTAGTTTATTTTTTTTCCAGGAAGTTCTGTGCTATAAGATTTACAACACCACAGTATCACTAGATGAAGCAATTAAATGCAAATATAAACAAGCAAGATAATCCCTGTCCTCAGGGAACTTAAATTCTCTCCAGAGAAGACAATACTTAAAAGGAACTAGAAAGTGGATTTGGGTGGCAGCCTAGTGCAGAGACAGGTGGGAAATGTGTTGGAGGCCTGGTTTGGAGCAGAATAATTGGAAAGTTCACTTCTCAGAGACAATCCTGTAGGTAGATTTCAAAGTGCTTGATGGGGAAATTTATATGATGACCAGAATACAGGCATCATGGTCTTTTGATTAGGAGATTTGAGTCAAAAATATATAGTTTATTTATTCACCTATCCATTCATTCATTTATCTGTTTATGCATTCATTTTTTTATTTATCCATCCATCTATTTATTCATTCATTTGCTCATTCATTTATTTGTCCATTCATTCATTTGTTCATTAATTAATCCATTAATTAATTGATTGAATATTGCCCAGGAACATTTGGAAACATTAAAAGCACTGCCATTTCTCAAATGCAATGCACTTAGCTCCCTCTCTCCATTTCAGTCCTGGGTTAGCTCATCGTCTATCTGTATTACCTATCTCACATATCTACTACTAGCGTAGTACCAGATATTAATAGGAATATATAAAGGATGTTGCTAAAAGGAATCTCTAGGGAAACTTTCTTCTCTTTCAACTCTAAGTAGGATAACATTCATGACAGTGACAAATACCTTTGGTCATATTACAATTCCCTTTTTTATTCTTTCTTTGACATTGAAAATCTTGAATTTTCAAGAATAGCATCCCTCTCCCCTGCTCCACCCAGCATGCTCAGTTGACCTTCTAGTAAAGGTCAGTATGGAGTATATCTACCTGTGGACATCCAAGATGGAGACACTTTCCTCCTTTCCTCCTCCCCTACTTTAGAGCAGGTACAGATAACCTTTTCCTGCCATCCTTGACATAGAAGGATAACTCTCTGAGCTCTGGGTGGGCTGGGGTAATCCCCTTCTACCAATGCCTTCCCACCTAGCCATAACCTTGAGCTAATGACCCTGTATTTGGGCTTGGAATCTTCTCCCATTTTTGCCTTCTTTGTGTATGTTGTGAGATGTTGAAAACCAGCTGGTGCCTGCCCATTCCCAGGCATCCAAGCAGCAAGGTACCAGCTACCAGAAGAGTTGTGTAGGCAGACCAAGCAAAAGAAACAGTCACCCACAGAGAGAGAAAACACTGGAACAAAAGAGCCCTCTTGGTGCTGGTTGGACTGTGCCCAGCAGAGGTAAGATAAAATGGCAAATTAGCAGCTCTTGTAATGAAGTTTTGCGAATATCCCAAAGAGGCTTGACTATTAGCCTCTCAGCTGTAATCATTTTAGTATTCTTGATTGTTTAGCATTCCCTTTTCTGCATGGGAATAAAAATGCCTATTCTGTACCATTTGTACCTTTGCCTCCCCATATATTCTGCCATTCAGAGACATTGGTGTCTTTTCAGTTGCTCCAACAAGACAGTCCATCTCTCAATTGTGAGCATTTTCATTGGCTGTCCTCCGAGCCTAGAGTGCTTCCCCTCTCCCTGCTGCTCCCACCCACGACTCCTGGATTCTCTGCTTTCCTTTAAGTCTCAATAAAAATCTCACCTCCTATAGGAAGTCTTTCCTGATCCCTCTTAATTCTTTTGTCTTCTCTCTGTTGATTATTTCCATTTTATGCTGAATATAGCTTATTCATACATAATAATTTCTGTGTTTTCTTCCATGGTCACTAAACTGTGACCTCCTTGAGAGTAGAGACTGTCCTTTACATTTCTTTACATCCCTAACACAAAACACAATGTGTGGCATGTAGCAGGTGCTTAATAAATATTGATTGATTGATCGATTTTTTGACTTCTCACCCTCCCTAGCCCTTTGCTAGGAAGGTTCCCTTAGACTGAGGACACAAATTGAACAGTTTCTTAGCAATTTGAGGTAGGGATTGGAATTGTAGCATTCAAGAGCCTAGTTAACTCTGTTGAGAAGACAGGCAACCCCAGAACAATAAACTCAGCTTAAGCCATGAGAACAGGAAAATGACATAAATTGGTAAAAGTCACCAGCCTCTGTGACTTTAGCCTAATGGTGCCTAGCTGGCCATCAGGGTTCTGGATGAATCATTCAACCCGGTGGTTGTATTAATGGAGTAACCTTTGTGATTTTTGCTTACACAAGTGAGAGTGTAAGGCTCTTCTTTTTTCCCCTATGGGATCAAATGTTTCCCTTTGCTCCAGTAAATTATAAATAGAATGTACCTTTCTCTGCTTTGCCCCTTTCAATAAATTCTGTGACTATAAAGATGTGAACAATGATTTTCAAACCCCTCCCTGGTTTTTATCTAATATTTTCATTAATAGAGATCCTTTTCGTAAAGGTTGCCTGAGGTTGACAAATAGGCATATCCCTTGATAGTAATTTATATCTTCTCCATTGCCTTTTGGGGGTAGTAGTATTGTCTATGGCATTTTCTAATTATCATGAATTATCTCAAAGATCATCCCCCAGTGTTTTCAATGGTATGCTGTTGCCTCCAGCATCCTTCCTGAATTCATTTTCTTAAGCACCATTTCTACTTCTCCATAAAACATGCTGAAGAATGAGGTTCCAGGGACTACCCATTGTGATTTCACTGTCATTGTCATTGTCGTTGATTGCTTTAGAGTTGGAATTGGTTCCATATTTCAACTACTTGTCCTGCTGCCAGCCTAACTTATGAATAGTCTTGGCGTGACTTCCTTGGTTTTGCCGCTGGCTTGTTTTCACCTCCAGTATTTTTCAATGTTTTATGCGCTGATATTTCTCATTCCCTTCTACCACACCATCCTCCATTGTGGATTGTTTTGTTTTGTTTTGTTCTCACAAATGAATTTGTATTCAAAATCATTGTTTTCCTTGGCCACTATTTTTCCCTGCTTGGCAAGGAGATGAATTGTTTTCTGACTCAGGAGGCAACTGAGCTTTGCTCGCTTCCTCATTGTGATAACTGCTCTACATCTGTTTGCAGGAAATAGTGATAATCAAATTTTTTTCCTTTTTCTATTTTTCATCGTTGGCATCGCTGGGCTGGTGAAAACCGGTTTGAATAGCATGCTTCCATCTCGCAAGATGCATGTATATTAAGGCTGAACTGACCTGGAGACCAGGCATTAGGCCCTTTCTTCATCTGCTTGCTGGAATTAAATGCTCTGGATCTCTGCCCCTCCTTCCTCCTTCCTTATTAGTCAACTCAGAAAATACTCTGATTTTAGTGGTCCAGACAAATCCCCTTCAACTCTCCCCAGCCTTTGGGGCAAATCTCCTCTTCGTGCCATGTCAACTGTTTGTCTAAGACTCCATAGAGGTTGGACCCTTGAATGGCTTGAAGCCTTGGATAGGAGGGGGCAACTTGTTGCATGTCTGAGCTAGTGGCCTATCCATGGAGCTAGGGACAGTGGGAGAAGGCATCCCCTAAGCTGCTTCTTGCAGGCATCTTTCATGGCTACTATCCCATGTAGCAATGTGATTCTTTGGGAACAATTCCTTTCCTCTTGCCTGGAAGAAGCTTCTCTGAATAGATTATCCAGTGCTGCAATTATCTTCAGTATCTTCTCATCATAATTCTTTTTTTAAATAACATGTTGATTTTGCCTTATCCAGTTGACAGTCTGACTCCGTAACTGACTGATTTGATGGCCATGTCAGTAACTAGTCATTTCTTTCGTTTTAAGCTATATTTATTTTTTTCATAATATTCAGTGCCAGCTGAGCCTAGTGCTACCGGAGCCTAATGTCTCCTATTCCCTTCTTAAAGAAAGTGTTCATAATATGTAGAATGAGGCCTTTGAATTATCTGCATGCCTTCAATGACTTTCATTTCTGAAATATGAACTATATTTCTTCTGCTTTTTGCCATCCTCTTCTGTGAGGACCTTTGCATTGAAATCACTAAGTGGTAAAACATTTGTTGATTTCATTTGGAGGATCTTGTCACATTTTTCATGGCATTCTGTACCTTTTTCTTCCTCCAGAACAGACATTGGTTTCGAAGCAGCAGTTATCTCACTGGTACTCTTTTTTTTTTTTTAAACTTATGATCACCAGAGACACTACGAAAATAGACAACCACATGTTCCATGAAATAATGTTTCTAATTGCTTTTTGGTTCATAATGAAAACAATTATGCAAATTCCTTTACTGCTCCAAGAACATGTGAGACATTAAATGTGCCACTTTGGCACACTTCTGTAAATGATGGGTTGTGTTCAAACATCTCTTCCAGAGTTGTATTCTATAATCCTATGCAGTTCCACATGAACTACATAGTTGATAGATCTATGATGAATTCATACTTTGGATGGATCCTATATCCATTCATGTTATGAATAAATGAATGAAGATGAACTTATATGCTTACCATGTGCAAAACACTGTGCTAAGTAAGTCCTGGGTACATAAATAGAAAAGTAAGACCAACTTTTATAGGAGGTTTTAGTTGCAAATGATATGGAAAGGTCCAATGATCCTTAGGGTGCAGTCACAAGGCAGATAGGAAAGCATCTTTTTAAATTGTTTTTCTTTTAAATTAATTTATTTGTTTTCAGTTTTCTACCATCACTTCCATAAGTCTTAGATTTTCTCCTCCTCCCTCCCTTCTCAAGATGGCATGCAATCTTATGTGGGTTCTACATATACATTCTTATTAACCACATTTTCACATTGGTCATGTTGCATAGAAGAATCAAAATAAATGGGAGAAATCAAGAGAAAAACCAAACCAAAACAAAACATAACACAACGGAAAATACTCTGCTCCACTGTGTGTTCCAATTCCATAGTTCTTTCTGTGGTTGTGGATGGCATTTTGCCTCAAGAGTCCTTCGGGAATGTTTTAGGTCCTTATATTGCTGTGAAGTGCTGGTTCTACCAAAAAGAGTCCTCTCACATTGTGGCTGTTACTGTGTACAATATTCTCCTGGTTCTGCCCCTTTCACTCAGCTTCAGTTCATATAAGCCCTTCCAGGCCTCTCTGAAGTCTTCCTGTTCATCATTTCTTATAGTACAATAGTATTCCATTATATTCATATATCACAACTTGTTCAGCCATTCCCCAATTGATGGCCATCCCCTCAATTTCCAGTTCTTGGCCACCACAAAGAGAGCTGCTATCAATATTTTTGTACATTGGGTCCCTTTCTCATTTTTATGATCTCTTTGGGATACAGTCCTAGAAGCTATATTTCTGGGTCAAAGGGTATGTATATTTTTGTAGCCCTTTGGGCATAGTTCCAAATTGCTCCCCAGAATGGTTGGATCAACTCACAGCTCCACCAACAATGAATTAGTATCACAACTCTCCCACAACTTCTCCAACGTTTATCATCTTCCTGTTCTGTCATGTTAGCCAATCTGACAGATGTGATATGGTACCTCAGAGTTGTTTTGATTTGCATCTCTCTAATCAATAGTGATTTAGAGCATTTTTTCTTATGACTATAGATAGCTTTAATTTCTTCCTCTGAAAGCTACCTGTTTATATTCTTTGACCATATTTCAATTGGAGAATTGTATTCTTGTAAATTTGTCTCAGTTCTCTATATATTTTAGAAATGAGGCCTTTATCACAATCACTAGTTTTTTTTTTTAATATTTATTTATTTATTTTTTAAAATAAATTTATTTAACTTTTTACATTCATTTTCACAAGATTTTGGGTTCCAAAATTTTCTTCCCATTTGTCCCCTCCACCCTTCCCAATACACTGGACATTCTAATTACCCATATCACCAATCTGCCCTCTCTTCTATCATCCCTCCCTTCCATTACCCCATCTTCTCTTTTGTCCTGTAGGGCCAGATAACTTTCTATTCCCCATTACCTGTATTTCTTATTTCCTAGTAG
>CM053774.1:38807214-38854518 GCA_028658325.1 Potorous gilbertii
AATTCTGTATAGGTTCTACATATACTTTCCTATTGAGCACATTTTCACTATAGTCGTGCTATGTAGTCGCACTAAAATAAATGGAAGAAATCATATAACAAATCAAAATATAATACACTAAAACCCCCCCACACACAAACATGATCTGCTACATTCTGCGAATGACTTCCATATTTCTTTCTCTGAGTGTGGGAGCCATTTTGCCTTAGAAAATCGTCATTGGGATTTTTTTTTCAGTAAGTTCTTGTGTTATTACAAAGTTCCAAGTCTGGAAGGACTTATATGATCTGATGCTGAGCGAAAGGAGCAGAACCAGGAAAACTTTGTGCACAGCAACGACCACAGTGTGCGAGAGTTTTTTCTGGTAGACTTGGAACTTTGTAATATCTACATGTTTTAATATAGATTGTTTAATACTGTCTCATACCAGACTTCAGAGGAAGGTAAAGCTGCTACTCTGAATCTGACAAACGAGAGAATTGAAGTCTAAAGATATAATAATAATCCACATCTCTAAAGCAGAGGTATCTAGGTGGTAAAATGACCTTGAATCAGGAAGAACTGAGTTCAAATTCAGACATTTATTAGCTGTATTACCTTGGGCAAGTCGTGTTACTGCTAGCTGCCTCAGTTTCCTCAGCTGTAAAATTAGGATAATTATAAGAATCAAATGATATAATAATTATAAAGTACCTGGCACACAGCAGGTGCTTAATAAATAATTATAAAGTACCTGGCACATGGCAGGTGCTTAATAAATAATTATAAAGTACCTGGCACATGGCAAGTGCTTAATAAATGCTCATTTGCCTCCTTTCTAAAACAAGACATGGTGTAGGAGTTAAGAAGTTCATTCAAAATCAGAAAGACTTGTGTTTTAAGTCTTCTGACCACCTACTGACTGATTGTAGGCAAGTCATTTAATCCATTAATGCTCTAAAATGTGGGTACTTCACCTGAGGCCTAGAAGAAGTCAGTAAAGTTGGATGAGAGAAAAAATACAACTTTATTTTCACAAGCCTCTAACCAAAATTTAACATTTCCTTCAATTTAAAAAAAATAGTTTAATTTAAACAAACAAAAAAAAAAAACACGCCAGGTCTCCCTATCTCTCCCAGGTTGCAAGAACAAGAGCTAGTGACCAGTCAAACACTGTATTGATTGAAAGGGGAGCTTTGATCTACTCTATTTCCAGCCTGAGTCAGTTTGTCCCTTCTTTGGCAATCTGTTGTCCTCATTCTCCCCAGGCTTACCATATTAATGACAAACTTAATGCTGACACCTTATTGGCATTATTCACTGTGGCTCACAACTCCCAAGTCCAAAAGATCCACCCATCTCAGCCTCCCTAGTGGTTGGGATTACAGGAACCATACTTGCTTTAATTAATTTTTAAAATATAGCCTGAGAAGGAATCCATAGACTTCACCAGACTGTCAAAGGGGCTCATGACCTCCCAAAAAGCTAAGAATGCCCACTCTAAGATTATAAACTCTACCTTGATAGAGTGAGTTCCCTCACATGTGAATTCCATATATATTTCATATACACATATGTATATCTACATAGAGTAAGAAAGTAATTAATAAATGTTAGTTTTCATTTGCTGTGCATCAGATGTCTTGACCTATTTTGTTCAGTTGTATTCAACCCTTAATGACGCCACCTGGAATTTTCTTGGCAAAGACACTGGAGCTGTTTGTTAGTTCCTTTTCCAGCTCATTTTACAGAAATGGAGGCAAAGAGGGTTAAGAGACTTTCCCAGGGTCATACAACTACTAAGTGTTGGAGGTCATAGTTGAACTCATGAAGATGAGTCTTCCTGATTGCAAGTCCAGTGTTGTATCCATTGTACCCTTTTTTTATATGTATGTGTATATGCATACATATGCATACATGTGCATATGTAATATATGTATGTGTATATGTGTGTGTATATGTAGGTGTATACACACATATCTACACTCATCTATCAATACAGTAGGATTATGAAATAAGGAGACAGATTTTTTTTTACATTTCTTTATATAGCCCAACCTTTCTTTTTCTTCCTTCCATTTTCTGATGTCTTCTCACATCCTTATCTAATGCAGATTTACCTTTTTTTTTCAACTTACCTTTCTGCAATATTTTCAGACAACCCAACTGGCCATAATAGGCCGCTTCATGAAGAGGGAGCCATCCATCCTTGTTGGGTTCAGAGAGGTTTTTCCCTGACTGGATCATGGAAGTTAAGGCGTTCTCATCACCATCCTTGATGGCCTTCACCACAGGATCTATGACTCTTTAAGAATAAGGAGAGCTAGTTAGGATTGGCTTGTCTCAATAGTTAGTCAATCAGTCAACAAGCATTTTTTAAGCACCTATTGCAATCCAGGCACTGTGTGAGAAGTAAAAAGTCAGGTAAAAAACAATCCCTGCTCTCAAGGAGTTCACAGGCTACAGAGGGAGACAATATGCAAATGACTCTGTATCTATGATAAATTGATGATAATTAACAGAAGGAAGGCATTAGGATAAAGGGACATCAAGAAAGACTTCTTGTACAAGGTGAGGTTTTAGCTGGAACTTGAAGGGGGACAGTCAGTGGAAATTCCCAGAGTCAGGAGATAAGAGTTTCTTATACAAGAGAAAACAAGGAACTGTACATGGTAGGGTTGAGTGGGGAGTAAGGTACAGGAGTACTGGAAAAGACCCAAGACTGAAGGACTTTGAACACCAAACAATGTATTTTATATTTGATTCTGGAGGTAAGAGAGAGCCGTTAGCGTTTACTTAATTGGGGATGGGAGCAGTAATATGGTCAGAGCTGCACTTTAGGAAGGAGTTGAGTGGAGAATGGACTGGAGTAAGGAACCACTTGAAGCAGGAAGACCAAGAAGCTATTACAGCAGTCAAGGCATGAGGGATGCTAGGGTGGTGGCAGTGTCCAAAGAAAGAGGATATCAGAGATGGAAAGGAACATGGAATCACTAACTATAAAGTCAACAAGCATTATCATAGGGGTTCTTAACCTTTTTTTGTATCCTGGAAAGCCTTTGGCAATCTGGTGAAGCCTATAGACACCTTTTCAGAATATAGTTTTTAAGTGCATAGAATAAAAGTATAATATATATAATAAATAATATGTAAAATAATATATAAAATATATAGGATTATAAAGGAAGCTATATTGAAATACAGCTATCAAAAATATTTTTTAAAGTTTATGGACACTAGGTTAAGAATTCCTACTTTGTTAAGTGCCTAATGTGTGCCCAGCATTCACTGTGCTAAGCACTAGATATATGAAATGCAAAAATAAGACTGTTACTGACTTTAATATAATGTTGAAGGTAGGAAAAGTTAGGGTTAGAAGAGTCCTTAGAAAACAGGTTAGACTATGGAACATAAAATGTTAGAATGGAAAAGACCATGGACATTATCCTGTCCAACCCCCTCCTTTAACTTAGAAATAAACTGATGTTTTTCGTTGCTGTTCAGTCATTCAGTCATGTGCAACTCCTCATGACACATGAACCACAGTACTGCAGGCCCTTCTATCCACCACTCTCCCCCAAAGTCTGTCGAAGTTCATGTTGCTTCCATGAAGCTATCTAACCATCTCATCCTCTGCCTTCCCTTTCTCCTTTTGCCTTCAATCTTTTCCAATATCAGTCAACAAATATTTAATAAGCACCTACTATGCGCTAGGCACTGAGGATATAAATACAAAGAATGAAGTAATCCTTTCTCACAAAGAGCTTACATTCAAATGGGGATATTAATGATACTACCCAACATTATCTGGCTTAGAGTGAGAATGCAGATTCAAACCCAGGTCTCATGACTAATAAGCCAGTGTTATTTCAAAAAACTACTGGACTTTCAAGAAGGGTATAGTATATTTTTTAAAAATGATAATTTGGACATTAAAATTAAAATCTGTCTGTCTCCACATCACTCTGAGAAACATGAAAGTACATTCAAACTGATAGAATGAAATGGCTCTGGTCTGGTTGAGACTTCAGGGGACCCAGTGTTCTAAGGAACTCCCATATGAAGAAGCTCTCTCTAAAAATGCAGGTTAGTGACTTTTTGGCATTTTAGGAGAGGCTAAGTCATTTGCCCAGATTATACATTTAATAGCTGTCTCGAGCAGGACTTGAACTCAGATCTCTCTGGCTTTGAAACTGCCTCTCTGTCTAACACCAGGCTATCTCTCATTGAATGTTATAATGCGAGTTATTTGGGAATGTTGGAATAAGCTATGCCACACCTCAGACTGTGGTTCTCTTGAATCACTTCACTGTTTTCGCTCTTTTTCTAAGGAATTAAGAGTATATAAGAGTCTTACCATTCTAACCTCCCATGTACCTTAACTCAAAACAATCACCAAAAAGCTGGAAGGGACATTAAAACAGCAAATGTTTAATCAAAATAAAGAATCCTAAGGCTGGAAGAGACAATTATTCATCATTTTAATATTTTTATATGATCCCATTTAAAGTACCCAATTCTTTTTGTTGTTTCTCAGTCATTTCAATCGTGTCCAACTCTTCATGACTCCATTTGGGATTTTCATGGATAAGATACTGGAGTGGTTTGCCATTTCCTTCTCCAGCTCATTTTTACAGATGAGGAAACTGAGGTGAACAGGGTTACGTAACTTTCCCAGGGTCACATAGCTAATATGTGTTAGAAGCCAGACTTGAACTCAAGAAGATAGGTCTAGGCTTAGAACTCTATCCACTATTCCACCTAGCTGCCCCAAGTCTTGCTTTCTGTTTAAACCTAATAGTCCAATCTCACTATATTATAGATGAAGAACATAAGGTCCAGAGAAGGGAAGTCACTTTCCAATGCTCACCCAGCTAATTAATAGTGAGGTCAGGACAAAAACTGGGTTATTCTGATTCCCAGGTAACTGTTCTCTCAATCCAACAAAATTAACATTGGTTAGCAATAATATGTTTATATGTTTATCATTTTTGGAAATCCCGCCAGAGTAAATCCTCCAGTGTTGTTTATGATAGTTACCTATGTTTGTGCCTTATGCCCTTACTAGATTATGATCTCATAAGCCCAGGGGTCATATCAAATAATTAAATTCAGTAAACATTTACTGAGGGTCTGCTATGTGCCAAGTACCATGCTACTGGGGATATAGAGACAAAAAACAAAACAGTCTGTGACTTCAAGGAATTTGTATTCTATCTCATACTTATATTAAAGTGAGTCTAGAAAGAGAATATAAGGTCTCCCTGTGAAAGACTTTAATAGCCAAACAGAGATATTTCTATTTTATCTTAGAGGCACTAGGGAGCTATTGAAATTTCTTGAGTAAGAGAGTGGCATGGCCAGCCCTGGGTTTTAGGAATATCAATTTTGTAGCTGTGGGTAGTATGGATAGAAGAAGAGAAGACTGGAGGCAGAAAAACTAGTTAGGAGACAATAAACCAAGAAATAAATGATTAGTGCCTGAACCAGGGTGATGGGGGCTCTGTGAGTAAATGACAGGAATGGATAAGAGAGATGTTATGGAGGAGGTAGAATTGATAAGAATTGGCAGCTGGGAGCAGTTAGAAAGGAAAAACGAAAAGGAAAAATGGAGGATGATTCTGATACTACTGAATTATTTCCCCAAAGATTCCTAATATATATGTACAGAATCAGAAGTGAAAAGAAACTTACAAGTCAATTTGTCCAATTCCCCCATTTTATGGATGAGGAAACTGAAATTAAGAGAGGTTCAATGATTTCCCCAAAATCAAGGCTTTAACTGAGGTCTTCTGATTACAAATCCAACATTCTTTCCATTACATTACAATGTCTAATACAGTCCTATGCACACAGTTGGCACTTAATAATGAATGAGTGAATTAATTAATTGATACTACTACAAAAATGTCTTCATTTTATAAATGGAGAAAATTAGCCACAATGAGGTCAGAGCCAATGACAAGGCGAGCATCAAAATGAAGAGTTCTCAGACTTGTGCCCATAAACCCACCTGGCTACTTCCTTCCATTTCAGTCTCTTGGGTTTGTATTAATAGCTTTTCATGCATGTGAGATGCACATAAAATTAAATGTGGATGAAGTCAGGGGAAACAGGCAGGAAAACTAGAAACTGCTTCCACCCACCCTCATCTACCAGGATGATTTTTGCTGGAACCTTTCATCAGAATATTTCTCAAGTTCAGGACTAAAACCTCCATGTACATTTCCCGTTTCCTCTCTTCCCCTCATGCTCCTTCCTTTTGGTTAACCTTGCTGAGTATGCTGCTGAACTCCAGTTGGGTAGAAAGCAGAAATTCTATGTTAAGAAACAGATCTCTCTCTCTCTCTCTCTCTCTCTCTCTCTCTCTCTCTCTCTCTCTCTCTCTCTCTCTCCCTCACACACACACACACACACACACACACACACACACACACACACACACACACACACACACATACACACTCTCAACACTAGCCACAAGGAGAAGAAACATCTTTCCCAGGGTATCTACATGGCCCCTCTCGATCTTGCCATTTTCCTCTCTTCCTTGAGAATAAAACCCAGGAAGGCTGAGAACAGAGGAAGTTGTCTTGCAAGAAGCAGAGTCTGAGAACTCTCCATTCTTATCAGGAATCTGTCATTGACTTTGGTGAAATCCCCTGCATTTACTTAACAGAACACAGGACTTTGAGTCAGGAAGATCTGAGATCAAATTCTGTCTCACATATTTGCTTGCTAGGTGACTCTAGGCAAGTTGCTTAATCTCTCTCAGACTTAGTTTCCGTATTTGTAAAATAGGAATAACCTGTACACATCACAGGGCTGTCAAGAGAATCAAAAGAGATGACATATGGAAAACACTTTACAAACTTTCTAGGGCTTTATAAATACTAGTTGTTATTATTTCTCTCTCTATAAAATGGGACATATTTTAGAAGCTCTACTTCTCCAGGATGGTCCTTCATGTAATCATCCAGATCTATTTTAGTTAACCAAATGCTGGCACTTTTGGAGTAGTTGTTGATTATTGGGTCTTCTCTGAGCTAGGGGATGTTCCTGACCTCATTTCAAGGTTTACTGGGGAAAATGGAATAGGTACTCCCCCACCCCAGGACTATCCTTAGAAAATCACTGACAAGAAACCAGAAAGCTAACCAAGTGATCAGAATTTCATTCATTCTCCTACCTCATCTCCCTCTCACTCTCAATCAATTTTGCTTAATATCATAAAATAATAGAACATTTTAGAGCTGGAAAGGGAGTTACAATGGAGAATTGGGGTCCTCAGCATCCTGGTCCATGGAATGTTGTATTTGGAAGGTACCTTAGATCGACAGATTGGAAAATATTTTCTCTAAAAGAGACCTAAGAATAATAGAAAATCAGAGATAGGAAGAGATCTTAATACAAAGGGGAAAGACTCAAAGCTTGGAGGAGTCTTAAAATCTAGCATAAAATTATGTTAAAATTGAAAGGGACTTTTTAAAACAGAGCAAGTCAGAATGCAGAACACAGAATGCTGAAGATCACCTACCCACTCATTTTACAGAGGAAATTGAGGTTTAAAGAGAGAGGAAGTGACTCCCTAAGGTCACAAGGTGAGTTACTGGCAGGACAGAGACAAGACAACCCTGAGGCTCTCAATTTCCACGTCAGAACTTTTTGTTTTGCACCATATAGGGTTATTTCTTTTTCTCTAAAGTATATTTGTATGGGTTGACCAGAAAAGATGTAATGGAGCTATATGAGACCTGGTAAGCTGACCTGACCTGTGCAAGGCTGGAGATGAAGGATTAGAGGCAAGTTGTTTTAAAAATTCACAGAGGAGCAAAACTTTTTGATTCTTAATACCAGAATCCTTCTCTATACCTTTATTATCTCCTATGCTTATTCATCTTTTTTTAAAATATTAATTCTCTGTAGTCCATCTCTTAAATACCTATCATCTTTAAGTCACACTAAATGGCTTTAAGTCAAGGACCATCACAACTTCCTAAGGATCAAAATGACAAGAAACCAAAGAAACATGGTGGCTTTAAGCAGGCTGCAGCATGTAATCAGAGGAGACGCGTATAAAAGACATCATTCAGGACAAGATCAGATGAAGACAAGAGACAACAAATGGGCTGACCCAGTGCCTCAGTGAGACCCTCCAGAGATGTTAAAAGCATCAGAAGAAAGCTTCCATACTGAAAGAATCTTCTGTGCAGAATGAGTGTGCCATCTGGAATCAAAGGACTTAAGTTCAAATTCCATTTCATACCTTTGCGACTTAGAGCAAATGACTTAACCCTTTTGTGTTTCATTTCTTCATTTATAAAAAATGAATGTTGGACTAAGAAATCACCCAAATCTGTTTACAATCTCATGACTTTTCAATTCATGAAGGGGAAAAACATGGATACAACTCATTCAAGATGGGAAGATATGGATAGATGATATCTATGAAAGAAGTTCCCACTCCAATGAGTTTGGAGAGCCATATTGTTATGTTATTGAGTGGCTTTTGGACTTACACAGTGGTTGGGATTTCCTGGGATTTGGGGATCCAATGGACCTGCTCACCAAGAAGGTAGTTCCCTATGTCTAGAGGAATTTGCACTATCAATCAATCCACTGCAGACATGGAAATCCTCCCTCCTTTCAAAAGGGAAAAAGTAAGGAAATTTTGAAAGATGAAATGTTAATCCAATTTGAGTTGGGGGGGAAGCATTTCTGCTTGGTAGTTATACACAAATACACTGGCATTAAATAATACTTTCCTGATTCTAGCATTGCCTTCTTCTGTCTGTCTGTGTTTCTCAGTCTCTGTACTCTCTCTCTGTTTCTCATTTATCTCTTTCTCTCTCACTGTTCCTCTCATTGCATCTCTCTGTGTATCTCCCAGTGCATTTCCATCTCTGTCTTTCTGTCTCTTAACTTATTATTCGTCCCCCTGGATGTAAGGAGCATCCTAATACATCCAGAGTTTAAAGCAGCATGAAGCTAATTACCCATGCTACTGACAAGTGAATTAGCAGACAAACATGAGCAAGGACCTGTTTGCCTCCCCACTGAGTGGTGACTCATGAGTTCTGAGGAGTCAGGAGAGACTGGACCTTCTGGTCTAGGTCCAACCCTTAAAATGACTACAATGTGTTTAAGGGACACAAGGAAGGAGAGAAGTGAGGGAAGGCAGGAATTCCTTCCAAGCCACCTTCCTCACTGCCCTGACATAGCCCCTACTCACCCTCTATGATACCAATGCCATTTGGGTTAGTTAGGACACACAACACGGTGACTGGGAGTCTGGGACAAGGGGATATAAGGAGTCACTTACACAGGCTGGGGGGTCTTGAACAGGCTGCCGTTGTATCTTTGCATGACCCCTTGAAACAAGCCCACATTGGGAGGTGGAGGCTGGGTCCCCGAAGTAGCTGCAGACCTGGAGGGGTGATGGCATGAGTGAAACAAGGAAAAATACTCAGAGTAAGAGAAGCGGGTCATATCCAGGGATTGTTGGAGGCCGGATCAAGGATCAAGGGGAAGAGAGAAAAAGAGGGAGAGAGGAAGAGGGGGGAGAAGAGAGGGAGGGAAAAAAGAGGGAGGGAGAGAGAAGGAGGAAGGGAGAGAGAGAGAGAGAGAGAGAGAGAGAGAGAGAGAGAGAGAGAGAGAGGCTGAAGCTGGGCACTGGGACTTTGAATGAAAGCAGATGGCCCCAGCTTGCTCTGGGCTGGACTCAGCTGTTCTCAGCTCTGGATTATTTTTGGCCTTCTGAGGAAGCACCAAGGGATTTGAATGACCATATAAGACAACAATGAGGTTCACACCCCCCTTTAAAAAAAACACAACCACACAGAAGGAAGATATGAAGTGACATGATATTCTCCACCTCCAAGGAAGATTTGAAAAGTGGTTAGAGTGGTTAGCTGCAAGATGAGGTCATGAAATTGCCCCAGTCTTATGGTGCCTCCAGGGCCATCTCCCTTCCAGGCTGAGAAAGGCTTCCTCCAGGAAATCACAGTATCCAAACCCTTTTCTTCTTCTGTTCTTTGACAACTGAGTTTAATTCAACAAGCTTTTATTAGCACCTGCTCTGTGTAAGGATCTGGGGGATATAGAGAATTTAAAACCCTGTCTTCATGGTCTCTTCCTGAGACTTATTAGTAACAGGAGATATATGTGTGTGTGTGTGTATGTATGTGTGTATATACATACATATACACATATACATATAGATACACATGTACATATTGGTGCATGTACATATACATATAATAGAAAGAATCCTGCCCTGAGGATCAGGAGGCCTAATTCCAAATTCCAATTCTTCCGATAAACTACAGGCTCTCAGGGGGTTCCATGAATTTGTTGTTATTATTGTGTTGTTTTTAAAAAAATATTTTGACAAACTATACTTCAATATAATTTGTTTCCTTTGTTCTCCTTTGCATTTTATTTCATGCTCTGAAAAACATTACTCTGATATTTAATCATGGGCTTTGCCAGACTGCCAAAGAGTTCCATGCCTTTTTGTGTAAAAGGGTTAAGAACCTCCGGACTAAACAGATGAGTGAAGTTGGAAAAAGTCACATCATCTGCATCATCCTTGGTTTCCTCACCTATGAAAGGAGAGGTTAAAGTTCAAGGTTAGATCTGACATTTTGTGAATCTATGAATGATATCTGTGATTCCTTATCACATCCTCCATAGCAGCTGGTCCAAACCTTCTGTTTCCTCCTCAAGGTCCCTATAGCAACCTCTCTCACCACCCTCTCAGTAAAGGACCCTACATCAACCTTAAAATGAAAAAAAATCTAAATAATAGTAGCTAACATTTATATTTTTGTTATATCATTTTTCAGTCGGGTCTTACTCTTCGTGACCCCATTTAGGGTTTTCTTGACAAAGATACTGGGGTGGTTTGTCATTCCCTTCATTTTAAAGATGAGGAAACTGAGGCAAATAAGGTTAAGTAATTTTCCGAGGGCTGCACAACCAGTAAGTTTCTGAAGCCAGATTTGAACTCATAAAGAGGAGTCTTTCTGACTCCAGGTCTGGTGCTGCCACTTAGCTGTCCTGTAATTATATAGTGCTTTATAATTGTTATCTCAGTAGATCTCATAAGGATTCTGGGAGGCATTATTATTCCCATTTTACAGATGGGGAAACTGAGGCAAACGGAGGGTAAGTGACTTGCTCAGGGTCATACAGAGAATAAGCATCTAATGCCAGATTTGATCTCAGGTCTTCCGGATATCAGCACAGACGGACCACTTAGCAGCCATAAGTACCTGCTCTTCTCCCCTGTTCATCTTAAAACCCATTTATATCATATCCTTCTAATTTACTATAGTCTGTGATAAAGAGGTGAGTCTTTTCCCTCAGTAGAGCCAACCCCTCTACCTATGCACATGACGCCACATCTTCCTGTCTCCTTAGAGAGGCTTTCATCCTTTCTCTACTTCACTCATCTTCTTACTCTCTTTATCTGATGGATCCTTCCCAGTTTCCTAATCATCCTTTCTCTACTTCGCTCATCTTCTTACTCTCTTTATCTGATGGATCCTTCCCTGTTTCCAACAGGTCAGTTGCAATGCTAAGTGAGATGAGCAGAACCAGGAGAACATTATACACAGTAGCAACCACAGTTGTGTGAGGACTGTTTCTGATAGACTTAGCCCTTCACAGCAATGCAAGGATCTAAAACATTCTCAAAGGACTATTGAGGAAAAATGCCATCCACATTCAGAGAAAGAACTCTGGAATCGGAAATCAGAATGAAGCAAACTATTTTCTCTTGTGTTATGTTTTGTTTTGAGTTTTTTTCATGATTTCTCCCATTCGTTTTAATTCTTCTATGCAACATGACTAATGCAAAAATATGTTTAATAAGAATATATATGTTGAACCCATATAAGATTGCATGCCATTTTGGGGAGGGAAGGGGGTAGAAAATTTAAAACTTATGGAAGTAATTATTGAAAACTGAAAATAAATAAATTAATTTTTAAAAAACAGGTCAGTTCACCCTTAAAAAAAAACGCCTTACTTGACCCTTCCATCCCCTCGAGGATCCTGTATCTCTTTCCCCTTTCACAGTCTAAACTCCTAAAAAAATCTGTCTACACTTATTGCATCCATTTCCTAAAACTTACACTCAATTTTCAACTCCTGTGATTTGGCTTCTAACACCATCACTCAATTGACTATCAACACTATCTAAACTGCTCTTCTCCATCTTCAGCCCTCTTCACCTTTCTGCAGCTTTTAACATGGTCGACCAACATCCTAGGTTTTCTATACACTTGGTTCTCCTACCCACATGACCACTTCCCAGTCACCCTTGCTGCACCATACACTGTACTGCCCACTAAATGTTGGTATCCTGCAAAGGTCTGTCTAAGACCCTCTTCTCTCTCTACACTCTCTCTCTTTTGGTGTCATTAATCTGCAAGGGTTTATCAACTTTCTACATAAGACTATCAACTCAAAATATGTGTATTAGCTTTCTCCAGAATTCCAATCCTCCATTACCAAATGCCTGTTGGACATCTCTACCTAGATGTCTCATCAGCATCTCAACATGTCTAGGATGGAACTCATAGCCTATGACCTGCTAAAGCTATCCCTCCTTTCAACTTTTCTTTCTCCATGATGATCACCATTGGCCTCCAAGTCACTCAGGAGCATAACCTTGATCCTTTCCCACACCACCCCCATATTAAAATTCTTTGCAAAGTCTAACCAATTCTACTTCCTCAATATCTCTCACATCCATTTCTTTCTCTTTAGTCACAGAACCACCACCCTAGCTCTCCTCAAGTGCAGCCCTCTGACTAAATCCAAAGGACCTAGAGAGCCACATGTGGCCTCGAGGCCGCAGGTTCCCTACCCCTGCCTTAGTTTTTAGAGCTCTTGGTCTCCTCAAATTACCTTACATTTACTGGTTTGAGTATATCTTATAGTCCCTCAGTGGAATGTGATCCTATCCCCCCTTACCCAGTAGAGGCAGGTATTTCTTTTTTCATTTTTGTCTTTGTGTTTCCAGTATGTAGCATAGTGCTTTACACAAGGTAGGCACTGAAAAAATATATATATTGTTGTTCCCATTATATATCATAGTATTTATTTGGGCAGCTAGGTGACACTGTGGATAGAGCACTGGACTTAGAATCAGGAAGAATAATTCAATCTCAGACAATTACTAGCCATGTGAACCCAGACAAGTCCCTTAACCCTGTCTGCCTCAGTTTCTGCATCTGTAAAATGAGCTGGAGAAGGAAATGGCAAACCACTCCAACATTTACCAAAAAAAACTCCAAATGGGGTCAGAAAGAGTCATAATTCACTGGACAACAATAAGCATTAATGACTCCCCTAAGTTCTGAAAAGTGCTTTGTATACATTACCTCACTGGATCCTCACGGTAATCCTGTGAGGGAGATGCTATTATTTTCCCATTTTACAGATGAGAAAACTGATATTGACAGAGGTCAAGTGACTTGCCCAGCGGTCACAGAGAAATATATCAGAGGAGGGATTTGAATTCTGGGCTTTTTTACTACATGTCCAGTACTCTACCTACTAAGGCACTTTGTTGCTTGGAATTGACCCACATTTAAGGGAAAATGGGGTATGGAGAATGTTACTTTTTGTTCCAGAACCATTTTTACACGATTTTGAATGGGTGAAAGTCATTTTACAACTTCCTCCGCTTTAATATCCATTCCCATTTAAGAGGAAGTTGTGCAAGTGATTGGGGTAGGTAGATGAGCTAGGGGAGACAAAGAAAGTAGATGAGAAAACTTTTTGCTTTGTTTTGTTTTTTAATTTTATCTCTGACCTCAAGACCTGATCGAGGCCTGACCCAGATCCTCAAACACTGTCCTCAGCAGCTCTCTTATCAACAATGAAAGTAAACGGACTTTAAAAGAACAAAACTGATTATTAGCATGACCTGGATAAACCAATTCCCCTCTCCGAGTTGGGTTTGGACGAGGGTGATGGAGCCAGTTTGTACTGACTCTTGAGAGCTGATCATTAAATTTTGAGTCTGAGCATTTATACCTTGAAAATTGACAAATACAACAAATCCTGTCTTGATTTATTTTTCTATTGATTATCTAGACTTAAAAAAAGCTATGAAGAAAATGTTAATAATGCAAATTAAATTTAAAGTGTGTTGTAATTTCTTCCCTAAACCCCCACGCCCCACCCCTCCGAGAGGCAGTTGTTAAACACTTGCCAGTACATCACTAGACTAAGGAGTCTACATAGCTCTAAATCTATGCTCCTCTGAGAACTTCTGCTTTCATAATCTAATTTTGAGATAACATTCTAAGATCTAAAAACCTTTTTAGGACTTTAGAATGCCTTTCAGGTGCTCTATAACAAAAATGTAAGTAGCAACTATATGCAAGTATAACAAGTGATTTGTTATTGTTTCAGTCATATCTGACTCTGTGACCTCATTTGGGGTTGTCTTGGGAAAGATATTAGAGTGGTTTGCCATCTCCTTCTCCAGCTTATTTTGCAGATGAGGAAACTGAGATAAACAGAGTGAAATGACTTGCCGGGGGTCACATAGTTAATAAGAGTCTGAGGCTAGATTTAAACTCAGAAAGATGAGCCTTCTTGATTTCAGGCTCAGCATTCTATTTACTAGATAGGGCCATAGAGCTATCCATATCTAATCCAGTCTCCTCTTTTTATAGATTAGGAAATCAACACCCATTGAGTCCTCTATCCATTATACCACACTGTCTCTCCAGTTTTTGCAGACAATATTTAAATATGCTATTTATGTAGAGAATGTTTAGACTGGAAGAGACTTATGGTCTAACCTAATTCCTTCATTTTACAGATAAGGAAACTGAGTCCAAGAAAGGGAAAGTAACTGGCCTATGGTGGTCTAGTAAGTGGTCAAGCTGTGACTCCAGCTTGAGTCTTCTAAGTCTTTCTCAAGCAATGTTTCAGCTGCCTTCTTCCTTCACCCCCATGGCCCCTTTCTCCTATTGATGAGTTCATCCCAGAATCTCCATTTAGATGAAGGATCCAAACCATCATCTTTCACTCTCTGGAGATTACCATCACTCCCCTATGAAGGTATTTCTCTCCCATGATGTCCCTTTTATATGTTGTCTTCCCACATTAGAATGTCAGCTCCTTGAGGACAGGGACTGGTTTTCTTTTTGCTTGCATATTTATTCACAGCATTTAGCCTAGTACCTGGAACTTTGGAGTTGTAAGATCTTAACCAAGACTTGTAGACTTGACTTGACTTTCTACTCTCTAAGACTAACTGCTCCAGAGAGGAAGTATGATATGGTGGATAAAGTTCTGAACTTAGAATTAGAATGAGTTGGATTCAAATGCCACCCAAAACATTTATTAGCTGAATGATTTAATTGGTTAAAAAGGCAAGTTACATAAGTAATTTTTTCCAATGTCACACAAGTAGTAAGCATCAGTGCAGGAATTCAAACTATGTCATATGACCCTAAATCTAGTACTCTCTTTATTGAACCACACTGATTCTCATCGGTTCCCAAGTTCTCAATAGCTTCTTTCCTAGGATCCATAAATAGTCCTATTAGCAAAGTACCTCAGTATAACAAGAACCCAGTGAGGAAACCTTTAGAGAACCTTTAGAGACTGAGAATGGAATTTGTTCACTGAATGAGGTTTGTTTTTCAGTCATGTCCAACTTTTTATGATTCCACTTGGGATTTTCTTTGCAAAGATACTAGAGTCATTTGCCATTTCCTTCTCCAGCTCATTTTACAGATGAAAAAACTGAGGTGAAGGTGAAGTGACTTGCCCAGGGTCACACAGCTCGTAAGGGTCAGAGTCCAGATTTGAAATCAGGAAGATGATTCTAGGCCTGGCACTCTATCTATCCCCTGTGCCACCTAGCTGGATCCAAAAATGAAATGAAGTCCTTTATGAAATAATGAGCTTCCCCATCATTTGGAAGTAATCAAGTTCACTAGTCAAGAATATTGTACAGGAGATTGGCTAATATGACAAAACAGGAAAATTATAAATTCTAGAGAAGATGTGGGAAAATTGGAACACTAATGCATTATTGGTGGAGTTGTGAATTGAGCCAACTATTTTGGAGAGCAATTTGGAACTATGCTCAAAGGGCTATAAAAATGTGTATACCCTTTAACCCAGCAACCCACTTCTAAGGCTGTATCCCAAAGAGATCATAAAAATGGGAAAAGGACTCACAAGTACAAAAATATTTATAGCAGTACTTTTTGTGGGGCCCAAGAATTTGAAATTGAGGGGATGCCCATCAACTGGGAAATGGCTGAACAAGTTGTGGTATATGAATGAAATGGAATACTATTGTGCCATAAGAAATGATGAGAAGGCAGATTTCAGAAAAACCTGGAAAGACTCATATAAACTGATGCTAAGTGAGGTGAGCAGAACCAGGAGAACACTGTACATGGTAACAGCCACATTGTGAGATGACTAACTTTGATAAACTTAACTCTTCTCAGCAATGCAAGGTCTAAGACAACTCCAAAAGGCTCATGGTGGAAAATACTAACCACATCCAGAGAAAGAACTACAGAATCTGAATGCAGATAAAAACATACTATTTGCTCTTTTTCTTTTTCTTTTGTTTCGTTTCTTCTTTCCCATCCCATTGGTTCTAATTCTTCTTTACAATAGGACTAATATAAAAATATGTTTAGTATGAATGTTTATGTAGAGACTATATCAGATTGCACACCATCTTGGGGATGGAGGCGAGGAGGTAGATGGAGAAAACTTTAAGTGAAAAAGCTTGTGGAACTGAATGTTGAAAACTAAAAATAAATAAATTACCAAAAAAAGGATATTGTGTAGGAAATTCCTATTTATGTACAGGTTGGAAGAGATGACCTCTCAGGTTCCTTTTAGCTCTGGTAGTTTGTGATTTGCTACAGTTTAAACTATACTCACTGCTGCAGAATCGTTTATAAACCTTTAAAAAAAACCGAAGCTACATGTCATCTGCCCTATATGTTTGTTTATAATATTCAGGTGTATTTTAAGTTTTTTGTTTGTTTTTTAACATAAACTTAGGTTGGAGATATTATAGAAAAGAAACCAACAACAGACATTTAAAAGCTGGATTGTTGTTGAGGTTTGTCCTTTGTTCTCAAAGAAGACCATGACATCAGGGAGGTGATGTCATGACATGCTAGTCAAGAGGATTTAAGTGAGGCAGGGCTGTGCAAAGAGACTTGGGAGGAATGTAGTTATTGTCCTCAAACAAAAGAGAAATCATATGAACAAAACTTGTCTTGCATAGCTCACATGTGAAAAGGATTAGCTTTATTCTGCTTGGCCTCAATGGGCAAAACTAGGGTTAATCCACAGGAGCTAGAAGGAAGTGGATTTCAGATGTCACTATAGTTTTAGTAATTCACAAGTGAAATTGCCTGACTTAAGAGGTAACAACAAAAGCAATAACAAGCATTTATATAGTACTTTGGGGGAAACTAGGTGGTGCAATGGATAGAGTGCTGGACCTGAGTTCAAATCCAGCCTCAGATCCAGCTGTGTAATCCTGGGCAAGTCATTTAACCCTCTTGGCCTCAGTTTCCTGGAGCTGAAGAAGGGAATGGCAAACCATTCCAAAGTCTTTGCCAAGGAAATCCCTAACGGGGTTTCATGACTAAAATGACTAAACAACAACCCAAAAAAGTACTTTATGGTCTACAAAATGCTTTGATTGCATTGTCTGATCTAATCTTTGCCCTAGTTTTGTTAGGCAAATGCTTATTATTAGTCCTATTTCACAGATGAAGAAAGTATCCCAATTCAATAAGGATCTGAGGGAATATTTGGACCTATATTTTCCTGATTCCTAAAGTCCAAAGCTCTATCTACCACATCACTTGCATCTTTCATCCACAATGAACTCTCCCATCACCAAAAGTACTCAGGCACACAAGAGAAATGGATGATCCTGCGTTAAGAATATTGCACAGATGAGGAAGGATCAGATCAGGTGTTCTCCTAGGTCTTTCCCCCTTCAAGAGTCCATGATTCTATGAATTCATGTCTACAGGACCCAGCTTATCTTCTCACACAACAAGGAGAGTACAATCTGTAGAATGATGTATGGTGGTCATCCTAATGTTAATAACTGAACTTTTAAATACAGTAAAGGTTTAAAGGCCACAAAGACTTATTTATTCAGGATCTAAGTGCGTGTATGGACCTCTTCTGATCCCAGTCATGGACACTGGGTAGAATTGACTAATAAAATACTGGGGAACTTTTCCAAGATGACTGTTACATCATCTGTGTACAGCAATGCTATTTACCCAGAGTGGGAGGGAGAAGTCCTTGAAACTACTTTACAAAGTATACACCCACATTCTTGATATTGTTTTCACAAATTACTTTGTAGCCTCTTAGGGCTGGTCCAGTAAGGACATTCTCAGTTTGGGATGGTATTTCCCTGCAAAGAAGGAAGGGGTGACTATTCCCTCAGAAAAATTATTGACAAATGCAAATTAAGCCTTCCTATCAATGGGAAAACTTCATGGATCACAGAGCTAGAACTGGAAGAGATGACCTCAGAGGCTATATGGAGAAACCTCCTCAGTTTACCAGTGGGAAATTAGGGCCCAGAGAAGTTGTGTAACTTGCCCAAAGTGAAACACGTAGCATCAGAGGCAGGATTTGAACCTAGACTCAGCAGTGATAGTTGGTAGGTGGTGGAGTGGATAGAGAGCTGGGACCTGGAAGACTCATCTTTCTGAGTTCAAATCTGACCTCAGACACTTACTAGCTGTGTGACTTTGGGGAAGTCACTTAACGCTGTCTGCCTCAGTTTCCTTATCTGTAAAATGAGCTGGAAAAGAAATGGCATCTTTGCCAAGAAAATCCCAAATGGGGTCACAAAGAGTCAGACACAACTGAAAAAAAAGACTAAATAACAACTCAGAAGTGAAACTCTGTGTGCTGTGCTACAATGCCTCCATCCTGACCCCTGTGGTATAATCTATAATCCAAACTGAAAAAAGTTAAGAGTTGAAGAACAGGCTTTCTGATGTCGAGTCTTTTGATAAAGCTCGCACTGAGTTTTGTTTCATTTATTTTGCTCCCTAGATCAGAGCATATACAGAAGAGAGAGTCAGAGACAGAGAAGACAAGGGAAGGGAGAGAGGGGGGATATGGAGAAAGAGAGAGTAAGGCTAAGAGAGGGAGAGAGAGAAAGAGAAAGAAACAGATGGAGGGGGAAAGAAAAGGGAGAGAGGGAGAAACAGAGAGGGGGAGGGAGGGAGAGACAGGGAAGGAGAGAAAGAGAGAGAAACAAGGAGAGAGGAGAGAGAAAGAGAGAGAGAGAGAAAGAGAGAGAGAGAGAGAGAGAGAGAGAGAGAAATAAGACATATTTATGTTAGGGAAAGAGATTGGACCCTGAGATTTCACTGGCAAAGAGAATTCTCCAGTGAGGAAACTACTTTCAACACTTGTGGTCACCTTTGCCTTAGATTTTTGCTTAGAGTACTGAAAGGTTAAGTGAAAACTTGCTCAGTCATACAGTCAATGTGTACCGGAAGCAGAACCTATGTTCTGTGTCCTATGACTCTAACCTGAGTTCTCAGGGTCTTCCAACTCTCCTAGTTCTCAATAACTACTGTAGAGAGACACCATGATGGAGATGAACTTGGAATTAGGATGAGATGGGCTTAAATCCCATTGCTAAAGACTATCTGCATGATCATGGGCAAGTTATTTCTTCCCTCAGTTTCCTTATCTGTAAAATAGGGATGACAATTCCTGTAG
Source organism: Potorous gilbertii (assembly GCA_028658325.1). Taxonomy (NCBI): domain Eukaryota; kingdom Metazoa; phylum Chordata; class Mammalia; order Diprotodontia; family Potoroidae; genus Potorous; species Potorous gilbertii. Next base: position 38,826,982 of record CM053774.1, read on the forward strand.
CAGTTATCTCATAGGTTGTCATGAGGTTCAAATTGCATCACTCAATCTCTCATATCTAAAGTTAAAGTACCCAAAAGCATTCTGAAAATAAATATAAATTCTTTCCTGGATTAGTCAGTGTTATGGACCTTCTATACTACTCATCCTGCCCCAACTCCACCATTTGTATAGATGATTGAGAACATAATTCACATTTCTACAAATACTTTACAAGCACCTTTCCCATAACAACCCTGTAGGGTAATCAGTGTAAGTCTTATCCCCATATTACAAATGAAGAAACTAGGGCTCTGAAAAATTATATCCTTTACCATAGTTATACAACTCAAAATGTTAGAAGCCTGGATTCAACCCTAGGCCTCCTTGACGTCAAATCCAGCAGATTTTCCATTACCTCATATTGTCTCCCTTTACTCGGCCAAAGTCTTAGCTGGCAAGGTAGCATTCCCTCCTCCTTTCACCCTTCCAAGTCCCCCCAAGTCCCCATTCTCACCCAACCCTATCCCCCACATGCACACAATTTTCCATTCACTTACCTGGTCCATGGATAAAAATGGGCAGGTGGCCTGTTGGAGCGATTGGCCGCAGCTGTTTCTCTTGCTGCTGTCCGAGCTTTCTGACAGCTTGGGTCAGCTGGCTGCCCAGGGGAGCTATCAGTCAGACTCTGCTCGATGGCCATTTGGATAAGCTCATCCTCGCTCATACTGCTATACAGACTGTACTCTTCCTGCCCGATCGTCCTCTGGGCACTCGGTGTAGTGATCTCCATGGCCATCCTTCCCCAGTCTGTTATCATAGGGATAAGAAGAGAGTTCAATAAGGGGGTAAAGAAAATGAAATTCTGAAAAGCTTTGTGGAAAATAAAAGTATCCTGATTGCTAGGGTAGCTTCTGCAGGGACCTTGTGAGAATTAGCTAAAAGGCAATATTTCAACTACATAAAAAGTATGTTTTCAACTAAAATTCAAAAAATACTGAACACATTCTACTCACAAGGTACTAGGTTCTAAAGAGGACATGGGATTATGTATGTAAGAAACAGTTCTTGCCCTCAAGATTCTCACAATAAAGGAAGATGTACAATACATAGATAACCACAAAGTTGTGTGCTATAGGAGAAAATGAAGGAAAGTGGGTATGAAAGGCAGCAAGGTGATGGAGAGAACAGAGAGCACTGGGCATGGAATCAGAAGATATGAGTTCAAATCCAACATCAGACACTATCTGTGTGACCTTAGGAAAGTCATCTAACTTCTTTTTGCATCAGTTTTCTTATGTATAAAATGGGGGTGAGGATAATGGTACCTACTTTTCAGAGTGTTATAAGGACCAAATGAGATAATGTTTGTATAGTCTCTGGCACATAGTACATAATTGCTTTATTATTATAGGCACATCTGAATCTAACATTTATTAGCTGTGTGTCACCATTCCCCTTGGGCTTCATTTTCTCCATCTGTGAAATGGAGATAATCCTAATACTTGAGCTACCCTACTTTAGAGGATTGTTATGAGTAAATCACTTGTAAACCTTAAAGGACTACAAAAAAAGTGAGTTAAATATTATTATTGAGAGAAAGCGCTTCCCTTTAAGGACGTTGCAGTCTAGAGGTAGGTATGAGACATGAACACAGATAACAACAGAGAAGCAACTTGATGTAACAACACGCAAGACCTTGAGTGGTAAGATCTCAGCATTTTAGAGCTAAAAGGGATCAGGTCTCCCCCATCCTTTAATTTAAAAAAAAACTGCCCTTTGACCATGCCATCCCCTCAAGCTATCAACCTGTACTTTTCCTCCTTTTTCACAGTCAAATTCCCAAAAAACACATCTACTATTATCTACACATTCTCACCTCCTACTCAATTCTCAACCCCTGGCAATCTGCTTTATGACACTACTACTTGACAGAAACTTCTCTTTCCAAGGTTATTAACTAACTCTTAATGGCAAAAGCCTCTGGCCTTTTCTCAGACTTCATTTTTTCTTGACTTTTTTCAGATTTTGACTACTTATTCTTCTGGGATACTTTCTTCCCTTGGTTCCCACAATACTACTCTCTCCTGGTTCTCCTTCTATCTGACCACCTCCTTCCTAGAGCCCACCCTCCAACTGTTTGTTTCCCAATCCCCATCTAAGTCTACTTCCCTTGAAATATTTTCTTTCTTAATGGTCTCATCCACTCCTATGAGTTCACTTACCTCATCTATGAACGTAACTGCCAAATCCATATATTTAGCCCTGATCTCTCTTCTAAAACTCAGTCCAATTTTATCAACTGCCTGCTGGGAATTCATTACCTGTATGAGGAAATATTGTGACTTTCAGGCAAGCAAGATCAAGGTTCAAATCCAGGCAAGTCACTTAACTGGAAACTTGGTTTACTGATATGTAAAATGAAGGAGACAGAATTCATATCCTCTAAGATCCCTTCTAGCCCTAACTCTATGATCCTATGACTTCAAGTTCAGCATATCCAAAACAGAATCCATTATCCCCACTTCCAGCTAGTGTTAGAGTAAAATTTGCCCCTCCTCCAAAATTCTCTCTCTGTTGAGGCAATGACCATCCTTTCAATCACTCAAGTATGTAACTTCAAAGTCATTCCTGATCCTTCCCTCTATGTCATTTCTTACTGTCTTGTCTTGTCAGTTCTATTTCCACAACGATTACCTCTCACTAGGCATCTGGTGGCACAGTGGATAGAATGGTGGGTCTGGAGTCAGAAACAGCTGAGTTCAAAGGCTGCCTCAGGCAATGACTAGCTGTGTGATCCTGGGCAAAGCACTTAACTGCTCTGTGCCTCAGTTTCCTTAACTATAAAACTATAAAAAAGAGCACCTACCTCAAAAGATGGTTGTAAGAATCAAATAAGATAATTGCAAAACATTTAGCACAGTACCTGGAATATGAGGGTGTATTCAAATGTTTATTCCTTCCTTTCTCCAACTACCTTCCACCACTCTAACCACCCCAAACCTAGGCTATTGCAACGTTTCCTGAATGTTTGACCTGCTGCCATTCTCTCTCTTTCCAGTCCTCCACATTGACCCCCAAAGAATTAGATACAATATGTCATTCCCTTGCTCAGGAAACTTCCATGGCTTCCTATTGTATCTGTAAAAATACAATCATTTCAAACCTTTGACAATTTAGCTCCAGCTTCCTTTTACAGATATTTCACATGAATCTGCTTCATGCATTCCAAGTTCCAGATAAAGAGGCCTCTTCGTTATTCCCTGACCTTTGCATTTAAATCTATCACTTTCATGCTCTCCCCATGCCTGTAGTACATTTCTCCTTTAATTCAGCCTATTAGAATCTTTAACCTTCTTCATAGTTCCACTCAGATGCCACTTCCTACAGGAAACCTTCCCTGATTTTCTCTCCTGCCACAGGTATTAGTGTCCTCCCTTTTCTGAAATTGTAAATGTTGTATATCCTAGTAGAATATAAGTTCCTTAAGTGAAGGGATGTCAGAAGGTGTCAGTTTTAAGCCCTTAAAATTACAGTACTAATTTATAGGATACCCTGTATTACATTTTTTTGGGGTAGGGAGGCTATATCACCAGTACCCAGCACAGTCTTTCACCTAGGTGCTTGATAAATGCTTACTGAATGGAATTAGCTCATCTACTCCACACTTCTTACATTATTGAGAAGTTAGATGACTTGCCCAAGGTCACAAAAGTGGCAGCTGTAAGGAATTCTGAACTCAAATTAGTTCTAATACATTAGATGCCTGGAAGGGTTTCTCAAATCTTCTGTTTTTTCATCTGTAAAATGGGGATAGTTATACCAGCACTTCGAAAATATTAAGGTACTATTAAAAAGTGCAATAGTATTACAATACAACAGAATAGCATGGGGTTATGTGCCCCAAAGGTTTCAAACTGCTCCAAGACTTTTGGGACACCCTATATAATGCAATCAATGGACAAACATTTATTGTTGTTGTTTAGTCTTTTTTCTGAAATGTCTCACTCTTTATTACCTCTTTTTGGGGTTTTCTTGGCAAGGATGCTGAAGTGGTTCACCATTTCCTTCTCCAGCTCATTTTACAGATGAGGAAACTGTGGCAAACAGAGTTAAGAGACTTGCCCAGGGTCACACAGCTAGAAAGTATCTAAACCTTTGTTAAGTGCCTATTATGTACATTGCACATTGAAGATACACAGTAAAAAGAAATGAACTGATTTCTGCCCTCAAAGAGCTTTTTTCTGTGGCATATGTAGAATGCATACAATATAATTAAATCCAAGGTAATTAGGAAGAGAAAATACTAGAAGTAGGAAGGATCAGCAAAGGCTCTATGGAGAAGGTGGTGTTTGAAGCGTACCTTGAAAGGCATTCACCTAAAAGGCAGAGGTGAAAAGGTGCGGAGAATGGCCAATGCAAAAGTATGAAGATAGGAGATGGAATATGGTAAAAACCAGGGGGAAGGTAAATTTGGCTGGACTCTAGAGTATGACAAAGAGAAAAAAGTACCTTAAGAGAAATATAAACAAAATGCAAAGGAGGGAGAGAGTCTTTCTGTCTAGGAACATCAGGGGAAGCTTCATGGAAGATTGGAAAGGCAGAATTAGGGTTCTAATTCGAGATAGAGTGTAAAGTGAGCACAGGAGGAAGGCAGAATCTGTCTCTTGATTTAACTGGAGCACAGGATACATGAACGGAAATAGTGAAAGATAAAGGTGAAAGGTAACTACAAAGAAAGTGATAATTTGTTTCACATCCAGTCAGTCATTCCTTGATTTAACATATGCTCATGGAGCACCTACGATGTGCAAGAAATTTCAGTAGATGCTGGGTGGATAGGGAGGGGAAAGGGAGTAGGGGGCATGGAATGAATACAAAGATGCAGAAGCCCCCAAGGAATGTCAAGACAGAGACGGAGAGAAAGAGAGAAAGGAGGGAGAGAGAGAGAAAGGGGGAGAGAGAGAACACTGATGTCCTATCCCAAAATACAAGTTAATATGAGATAAAGTGGTGTAGTGGATAGAGTGCTGGGGTCAGGAAGATGAATCTTCTTGAGTTCAAATATGACCTCAGACTCTTACTAGCTGAGTGATTTAACCCTGTTTGCCTCAGTTTCCTCCTCTATAAAATGAGCCAAAGAAGGAAAAGGCAAGCCGCTCAAGTATCTTTGCCAAGAAAACCTCAAATAGGGTCATGAAGAGTCAGACATGACTCAGCCACAACAACACCACCACAGCTAATCCATAGCAGAGCTGAAATTTACATTCAGTTTCTCTGACACCAAATCCAGTGGTATTTCAACTATACCACACTGGAAGAGTTTAGATTTTGATGGATGAAGGGAGGATGGGAGGGAACATTCCGAAGGAGTGGACAGCTTTATGAACATCAATTTCCCTCTTGCTTTTGGTTACGGTTGAGGAGGAGGTGAAGTGCTTTGCCTTTGTTCAACTCAAGAATGGAACAAGTGAAGTACTTACCTTTATTCAGTTCAAGAATGGGGAAGAAAATAAGTATTTATTAAATATACACCATGGGCCAGGTAATGGGCTAAGTAGCTAAGTACTTTTTATAAAAATTATTTCATCCTCACAAAAACCCTGGGAGGTAGGTGCTGTTATTATTTTACCATTTTATGTTACCATTTTACAGTTGAGGAAACTAAAGCATACAGAAATGAAATGATTTGCCCAGGGTCACACAAGCTAGTAAGTGTCTGAAGCTGAATTTGAACTAAGGTCTTTTTCCTTTCAGGCCCAGCATTTCATTTATGGTGCCACCTAATTGCCTAGTATAGATAGGTTACCAACTTTATACCTAGTTCTGAGCTAAGGACTGCAGAAGTGTGATAATGACATAATATACTATATATGTTATATTATATATATAATATAACATAACATAACATAACATAACATACTATAACATAAATACTATAAATAAGCTTGCAAGATGATATAAAGGGTTAGGTATATTTTGGAAGATTTTCTCATTTTTCTTGGCTTCAAGTCGCCACTAAGGAAACCAGGGATATGTGTGGGGTACCCCCTGGTCTGCTGAAAACAACTACCCATATAAAAGCACAAAGTTCACAATATTGGAGGTCTGTTAAAGGTAGGAAATCAAAATAGGAATCCTAAAATGTATAGTCATGAATCCTAAAGATGTGTATAACTGACATTTATATGGTAACTGGTTTACAAAATGAGATTATTTCATATGCATACAGATATATATTTTTATATTTATGCATACAAACATACACATATATTCATACACCTATACACATATTATATTTTGTTGTTGTTGCATAGTCATTTTATGGCCCCATTTGGGGTTTTCTTAGCAAAGATTCTGGAGGGGTTTATTGTTTCTTTTTCTCATGTTATACATGAAAAAACTGAGGTAAACAAGGCTAAGTGTCTTGCCCAGGGTCACATAGCTAAGTCAGTGTCTGAGGCCGTATTTGAACTCAGGAAGACTCATCTTCCTGACTCCAGGGCCAGCACTCTATCCCTTGTACCCGCCTAGTTGCCACATATTATATGTAGCACATTATATACATAAAATATAATTAGACACATACTCATTTTGATCTGTGTGGGTCCTGCAGGTATTAATACCTCCATCCATAGATACTTCAAACCCTCTAAGTTCATGAATGCTCACCCTCATCCCATCCCTACGCCTACAGTTGCTCTACCTTCCAAACAGACCTCTCTAAATGTTATGTCTGTAAGAATAAGACACTTAGGTATGAACTCCTTGGGCCAATCAGGCCTCATTTTCATCTTGGACATTCTTTACTTGGCAGCTACATTCCTCCCTGTTCCCTCCCTTCTTTCCCCATGTTGCTCTAAGAATTGTAATCCAGTTAATACTACCATTGGTTCTGGATGGACATGTGAATGGACTGCCTTATCATTCTACTCACCCTCCTGGTGAATTTCCAGTCCAAAACATCCTTCTTTGGCTACCACTAGCCCAGCAGTTCCTTGGTACAGTGGATGGAATGCTCGACTTAGAATGAGAAAGATTTGAATTCAAATCCTTCTTCGGACACTTATTGAATGACCCCAGGTAAATTGGTTTATCTCTGTAGCCAGAGAAGGAAATGGCAAACCACTCCAGTATTTTTTACGAAGAAAACCCTAAATGGGATCATGAAAAGTCAAATACAACCAAAAACTAAGCGCAACTACCTCAGTTTCCTCATCTGTAAATGGGAATAATAGTCGTACCTACCTCAGAGTTTTTGTAAGGATCAAATGAAATATTTGTAAAGTAATTTGTGAAGTGCTTTGTAAATTGTAAAGTACCATATAAGTTCTCACTGTTATTAATCTTTCTTTCCCTATTACAATATAAGTTGTTTGGGGACAGAGGTTATGTATCTCTTATCTCTAGTGCTTAGTACAATATTTAGCACACAGTAAAAAACTAATAAATGCTCTTTCATTTTTTCATTAATGGGGAACCTGAGGCTCAGAGGTATTAGGGGACTTGCACAAGACCACACAGCTAGTATGTGGCAGAATTGACCCTCTTACACATGTATAGTGTCTTTTAAAAGATAAAACACACTCATAAAAACAAGATGTTACCTGATGGCTGAGCCAAGTACCAGTGAAGACTTAAGTATCTCTGGACACCAAGTTCTGATCTTATAGCCTCACCAAAAGATGTTTTCCTTCCTTCTTTCTCTCTCCCCTTTCCTGCATGATTTAAGCTTTATTCTGTGACAAGTCCTGTGCTTTAGTACTGTAGGCACGCATGCCAAAACACAAGACTTAATTTCCACCCTCAACGAGCTTAAACGCTAATGGGGAAATAAACTGCAAACATGAGAGAAAAAAAAAATCAGAAAACAAAGGAATTAGTTTTGGAAAGAACTTACAAACAGACCTAGAGGAGAGAAGCCAGTGTTTTTAAAAGGAGACCTCCCATCTTTACTCATCATAGGACCTCTCCTCTTTTCTCCCTATCTCTAACCAAACACACATATGTATATAAGTTGCCATCCTGATCTTTGAATTTTCTAATGGCTATAATTATTGGAAGGATTCAGTAATATAAACTTTAATCTCAGCCCACTTTTCTCCAGTCACCCAAGAAACAGATCTCCAATGGAGGATGAAACTTATCATTACCCCTACCACCACCCCACACATACACACCATGGTTAATCCAACAGCTTCCAAGGCATTAGTTACTAAGCCTTGGAGTGGTTATGGTGACACCATGTTCTAGATATCTAAACTGGGAGATTAGAATCACAGAATGTTAGAGCTTGAAGATACCTTAGAATATAGAATGTTACCATTGGAAAGGACTGTAGAATATAGAACGATAGAGCTGAGGGATAACTTTCAACAAGAGAACACTACCTCTAGGAGAGATTTTAGTTGTCATTTGTCAAATCTCCTCATTTTACAGATGAAAACAGATCCAGAGAGAGGGCTTGACTTAGAATTAAAGTCACAGAGCTTACTGGCAATAGTTAAAATTTTAACTCAGCATTTGAAGGTTTGCCCAGACACATAGAAGAATTTATAGCAAAGGTGAACAAAGATGCTAAATCAATGGATCATAGATTCAGAAAGCGACCTTGAAGATTATGGGACCATAGAAGTCAAAGAGATCTTAGAGGTGATCCAGTTTAATCTCATTTTGCATGTGAAGGAAGTGAGAATTGTCAAAGTGCATTGTCCAGAGTTACACAAATAGTAAGTTGTGGAGGAAAAGACTGAAATCAAGTCATCTGGTCTCAGGTAGAAAGAATAGAGAAATTGGAGTCAGGAGTGTCAAAAGGGACAGCTAGATGACCCAGTAGGTAGAGTACCAGACCTAGATTGAGGAAGATTCACCCTTCTGAGATCAAATCTGGCCTCAGGCACTTACTAGTTGTGTGACTCTGAGCAAGTTACTTAACCCTACTTGCCTCCATTTCCTCATCTGCAAAATTATCTGGAAAAGAAAACGACAAACCATTCCAGTATCTTTACCAAGAAAACTCCAAATGGGACTGAATAACCACAAAGTGTTAAAAGGCCCAGATGACTTGGACTTGAGTCACAATGCTGCCCCTAGCAATGTAACCATAGAGAAATCAATTGTTTTGGCTTTCAGTTTATCTGAAAAATTGAGGCAGTCCTTGTAGAGGATTTTAAAAGTCCCTCTAAATCTCCCCCCCCACCTTCCTGTACGTGAAAACACTAGCTGTCTAGCTGAGCCTCTCCATGGAGTCTCTCCCCAGAGCCCCCTGATCTCACAGCTGTTCTACCCTAGGGCAGCAGGGGAAAAAAATGTATCAACAGACTCCATGGAGAAAGTGACCCTGTAGAAGAATGGATTGTGATGAATAATGAATATTTCCCAAGTAAACACACCAAGGCTTTTCTATACATAATAATACCCCAGGGAGACTACAGAGGGAGAAATTGTATTTTAAGGGAAAAAAAAATACAGGCCCAGATGGGATAAGGTTTATATGGAAGGCCTGACTAAACATGGCTAAGGACTTGTGATGGGAGAGAGGAAGGGTGGTGTCATGGGGATTGGGGGGCCCTGGCTCCCTCCAAATCGAGCAGCCTATCCTGCAGCTGCTCTCCCCGTATCATCTCCTCATGGAACAGTCTGCTCTCCCTGCTCCCTCCCTGCACCCTGGGAGAGAAATGTCCTGTTTCCAGTGGGTAGCACTTAACGTAATGGGCTGTTTTTTTGGCATGGAATGATAACTACAAAAGAGAACTCCATTAAATTCATGGGAAAATGTGGTTTCTCTAACCCTCTTAAAGTGCTGACCATATGGACCCAGGCTTTCAGTGCCCACACTGGTCCTCTTGGCTCCCTCTGTCTCTGTTTCCCCTCACCACCTGCTCATGGTGACAGCGTCAGTCTTACTCCTTGGCTGAATCTAGTCTATGGGGAGAGAATTTCAGGGCCAACAGGAATCCATACCCCTCTTTCCTCAAAAATATTCTGCAATCTCATGGCTGGTGTCTGCAATTCTACACCATCAGAGACTAATTAATTGTTCAGTTGGATCCAACTCTTCATGACCCTGCACAGGGTTTTCTCGGCAAAGATACCAGATAGAAACAAAGATATTGGAGATGTATGCCATTTCCTTCTCCAATGAAATAGGCAAACAGAGATTAAGTGACTTGTTCAAGGTCACCCAGCTAGTGAGTATCTGAGGCCTATTTTGAACTTGGGTCTTCCTGACTCCAGGCCCAAGAGTTCTACCCACTGAACCATCAAGCTGCCTCCTAATTAATTCCTTTAGACTAATTTTTAAACATAGATGATTCTGCTAGCTGAAGACGTTTAGGGAGAGGGAGCAAGTACTGGTCTGGTGTTCTGGTCCTTGGTTGTAGAGACACCATTATATTTCACTGCTTAGCGACTGGAGATGTGACAATATGTAATAAAAGGGGGCTACCAAGGTAGTGGGTTTCCTTTAAGTGGAGGTGTTTGCCTCTAGTCTGAGTCAGAGGGATCAAACACATGGTCTAATCTCCCCACGAAACTTCTGAGTACTTCCAATGAGGAAACTCCTTTCACCAATGCAGATCAGCACCTGGATTCTATTTTGTCCTTCATTGTCAAAGGAGACCAATGACATTATCAAGTGACATCTTGATTTGTGCAGGAATTGAACTGAAGTGAGGGAGAGTTTCACACATTAGTCAGTCTCACTCACTTTTCCCATCATGGCAAGACAAAAGTCAGGACCACTGGCCCAGGATGCAGTGGATAATTGTAATTTGCAGAGAAGATGCTGACCTTTCTTCTTAGATGGTGCCTCCTCACTTAGGACATCCCTATATAGAACTCAAAGGCCCAATCTCTTTCCCTTACATTTCTAATTAGAATTGAAAAGGAAGTGGTCCTTAAGGGTGGCCCAAGATGTTAAGCCAGGATGTATGAGAGGTAGATCTTGAACCCAGGCCTTACTATGTCAGGGACTTCTTTCTTTCAAGATGTTCAAATTAAAAAAGGACAGTGGTTACTATAAACCTATTTCTTGGGATGTCTGATCTCCCCCTAAGTCTGAGATGATAACAGATCAGAGGAATGGATCGTATTTATAAAAAAGTGAGGGGAAAGTTAAGAGGCAGGAGGGAATAACATTTCAAGTTACTTACAAGTTAATAAGGAGGGGTAGAGGAAACCAAACAAACAGTCTTTTTTTTTTCCAAGATCCTTCTCACATTAAGATGAGTTATCCAGGGCTAATCCTTGGATTGAGACTCCCTGCCAGTGGGACGGTGGCCAAAGACTGTCATATTTACAGGCTGGCAGCAGGGTTGGAAGATTTTATGTGAGGGTTTTTTGCTTTTTTTTCCCCCTCACATGAATGTGCTCATTGGATTTGGAGCGGGAGGAGACCTTACAGATCATTTCTTTCAGCCTCATTTTAGAAAGAAGGAAACTGAGTCACAGAGAAGGTTAACAGAACTGAAATTCAAACTTAGATCCTCTCAAAGGTCTGTGGGGATGAAGACACATGAGATTTCCCCTGAGGAAACCTACTCATTTTCAGGGATGAGGAAGGAAAATGTGGCCGACCTAGCCAGGAAAATCTGCCTCGTGTAGGGGTCCATAGATCATGGGAATTTTCCTGACCTCATTGGTAGAGCAAGATATCCATGGTCCATACCTTAGTCACACTGAAGCTCAACAAGTCTACACAGGAAGCTTGGAGAGGCCTTGAGCCAGAAGGCTGAATGTGAAAGGAAGTCAGTCTCTCTTGGCTCCCTTCCAGGTGGGTCTGTTTACCACAGCACCAGAGGGCCTGTAATAGGACGTCAATCTGGGAGAGGGTATTGGAGAAAGGCTAGAATGTATAAAGTATCTAATTTAAGGACAACATGCCCTGGGAGGGGGAGAGGATTCAGTCCAAGAAATAATAACAACTCACATTTGTGTAAGCACCTACCCCACAAGACGTGCAGAACAGTTATTGTCATTCTCGTTTGACAAATGAAAACGTTAGAACTCAGAGAGTTTGTGACTTGCTTAGGAAGTACGAGACAGGAAACTTGGGATCTAGGAGCTGCTAGAGGCATTGGGGGCTCTAATTCAACTTCCTCATTTAACAAATTAGGAAAATAAGGCAGGTTGCGACTTTCCCAAGGTCCGGGGGAAGAATCCATGTTCTTAACACATTGCTTCTCATAAACTCCAGATGTGTCCAAAGCAGAGATGTTTAATCACTACTGATGAGAATATGGAGGCAAGGCTGTTTAGATTGGGTGAGGCAGTGGAAAGGATACTGCAGCTGAATCGGAGGATCTCTGTTCTTTGCTATCTAGGTCACCTTGGGCAAGTCATTCTATCTCTTTTGCCCTCAGTTTCCTCATCAATCAAATAAAGCTACTGGACTAGATGCCTTCTCAGGTCTCTTCTAGCTCTAAGTTTATGATCTCATCTCTAAGACCAGCATTCTTTTCACTAAATCAGGCTTCTATCTTCTTCCCCTCTCCAAGTTCCCAACTATTCAAGTTAAAGATGAAGAAGAAGGAAAGGGAACTTCCCCAAATCTCTAACTATTCAAGTTAAAGATGAAGAAGGTAAGGCACACACACACACACACACACACACACACACACAATTCCCAACTACCCAAGCTAACGATGAAGAGGGAAGAAGGAAAGGAGTCAAGGGGAGAATCATCACCTAGGCTAGGAAATGGGCAGGATGCTTTCTGACACAGTAAATTTGACTGGGAACCAAAAAATCCAGTTCTAATCCCAGCTCCGCCATCCCCTCTACTTGCTGTGAGCCTTTTCTGGAAGATTAAGAGATGGAACTGGATGATCTCTAATCATCCTTTTCAGCTCTGTCTCATATTCTGTTATCAAAGATTTCAGCTGCAAGCAACTTTGGAGATAATCTGGTCCACCACTCCCCCACCTCCACCTTCATTTGACAGATGAGAAAACTAAGTCATTCCCCAATTGATAAACCGTCAAAGTGGATTTAAATACTAAATAGTAATTGTTTCTCTTTTACCCAGGAACTCTGAGGGTCTTCCCCTCCCAGTTTGATTTTTTTTTTATTAAAGGGACCATCCCTTGAGCAACCACTTAAAGAAGCCTATTCATTGAATGGGTGTGTGTCACTCAAAGTGAGGATGAGGTAAGACCTCAGTCTGAAAGGGCCAGGGTCTCATATTACATCCTTGACCATCTCCAGTCATCCTGATGAATATCAGGCTACTGGATCCAGATGACTCAGGAGAAGAGTGAAGTTGGTGACCTTGCACAGCCCTCCCTCACTCAAATCAAAGTCAACTGCAAGTCATGTCATCAGTTTGATGTCATGGTCCTCTTCAAGAATGAAGGACAAACACAACAACAACAACAAATGGTCAAAGGATATGAACAGGCAGTTTTCAGAAGACGAAATTAAAGATATCTATAGTCATATGAAAAAATGCTCTAAATAACTATTGATTAGAGAGATACAAGTCAAAACAACTCTGAGGTACCACATCACACCTGTCAGATTGGCTAACATGACAAAACAGGAAGATGACAAATGTTGGAGAAGATGTGGGAGAGTTGGAACACTAATTCATTGTTGGTGGAGCTGTGAGCTGACCCAACCATTCTGGAGAGCAATTTGGAACTCTGCCCAATGGGCTACAAAAATGTCACACCCTTTAACCCAGCAATATTGCTTCTAAGCCTGTATCCCAAAGAGATCACAGAAAGGGGAAAGGATCCCACATAGACAAAAATATTGATAGCAGCTCTCTTTGTGATGGCCAAGAACAGGAAATTGAGGGAATGCCCATTAGTTGGAGAATGACTGAACGAGTTGTGGTATATGAATGTAATGGAATACTATTGTGCCATAAGAAACGATGAACAGGAAAACTTCAGAGAGGCCTGGAAGGACCTATACGAACTGATGCTGAGTAAAAGGAGCAGAACCAGGAGATCACTGTACACAGTAACAAACATAGTGTGTAAGGAATTTTTCTAGTAGACTTAGCTCTTTACAGCAATGCAAGGACCTAAACCATTCCCAAAGGACTTGAGGCAAAATGCCATCCACATCCAGAGAAAGAACTATGGAATTGGAATGAAACAGAATATTTTCGCTTGTATTATGTTTTGTTTTGTTTGGGTTTTCTCATGGTTTCTTCCATTCATTTTAATTCTTCTATGCAACATGAAAAATGTGAAAATGTGTTTAATAAGAATATATGTATAGAACCCATATAAGATTGCATGCCATCTAGGGGAGAGGGAGGCAGGAGAGAGAGGGAGAAAATTTAAGACATATGGAAGTGATTGTAGAAAACTGAAAACAAATAAATTAATAAAAAAAGACAAATGAGAAAACTGAGACCCAAAAAGAGGAACTGATTTGCTCAGGGTTGCATAGGTAGTAAGCAAGAGAAACAGATTTGTGGGCAATTAGGTGGCACAGTGGATAGAGTCAGGAAGACATGAGTTCAAATCTGGCCTCAGTCACTAACTGGGTAACCCTGAGCAAATTACTTAACTCTGTTTGCCTCAGTTCCTCCTCTATAAAATGAACCGAGGAGGGAAATGGTAAACCACTTCTATAGTAACTTTGCCAAGAAAACCCCAAATAGGGGTTACCAAGAGCCAAACACGACTGAATAAAGACAACAGGGGCAGAGTTTGAATCCAGGTTCTCTGAGTCAAAATTCATCACTCTTTCCAAAGCATAACACAATATTCCCCTTCTTTCTACTTTTCTCTCTTTCTTTTCTCCTACCCTCCCTTTCTCTACTTTTTACAGTTGATCATCATTACAATATGGCTGTTACTGTACACAATCTTCTCTCAGTTCTGCACTTTTCACTTTGCCTCAGTTCATCTTAGTCTTCCCAGGTTTTTCTGAACCCATCCCTGTTATTGTTTCTCATAGCACAATAGTATTCTATCAGTCATATACCACAAACTTATTCAGCTATTCTTTCTACCTGATGGACATCCCTTTAATTTCTAATTCTTTGACACTAGAAAACAGAAACTCTTGAGGGTCTTCCCCTTTGAGATGGTAAATTGGACCATCTTCTGTCTCAATTCTTACCTGTGCATTAGTCATTAAATGGACACAGCCTCAGACAAGCTGAGACCTGGGAAAGACTTTAATTTACAAAAGCCAACATCACCCACTGAGTCCTGGGCCATTGCCAGTCATCTTGACCTTTGTCTTGCTACCGGACTTCGATGACTCTGGAGAAGAGAAGGAAGCTGATGACTTTGTGCAACTTTGCCTCACTTAAACTCAATTCACTGGCCAGTCAAGACATCACCCTGGTGAAGTCATTGTTCCTCTTCAACTCTCCTGGCCCTTACCTTCCAACAAAATGTGCTTCCACTAAGCCTGATCTTAGCTAAATTGATATGATTAAAGTAAAGCCTGTGAATGAATAGCACTTTTCATCTTAACATTAAAAATAAATTTATATTACATGGTAGAATGCATAAATAGCTGATCTCCTAAGTTTCCTTGCCTATTTAGTCAGCTCTGTACCATTCCCGTCTGCCTCAAACACCACCCCCAACCCTGTCCAACAAACCATAAATTTATTCTACCAGGGAATAAAATGCTTTGTTGTAAGCACTCTTGAGTAGCTTGTAACAGGTACCACTCATTCATCTACACCTTTGCAAAGGACTTTGCTTCCTTCTGGGTTAAGCAAAAACAGAATGCAAATACTTAACAAAGCATTCAAGGCCTTCCATAATCTGGCTACAATTAGCTTCATTTACTACCATTATTTTCCTTCACTCTCTACTCCAGCCTAATTGGACTATTACTTGTTCATTACTTACATCTTGATTCTGTGCCTACATGACCTCAGAGAATTCTTAGGTGACCTGTGCTGTTAAGGACCTCTCTCTCCTAGGACTTTTCAAAGCATGTTGTGCCTAAGCTATTTAGCTATGTCTTATAGTAGTCATACTTCTTTTCCCTCGTTGTTCAGTCATGGATAACTCTGTGACCTCAATTTTTTTGGGCGGGGGTAGGTTCTTGGCAAAGATACTGGAATGGTTTGCCATTTCCTTCTTCAGCTCTTATCTTGTCTATGAGATTATAAATGTCTTAAAGGCAACGACAGTATCTTACTTATCTTAGTATATCATGAAGCACCTTTTGCAATGCCTACAGTAAGCACATAGTAAGAACTCAAAATGAATGAATAAATTCAGAGTAGCCAGCTAGGTGATGCAGTGGATAGAGTGCCAGGCCTGGAGTCAGGAAGACTTGAGTTCAAATCTGGCTTCAGACACTTACTAGCTGTGTGACCCTGGGCAAGCCACTTAACCCTGTTTGCCTCAGTTTCCTCATCTGTAAAACAAGCTGGAGAATGAAATGGCAAACCACTCTAGTATCTCTGCCAAGAGATGGGGTCACAAAGAATTGGGCATGACTGATCAACAACCCACACTTTGCACTACAATAGGTACAAATATATTGGTCCCAAACTTGTTACAGTGTTGTATATTAGAAAAAGCCCTAAAGTGGGAATCAATTGACCTGCCTTTTAATCCTGGAGTAACAGTATAAGTCGTCTCAGTTTTCACATCTTTAAAATGGAGTTTTTAAAATAGCAATGTCCTTCTCTCCAGCTCAAAGAGCTTTCTTGGGCTCTGGAGGACTTGACCATTAATAGGGGAAAGGGGACTCAAAGTATCCATGGTACACACTTTGCTGAGAGAAGGTTGCTTCTGGGGAAGGAGTCCAAGATCTGTAACAAGGTAACAAGGAAATCTGAGGAGGAATTGTAGAGGAAAAAGTATAGGAGAATGCAAATGGGGACCTAGAACAGGAAGGGCAGGCATGTTCTCATCCCACCCCACCCATAGGAGTTAATAATACAGGGAGAAGTGATCAGTGCTAGCTTGTTCTGGAAGGTTGCAAAATGGCTTCATTAACATGGAAGTTTCACCTCTGGGAGATCCCATGAACTAGTACACACTTAAAAAACCATGCCCTGGACAGCCTGGCTGTCTTCCAGGTGGTATAAAGTTCCTAGAGTTGGGCAGAAGGGTGTGTGTGTGTGTGTGTGTGTGTGTGTGTGTGTGTGTGTGTGTGTGTGTATGTGTGTGTGTGTGTGTTCAAATCTAGCCTCAGTTACTTACTAGCTGTGTGACCCTAGGCAAGCCACTTAACCCTGTTTGTCTCAGTTTCCTCATGTGTAAAATGAAGGAGGAGGAAATGACAAACCACTCTTTACCAAGAAAACTCCCAAATGGGGTCATGAAGAGTCTAAATATGACTGAAATGACTGAAAAACAACAAAAAAGTGTGTTTGTATGTGAGTATGTGTGTTTCTATATATATACATGCATCACTACATTGGGGTACATGTGTGTACTATCTCCCTCTTCTGGAATTTTCTTTCCCTTCATCTCCTTCTCTTAGAATCTCTCTCTCCCTTCCTTCAATATTTGACTCAAATCCTTCCTGAAGAAAGCGTTTCCCAGTTCCTCCAGCAGTTAAGGCCTTCCCTTCTAGGGACACCTTCCCTCTACTTTCTATCTATCTTTTATATATACGTGTATATATATATATATATGTACACATATATGTATACATATACATATATATATATACATATACATATACAGATATTATACATATATATATTTACATGTTGTCTCCTCCAGTAGAATGTAAGGCCCTTGAGGGCAAGAATTACTTTTCGATCTTTTTTTGTATCTCTAGCACTTAGCACATGGCACATGGTAAGCACATTATAAATGATTGATTGATCAATTAATTGTATATGTATGTGTTTGAGTATATGTATGTTTGAGAGATACAGGCTAAGGACAGAGGTCAAGTAATCCTACAACAGCATTCCTTTACTTGTTTTCTATCACTTGTTTCCTCTCATCAACTATGGAAAAATGAAAAAACAGACCCCAAAAGGAGGTCATAAAGCTGAGAATTAACATTTGGGTGGTATCTTGAAAGGACCCCAGTGAGATCTTTTGAGTGGATTTGGGGGGAAAAGAGTCTCTCACTAACTAATAGCCTCAAATTTTAAATGTAAAATATTAGCTTCATATGTAACCACACTATACACAGTAGGCATAGCAGTTATTGTTATATCCACTCTACAGATGGGGAAACTGAGATGCAGAGTAATTAATCAACTTGACCAAGGTCACACATCATGAAAGTCCTGACAAGCCTCCTTTCTTGGAAGCAATTCACATTTTGATCATGATATGACAAAGCCTAAGGGACTTTGATCTCCCCCTGCCAGACCTGGCCCTGTCTTTATTTTGGCGGCTGCTGGCCAGTACAGCTGCAGTCAAAAATAACACTATGATTCTCAGCACCCTTAGCCTCCCTCAGAATGATGACACATGGGAATCACATGGGGCACTGGAATGAAATCCTGGCAACCTCCTGACTTGGAACTTTCAAATGTCAATAATACACTCACAGGTTGCTGTAGGGTAGAAATGGAATATTGTTTTTCCTAATCCAACTGACTAGATATTGTTCAAATCATCACTAAATAGTCAACAGTCTCTAAGCAGTTTGGGAGAATGATAACATTCTATTCCCCAGGACCTCTTCTCTTATCTCCATCCAAATTCTAACTATCCTTCAGGACCCAGTTCAAGACTCACCTAACTCAAGAAAAACCTTCCTATCCATCCATTCTCCAAAATTCTACTGTACTATAATTACTGACTGTACTGCTCAATTAATGCCATCTTTCATTCCATTTCATGTGTCTTCTCCCACAAAATTGTCCTCAGAACAGACAATGTGAGAACATATAACACAGAACATTGGAACTGAAAGATTCTAACAGATTGTTAGAACTTAGAACACAGAACATTAAAGCTGGAAAGGACTTCAGAGATTCTTTAGAGAAGGAGTTCTTAACTTGAGGTTCAGGGACCCCCAAGTGATCCATAAATAGATTCCAGGGTATCTGTGATATTGAAAAGGAAAAAAATGACATTTTTGCTTTTATTAACTCCAGGCTTCCATTGTAATCTTATGGATTTTATTTTATGCATTTAAAAACACAATTCCAAGAAAAGGTTCATAAGTTTTGCCAGACAACCAAAGGAGTGCATGGCACAGAAAAAGTTAGGAACTCCTATGGCAATCTAATCCCTTCATTTCAAAGATGAAGAAACAGAGACTCAGAAAGGAAAATGGCTTGACCAGGCTGACCACCTGGGTAGTGTCAGTGCTGGGATAAATCAATTAATGAATTAATAACCCAAGCATCCTCATTCCCAACGTTGTGTCCTTTCCCCTAAATTGCCTCATTCTTTGAGTAACCAGATGGTAACATACCTGTATGCTCAATCACACTTTACACAGAATTTTCCAAAAAAAATTGCATGACTGGTTTTCTACCTTCTAGAAAATTGATATTCTAGAAGGCAGCCTGGTATGGTACAAAGGACACTGGACTGGTAACTGGGAGACCTGGGTTCGAGTCCCTACTCTGCCACTTGTTAGCACAAGTCACCTCACCTTCTCAGACTTCAATTTCCTCCTTTGAAAAATAAAAGGGTTGTATTAGATGGTATCTAAGTTCCCTCCCCTTCCTTCTATGGTTGGAAGGTCAGCTTAGTCATTGCCAATTGGCTGACTAAATTGGAGATATCCTCTCCTGATTATCAAGTACAGTAAGCTCTCCAGTTTCCTTGGAAATAATTCCCCTGGAAGTTGGACCTTCTCCTCCATTCTTTCTTTCCTTCTTCTTTCCTCCCCACAGAAACCTACTGTCTTAAATCCATTCCCTCAGGGTTTATCTGGGAGACTAAGTACTTTAAAGAATTAACTCAAGCTGGGATATTAATGACTTCCAGCCATAGCCTTTTATTCCTAGTGATTTATTCTAATAGCTCACATTCAAACGATCTTAAAGTCTATAAAACCTCTACAAGTACTAACTCATGACATGTTCTCCCCATTTTATGGAAGAGAAAATTGAGGTTGAGAGAGATTAGTGACTCAAGGCAATCTCAGAGAAAAATATGAACCTCTGTATCCTTATTATAATTCTGGGATCTTTCCACTGCACCCACACTGTCTCCCAACAGCTCGAAAGAAGATACTTTCCCTAGATCACATTTGCATTTTAACAAGAAGTTCTGATGGCTTCCTCCAAAAGACTTGGAGAGATTATAGTCCTGGGGATAACTTGATAGTGGGGGAGTGGATGACATCTAGATGTTCTAGTGGACTCTTAGACCTTCTTAAGTCACACCACGTCATCAGTCTCCTATTCCACTTGCAAAGGAGACTGCAGGCCACTGCTCTCCATGTCCATTCTTGCCTTATTATTCCCTTTCTCTGGCTGAGATCTCCAGACTGTGGCTCTCAGCATAGGAGTTTTGACAGGTTAACTGATCCCATTCACTGCTTCAGGTATCCAGTTTCATAGTCTCTTTTGAGTCCAGACCATCAGGGTATTGAATCTTTTTCCCCTGTACAAAGATTTTCAAAAAGTTTCTCTTGGCCTTTCCAACCATGGGTCTAAGTATTAGCATCAAATTCCTCCATCTCTAACGTAGGATTAGACCCCTTTGACCTTGTCATACCTCATAGTGCTTTATACTCCTCTTAGGAACTCATGATATTTCAGAGGCAGAGACTCACCTGAGTTCTCCCTCAAATTCCTCTAGCACTCAGGAACTGTGACCCAGATCCAAGTACAGGTGATGCAAGAGAGTCCTGCTCCCCAGTCCCAGCAAAACTGATAGGTCCCCAGAATTACCTCTGAAAACAACTGCATAAAAAAAAAAAACTTGAAGCTTGGAACAGTGACCCCTCCATTTGGGAAACAGAATCCCATTTCAGCATAGAGTTAAAAGTCAAGAAATGGGCTGGAAAATGAACAAACAACAGAGAAAAAATGACCAAAACAAGTTACTATGGGGACAAGGAAGATCAAAATACACACATGGAAGAAGACAACAGAGAGAAAATTCCTGCATCCAAAGTCACGGAGAAAAATACAAATTGGTCTCAGTCCATATAAGTCCACTCAAAAAGGATTTTAAAAATCAAGTAAGAGAGGTAGAGTTAAAAATGAGAAGAGAAATGAGAGTGATACAAGAAAATCATGAAAAAATGAGTCAACAGCTTGGTAAAGGAGGCACAAAAAAATACTGAAGAAAATAACACCTTAAAAAACAGAATAGGCCAAATGGTTAAAGATGCACAGAAATACAATGAAGAGAAGAATGCCTTGAAAAGCAGAATGGGTCAGATGGAAAAAATTAACTGAAGAGAAGAATTATTTAAAAAGTGAAATTGGTCAAATGGAAAAGGAATTACAAAAGCTCACTGAAAAAAATAATTCCTTAAATGTTAAAATTGGTAAGCAGAAGCTAGTAACTTTATGAGACATCAAGAAACAATCAAATAAAATCAAAAGAATGAAAAAAATTGAATGTGTGAAATATCTTATTGGAAAAACAGCTGAGCTCAAAAATAGTCCCAGGAGAGATAATTTAAGGACTATTGAGCAACCTGAAAGTCACGATAAAAAAAAGAGCCTAGACATCATCTTTCAAGAAATTAAAAAGGAAAACTGCCCTGATATTCTAGAACCAGAGGGTAAAATTAGAAATTGAAAGAATCTACTGATCACCTCATGAAAGAGATCCCATTATGAAAACTCCCAGGAATATTATAGCCAAATTTCAGACTTAACAGATCAAGGAGAAAATACTGCAAACAGCCAAAAGAAATAATTCAGATATCATGGATCCACAGTCAGTATGACACAAGACTGAGCTGTTTCTCCATCAAAGAATCAGACGGCTTAGAATATGATATACTTGAAGGGCAAAGGAACTAGGATTACAACCAAGAATGACCTACTCAGCAAAACTGAGTTTAATTCTTCAGGGGGGAAAATGGATATTCAATGAAATAGAGACCTTTCAAACATTTCTGATGAAAAGACAAGAGTTGAATAAAAAATTTGACTTTCAAATACAAGGTGCAAAAGAAGCATAAAGTGGTAATTAGAAAAGAGAAATCAAAGGGGATTCGAAAAGTTTAAACTGCTTATATTCCCATATGGGAAAATTATATTTATAACTACTAAAAACTTTCTCAGTATTAGGGCAGTTAGAAGGAGTATATATAGACAGAAAGTAGAGGTGTGAGTTGAACAGTATGATTATCTAAACATAAAATTAAAGGATGAGAAAGAAGAATGTACTGGGAAAAGGAAAAAGGGAGAGGTAGATAGGATAAATTATCTGACATAAGAGTCCCAAGAAAGATTTTACAATGGAGAGGAAAATGAAGGTTGTGAGGAGGTGAGTGCATGAACTTTACTCTCATTGGAATTGACTCAAAGAGGGAATAATATAGATCCTCAGTTGGCTGTTGAAATCTGTCTTACCATACAGGAAAGTTGGAAGGAAAGGGGATAAGAGAAGGAAATCAGAGCTGATAGAAGGGAGGGCAGTTTGGGGGAGGTTAAAGTCAAAAGCAAAACATTTTGAGAATGGACAGGGTAAAAGGAGAGAGAGAGAGTCGGATAAAGAAATAAGATGAAGGGAAATACATAGTTGGAAGTCATTACCGTGAAAAAAAATTTTACAGTGAGTTTCTCTGACATTCACTTCTCAAACATTTAGAAAAGTGAATCAAATTTATATCATTCCTCTATTGATTAAATGATGAAAGGATATGAAAGGGCAGTTTTCAAAGTAATCAAAGCTATTGATAGTCACAAATATGTTCTAAATCACTACTGATGTGAGAAATTTCAAATTAAAAACAATTCTGAGCTACTACCTCACAACTGTCAGAGTGACCAATATGACAGAAAAGGGAAATGACAGATGTTGAAGGGG
This sequence comes from Potorous gilbertii, assembly GCA_028658325.1. Lineage (NCBI taxonomy): Eukaryota > Metazoa > Chordata > Mammalia > Diprotodontia > Potoroidae > Potorous > Potorous gilbertii. The sequence continues at coordinate 38,849,826 of CM053774.1, forward strand.
ATGTGGGAAAAAAAATTTTAAGTTTTCATTTTTTTTTCAAATGTATTAATTTATTTTCAATTTTTAACATTCATTTCCATAAGATTCAAATTTTCTCCCCCAATCCCTCTCCAAGATGGTATGTAATCATATGCAGGTTCTATACATACACATTCCTATTAAACACATTTTCACAATATCATGTTGCATGGAAGAATTACAACAAATGGGAGAAACCATGAAAAAGCAAAACAAAACATAACAAAAGAGAAAATAGTCTGTTTCGTTCTGTGTTCCGATTCCATAGTTCTTTCTCTGGATGTGAATGGCATTTTGCATCGTGAATCCTTTGGAAATGTTTTAGGTCTTTGCATTGCTGAGAAGGGCTAAGTCTATCAAAATCAGTCCTCTCACACTGTGGCTGTTACCCTGTAGGGATGTGGGAAAAATTAAAACACTAAAATTCTATTGGTGAAGTTGTATACTAATCCAACCATTCTGGAGAGCAATACCCAAAGGCCTATAAAACCATGCATACCGTTTGACCAAGCAATACCACTACTAGGTCTGTATCCCAAAGAGATAAAAAGCAAAAAAGAAAAGGACCTATGTGTACAAAAATATTTATAGCAGCTCTTTAAGTGGTGGCAAAGAATTGAAAATTGAGAAGATGTCCATCAAAGTATATGATTGTGATGGAATACTATGGGTCTGTAAGAAATGATGAGCAGGATGCTCTCAGAAAAACATGGAAAAACTTACAGAAACTGATGCAAAATGAGATGAGGAGAACCAGGAGAACATCGGACACAGTTATAGTAACATTATGTGCATAACTTAGCTATTCTCAGCTATACAATGATCCAAGACAATTCTGTAGGAAAGGTGCTCCTTTCCATCTCCAGAGAAAACTGGTAGATCCTAAAGGCAGATCAAAGATACTTTTTCTTTATTTTTCTTGGGTTTTTTTTTGTCAGTGTTTTCTTTCACAGGATGACTTACTTGGAGACATGTTTTGCGTGACTACTCATGTATAACCTATGTCAAATTGCTTACCTTCTCTATGGGAGGGAGAGGGAGAGAATTTGAAATTCAAGTTTAAACAAATGTCAAAATTGTTTTTATACATAATTGGGAAAATATAAAATATATGAGATTCAAAAATAAAAATAAAAGAACTTGTCATATTTCTATTTTTATTATATTGATTTGTGTCTATGCCTCATATGCCTCCTCCTCCTCCTTGAGAACAAGGATTTATATGTGTATCTCCTATAATAATGTCAAATCCTTCTAATGACCAACCTTCTGATGATAAACCTCTCCTTCTTTAGTTAAGCTGGTCCTTGGACAGCAGAAACAGTATGTCCTCAGCACCATATTCAACGCTTTCTTTTATGGAGGACCTGTCAGAACTTGAGCTCTGCTGGCACAACATGTGAGAGCCCAGGGTCAGGTGCCTGCCATTATTAAGCAGGCATCAGAATAGAACTTTTATGGACCCATGATGCCCAATAAATATCTGCTGAATGAATGAATCAATAATAACAACATATTTCTTTAATCACTTTAAGATTTACAAAGCACTTTCCTTACTATCACTTTGGGAGGTAAATGGCATAAAGATTATTAACTCCATTTTACAGACTGGGTAACTGAGGCTCAGAAAGATGAAGCAAGTTGTCCACAATCACAAAGCTAGTCAGTCTAATAACTAGGATTCATATTCATGTCTTCTAGCCTCAAATCTTTGTTGTTTCCACTATACTTACCAAGTAAATTTGTTTTGGTTTTCTCATCTGCAAAACAGAGATAATAACAGTATCTACCTCTCAGGATTTTTGTGAAGATAAAATGAGATAATATTTTTTAAATGCTTAGCACAGTGCCTGGCACATAGTAAGTACTATGTAAATGTTATCTGTTAGTATCATTGTTACTACTACCACTACTACTACTACTACTACTACTACTACTACTACTACTACTACTACTACTACTTTTACTAGACTGCCTGGATAGATGAATGGATAGATGGATGGATGAATGGATAGACAGATGGTTATTTGGTTGGCTACTGAATGAGGTGAAAAACTATGGGTTTTCTAATAAATTTGATCAACTCAGGCAGCCAGTCTAAATCATTTAGGCTATGAAATTCCATTCTTTGACTCCCATCTCCCCTAGGACTCTAACCACACTAAGGCATTTCAGTTCAAGGAAATGAGATAGAGACCTAACTATGGAGAAGTAAAAGAACCTTCTTGCTTCAGTGAGGGCCCAGTTGAGATTAGATAACATGAATATTATGTAATAGACCCAGTCAGTACAATTTTGTGACTTCCTCCAGCTCCATTCAATTACATAAAGAGACACATGCTCACAAACACACATGCACACACCTCTCTAACCTACAGTCATCCCATCTCTCTATAATCTTCCCTTCTAATGCTAACCTCTTTCTATCTAGTGGCTCTTTCCCTGCTGACTACAAATATCCTAAAACTTTCTTCATTCTCTCTAGATCTTACTCTTTCCTCAAGATTTTAGAGCTTTCCTCCTCTTTTCATCCAAACTCCTAGGAAAAAAAGCTGTCAATACTTTTTGCTTCTACTTCTCTCATTTCTCAGCTTTCACAGTCTAGGTTCCAACTACTCTCCAAAGTTACCAATGATCTCAAAAGACCAAATCGAAATGACCTTTTCTTAATCTTTCTTCTTCACCTTTCTGCTGCATTTGACACTGTCGTCCTCCTAGACAATTTCTTCTTTGGGAGTTTTCATGACCACAATCTTTCTTCGTTCTATTTTCCCAATGGTTCCTTCTCAGTCTACTTTGATGCATCCTTTTTCATGTTCTGCCCACTATCTATAGGTATACCAAAAGTTCTACCCCTCATCTGCTTTGTCCTCTCTCGGGAACCTCAGTAACCCTCCATGGTCTTAGTTATCATCTCTATGACTCCCAAAAATACAATGTATATATAATAATATATGCAATGCATATATAATATATATGTATATACAATGTATATATAATAACATATACAATGTATATATAATATGTGCATATACATTGTGTATATAATAATATACACAATGTATATATAATATGTGTATATACATTGTATATATAATAATATATACAATGTATATATGTGTGTATATGCAATGTATATATAATATATACAATATATGTGTGTGTACAATGTATATATAATATATGTATATACAATATATAATATCCGTGTATACACAATGTATATATAATATATATGTATATACAATGTATATATAATAATAGCTGGCATTTATAGTACATTTTAAGGTTTGCAAGGCACTTTTACAAATATTAGCTCATTTGATCCCCACAATAAGCCTGGGACACAGGGCTATTATTATTAATACCCTCATTTTACAGATAAGGAAACTGAGGTAGACAAAGGTTAAGTGACTTACCCAGGGTCACACAACTGATAAGTATCTGAAGTTGGATTTGAATTCATCTTCCTGACTCCAGGTCCAAAACTCTATACACTGTGCCACCTAGCTGCCTATACACTTACATATGTAAATGTGTATGTATAGATTTACATATATGGGTGTGTAAGTAAGTAGGTAAGTAGGTAGGGAGCTCCAATCTCCCATCACCAATTGCCTATTGCACATTTCAAACTAGATGTTCCATTGTTGTTGCTTAGTCATTTTCAGTCATGTCCCCACTCCTCACTGACTGCATTTGGGATTTTCTTAGCAAAAATACTGGAACGGTTTGCCATGTCCTTCTACAGATCATTTTTACAGATGAGGAAACTGAGGCAAACAGGGTGAAGTTACTTGCCCAAGATCACACAACTAGTGCCTGAGGCCAGATTTGAATTTAAGTCTTCCTGAGTCCAGGCAAGTCATTCTATTCACTGAGCCACCTAACTGCCCCAGAGGCCCTGTTTCTCAAATTCAATATGCCTCAAATCAAACTCATTATCTTTGCCCTAAAAGTCATTTCTCTTCTGACCTTCCCTGATATTATCAAGGATACCAGGATCCTTCTACTCTTCTAGGTTCTCTCGCATTATCCTCAATCCCACACATTAATCAGCTGATAGATCTGCCATTTCTACCTCCACAATATCCTTGGTATGTGACCCCTTCTCTCCACTGATATAGTCACTGCCCTGATTTGAGCACTCATCACCTCTTCTTGGTCTATTGCAATAGCCTCGGAGGGGAGGCAGAGCCAAGATGGCGGAGTAGAAAGACTCACCTATGCTAGGTCCGAACCCACAGCCCATAGATTTCCTGTAAAAAGAACTCCTGACAAATTCTGGAACAGTGGAAGCCACGCAGCAACACAGTGAAGGAGATTTCCGTTGCAGAGAGCCCTGAAAAACCGACCACAAATGTCCCCCAGATGGGAGCGGAGTCCTGCCCTGCTGAGCGCTCCCCTCCCCCGCCCCGGCCACGCGGCACTGAGAGGAGCGAGCAGACCCAAGCAGGCATCAGGGACATGAATCTCTGGCAGCTGCGAAGGTCCCTCCACCCACAGACGCACAGGTCAGTGAGAGGGACGGGCTGAGAGGGGAGCGGGGGATCTTCGGGACTCGGACCCCCTGGGAAGCGGCCACCACGGCAGAGGCTGAGGCAGCTCGGCCAGAGGCAGAGGCAGCTCAGCCAGAGACTCCCAGAGTGGGCTGGAGCTCCACCCCAGCTCCACT
>CM053774.1:38855018-38930579 GCA_028658325.1 Potorous gilbertii
AAAAAAAAAAAAAAAAAAAAAAAAAAAAAAAAAAAAAGAAAAATTGGGAGGCTAGAGTGTTTGAGGAAACATCAATATGGATTGATTTATTTTTAAATTATATAAATGTGCTAACATATATGCTTTAAAATACTTTATAAACTTGATATATGTACTTTATAAATTTATATATGCTTCACAAAATATTAAAATTGTATTATATAAAATTATATTATAAATACCTAAATTAACTATAAAGGACATATGCAGAGAATATTGTATCCAGAGAAAAAACTGATAAATAGAAGTACATATAGAATAATTTTACATATATATGCATATATATAAACACATATACATATATTATATATTGTATATGCCTATTTGTGTCTAATGGCAGCCATCTCTAGGGCAGGGGAGAGGGAAAAGAAAAAAGTGGGGGAAAATTTACATGATAACTTTATTATATATTTAAAACAAATAGCAAGTTGTACATAATAGATCTGCATTTTCATTCAGTCCTCTTTTTTATTATACTATGTTATGGAAATGTCTTATTCCATAAATTAAAAATAAATAAGTAAATGAAAAATATACTTTATATGCTAAAAAAAAATTAAAATTTCATGGCTAGGTACAGAGAACGTCCCAATAAAGAATTGTCTGTCCCTCTATCAACCCTTCTCTACAACTTATAGTCATAGAGAATTGACTAAAACACTAAGAGGCTAAGTCATTGCCCAGCGTGATACAGCCAGGATCAGAGGCAGCACTTGAACTCTGTCTTGTTGGCTTTGAAAGCAGCTCTCTAAAGATGCACAAAATGTAATTTTTAAAGTATGAGATAAAGATGAAATGAATAATATTTTAAATAATTTTATTTTGTTTTATTTACTAATATAATACTCATTCTGCTAAAAAGGTATTATTAATAATACATTTAATGAAAGCAATGAAACTGACATGATTTTGATGACTATCATTGCAGGAAAAAGACACCTCACAATGATATATGTATCCAAATGAGTCATCATGGGCTGCACTTATTAAATCATGACACTCCCTTTTCAAACTCATCTAACAACTGTGCAAATTTTATTGTTAAAATTTAACTCGTAATTTTTATCTTCCTTAATGTCAAAAAGATCTTGCAAACTCGTTGGAAAGCATTGCAGCTAATATACTTTGCAGGTTTGGGGGTTGACTTCAAGCTCCCTTATTTAACCTTCCCACCCTCTTCCCCTTTATGATTTGATTTGTCTTTAAAACTTTCTGTGCTTTTTTTTTTCTCCTCTGAATGTCGGAAGCCATTATCTTGTTATGACTCACCTTTATTTCATTTGGGTGTTCCATCTCACTTCCTTGGCATACTTCTCTTGCCCAGCTCCAGATTCTGACATTAGGTAAGTTTGAGAAGTCAGATAGGGCAAAGCTGTAGTGGAAGGAAATTTTCCCCTATTGGGGAAGTAGAACTGTCTCCAGGAAGAAAAGGTCCTTGTCCTGTCTTCCTTTCCCCAACTCATCCCTGCATAAAAAGAACCTTAATGTCCATCCTGTGCAATTCTTGTCCATGTCTTGCCAAAGGCCATAGGTAATTCACTCAATGTGCTGTAAGTCTTCCCTGATTTATCCTGATATCTGGAGGATACCACAGAGAAGTCACTTCCACTTTCCAATCCTCACCCACACCTTTTAATCAACTCAATTTCTTTGTCGATCATGCATTCCTTTGATGATATCCCTTATTCTAGTTCTTCCATGTTTGTCATTTTTTTTATAACTTGTTCACACCACTGCTGCTGCTATAGCCACTGCTAATATTAGTAGTAGAAATGATGATGATGATAGTATCTCTTACTGGGCCAATTTTATACAGCAAAGTTATATTTATAGAGCACTAGTCTTGGAGTCAGGAGTATCTGAGTTCAAATTCAACTTCAAACATTTAATATGATGTGACCCTGGGCAAGTCAATCCCAATTGCTAAAAAAAAGAAAATGATAGAGAAAATATTAATAATGCAGATTAAAATTTAAAGTGTATTGTGCTTATAATTTTCTCCCCAGAGATGTTAAATGTTTACATGCCTGATAACTGTACCACTTGTTTTATAAGTTGTGAGAATCAAATGAGATAAGGTTTTTGAAAGTTTTTATTTTTAAAAAAAGCTCTGTAGGGGACTGATGTGAGACATAATACTATCTGCCATAGTGACACCCACTTTGGGGATCTTTATTCATTCAATAGATATTTCTTATACATCAGTACCTATTAGGTGCTAGAGACTACTTAAACAACGATCAATAAGATAATGTCCCTGTCTTCAAGGAGATTACCCTCTAGTCAATCAACAAATATTTATTAAGCACTAACTATATGACAGGCATTGCTGGTGATACAAAGAAAGGGAAAAGACAGTTCCTGCCCTCAAGAAGTTCATAATCTAATGAATAAAGAAAGTCTGAAAAACTGTTGGACATCGGGGAAGCAGTGAGTACCCAAGCAATACAGAGGCATATAGAAGTCTGGCAGCTACCTTGTACCTTGAGACCCCTCCTCAAGTGGAGCATCTGGGAGGAGCTCTCTGAAGTCTACCTTCCACACTCTCTAATCAGAAAGAAAGCTCTCAGAAGCAGAGAGAATCGAAAAGGTGTGAGTGTCAGAACTAATTCAATCTTTCGGAAGATGAATTTCTAGGAGAATATGAAGTCTAGGAGAATAAAGAAGAAAATCAGAGGATTAAACTAGAAAGGGAAACTTAGATGGTTCCTCTTAGAGAAGACTGGAAGAAGCAGGGATATGATAGGTATATTAAAATTCTCAAATGGAAAAGTTGTCACGTCATAGAGGTATTACGTTTGTTCTTCTAGACCCAAGAAGGCAAAGTTAGGAATAATGGCTGGAAGTCACAACAATACAGATTTCAGTTTAATATGCTGAGCTCTAGGACTGAACTCATCTTCTCTCTTCTCCTAGGACATATTGGGCCAGAAGGTGAAAGAGGCCTGTTCCAAATCTTCTTTCTCTGGGGTTCACCCCCAGTCTTCTATGACACCCACTTCAAATTCTGGTTACAGTGAGCTACCCAGCCACCAGGTTATATTCCTCACCTTTTCTTGAGAAGTTCAGAACTTGGATCAGTCTCCTTTTCTCCCCTGACTCCTGCCATCATACATAGAGATTTCAATATTTCTTTATCTCCTCAGCTTCCATGACCTACAGATTCAATTGACTACATAAACACACACACCACCACCACTGCCACCACCACTGCAACCACTACCACTACTGCCACCACCACCAGCATGGTACAGCAGAAAAAGTACTAGCCCTAATGTCAAAAGACCTAGGTTTAAAACTACCCTCTGATGCTGTGTGACCTTGGGAAAGTCATTTAAGACCTCAGTTTCCACAACTGTCAAATGAGAGGATTGGATTAGATGGCATTTTATGTTCCCTTTGAGTTCTATGTCTATATTCTATCATCCTTGTGATCTTATCATTCATAAGGGCTCTGCCCCTACTATGTAGAATTCCAAAATTCTGTACTCAGATCACACTCCACTAGCTGTCCCTCTGTTCCTGTACCTGACACCTCAAATATCAATTGTTCCTATGGTATCCCCGGTCACTCCACCTCTCCACCATCTACTTCATCTATCAGACACTGCTTCAGCTCATTTTTCACTCTTTTTGTGATCTTGACCATCTGGTTAACTAATTCAATTATACGCTATACCCTACACCGGAATCCCTCACCCTCAAGTCAGATAACCATTCTCATCTTGACAAATCCCTGTGCCAGGTTACACCCCTGATACACCTTCCCCATACCTGCTGAGTACCAGTGGAGGAAGTCATATGAGCATGCTAACTGGATTTGCAATAAATCTGGCATCAAATTGCAACTGAGCCTTCATTAATGAAGAATAATTCTGTCATTTGTCCTTGCTTGATCTGATTACGCTTCCCACAGTGGCTATTCTAGAGCTGCTCTCTTCTCTTTGTGCCCTTGGTCAGATCCTCTCCCATCTCCTCCCAGGGCTTGCCCCTTTGATTAACCCCTTGCTCTTGTCTTCTGACCTCTCTCATTTACTAGCTCATCCCTGCTACCTCTACACATGCTCAGGTCTCTCTCACCCTAAAAACTTGGCTATTGATTAAATTAGATTAATTGGAATAATTAAATTGACTATTTCCTCAATCCTTTGACCAATAGGGTGAACTGCTGGCCACTTGCTAGAATCCAAGGAACAGTGGTGCTTTTATCTAACAACAGAGCATGCTTAGATAAGCTTCCTGTGGTTCTTCAATAGCTGGCCAATTCTAGGGGAACGAGGGAAGGCTACATGGAGAAGGTGGTACTGAATCTAGGTCTTCAAGATTGTGTAGGATTTCAACAGGATCAGAGGGGAATGGAATATACATATATATATGTATATATTTAATATGTATAATATTATATACATATACCTGACACCTCATAAATATATGTATATATTTAAACCTCAATATATATTTATATATATAAATATATAAACAGAATATATATATATATATATATGTATATTCCAGTACGGAGAAGGTTAAAAGTGTTCAGATAACATTTTTGTTTAATTTCATAGGGAGAGATGTAAAATAAGGCAAGAAATATAAATTTGAGCCAGGCTGCAGGGGGTCTTGGCTAACTAGGTTGCACAGTGCCAAGCCTAGAGTCAGGAAGCCATGAGTTCATATCCAGTCTCAGATACTAGCTGTCTTACCCTGGGCAAGTCACTCAACCCTGTTTGTCTCAGTTTTCTCATATGTAAAATGAGCTGGAAAAGGAAATGATAAACTACTCCAGTATCTTTGCTGAGAAAAACCCCAAATGGGGTCATCTAGATTGGGACATGACTGAAACAACTGAACAATACAGAGGATCTTGAATGACAAGCTCAGGATTTTAGGCATTATTCAGAAGACAGTAGAGAGTCACTGAATGTTTTCAAGTGAAGGGATAATATGACTGAACTGTGCTTTATGAAGATAAACTGTGACAGGTTAAAAAAAAAGATTAGGAGAAGGAAAGACTCAGAGGAAGAGAGAAGGCTACCACAATGATCCAGGCAATACTTGAACAAAGGGGTAGAGTAAGAGATTGTTTCTCCTAATTCCAATTCCAACCATCTCAAAATAGTAAGAAATGCACTAAATATGTCATTAAAATTCCTAGGAGATGAAATAAAACCACCTCAAAATAAAGAACTTTTTGGAAAAAAAAAAAAAACCTCCTTGACTGACTCACTCCCTTTCCCAGTATGACTTTACCAGTTCATCCAAATTTTGATCTCTGGCTTTGATGACTTCTATTTTATCACTTCAGTCTGACAGATCCACCCTTTACCAGGGGAGGGCATTGAAATCACCAGCTCTAGCAATGGAAAAAGCAAGCAACTATGGAACAGAGTGAGGCCCAGCAGTAAAAAGCTAGTTAGAAGAGAAGGAACTACTTTATTGATGAAACATACCCTGAGATTGGAGGAGAGAAATTAACCCCATCTGACTATCTACCCTTAGAGAGTCACCATAGAAGTGATCCAGCTTCGCATTCTCCATGCTCCAACAGAACACTATCAATCAAATCACTCTCTTATTTAAAAAAGTCTAAACAGGAGAAAACATGCAGTTATGCTAAGAGAAAAAGCAAATAGTGAAGGGAGAGGAGGGCTGATGTAAGACTATTTGTTTCATAAGAGAAAAATAAATAGCAAAAAGACCAAGAGAGAAAGTCTGGATAGAAGCAGACAGAAGCAGATAAATTAACAGGGATCCTCAAAGAAAGAAAGGAATATGAACAAATAATCTAGAAAAAGGACACAACACAATGAATCGGTACTACATAACAAGGAAACCCCCAATAAAGAGAAAACAAGGAAATAAATCCTATTAGATCCCCCCAAATCATGGAAACAATAAGCAACTATGGATTTACTGATAAGAGGAATAAAGAATAAAAAGACTTAAGGCTATCACATTGGAAAGAGAATGGAAATTTGAGTTCTCAAAAAATAAATAAAAAAGATAAGGGAACAAATACTTAAGACACAGCAGAGAATGGACAAATCAAATGAGTCTCTGACAAAGACAATTTCATATTTGAAACTTAAAAGTACAGAAATAAAAGAAAACCTAATGGAACCAATTTTTTTAATTGGAAAAAGGTATGAGTTTGATAAAATGTAGAGTGCCTGATGCTAAAGATATGATAAACAGATAATTTAAGAATCATAGCTATTCCAGAAAAAATCATGAATTTAAAAAATATATATATATATACCATATAAAAAGAAATAATATAAGAAAATCACCCAATGTATTAAAAACAGAGAATAAAATAAAATTTAATAGGGCAGCTAGATGGCACAATGGATAGAGTGTCAGACCTGGAGTTAGAAAGACTCATCTTTATGAGTTAAAATTCAGCTTCAGACATTTACTAGCTATGTGACCCTGTGCGCTTAACCCTGCCACTTAACATTGTTTGCCTCAGTCTCCTCATCTATAAAATGAGCTGGAGAAGGAAATGGCCAACTTTTCCAGTATCTTTACCAAGAAAATTTCAAATGGGATCACAAAGAATCAACATAACTGAAAAACAAAACAAAATGCAGTTTGATAGTCTCTATAGACTGTTGACAGAGAAAAGCCTCAAGGTATACTCATCAAGAAATGATATTGTTAAATGTCAGAGCTTTAGGATTAAATAGATATTACAGAAAGTAAAGAGAATGTCCTTAAATTACCAAAGAAAATAAATTCAAGTAGAACGTGACTACTCCTCTATAACGAAAGAAGAAATCGTAATATGGTATTTACCAAAAAAAAAAAAGCAAAAGTGATTTGAATTGCATCCACAAATAATATATATATATATATATGTATATGTATATATATATTGCACAAAGCTGAGCTAAATCTTCAACTATAAGAATAGATTTTCAGTTGAAGGTAAGAAATGCGTCAGCTTGGCAAAGAATGTGTTGATGAGGCTTGGGACTCCTTGAGAAAGGAATGAATATGACCAAAGGTCAGTCAATCATAGCAACAAAGATATCTTGCACTGGATGATGATAGAGAATGTTGAGAATATAGGGACATAGGATTATAAATATAGATCTGGAAGGGACCTTAGAAGTCATCTATACCAAACCTCTGTTTTTAAAGATTAAGAAACGGAGGTCAAGAGAAATTCCAGTAACTTGCCCAAGGTCCCACTCATAGTAAATGACAAAGCTAGGATTCAAACTCAGATTCTCTTGACTTCAAATCTTTTTAAAGATCATTCATTCAAAAGAAACTAGAAATGTACATGTTATTTAATTTCTAAATACTTGAAACAAGAGAAACGTTGAAAAGAAAGTGCAATTAACATAAAAGACTGAGGAATAAAATCAAAGTATTTATGCTTCCTGGACAAGGCAAGGCAATTGTTTAAAAAGAAAATTATTCTTTCATCGATTAAGGACCAACAGAGAAACAAAGTATCTAGAAGCAAAAGGGTCTGAAAGAGCTAACTAACCATAATTTGGGGTTAAGAGTTGGAATGAGAAAAAAAGAGGGAATTGAATGAAAATTCTGTTGATTAAGACCAGAATTCCATCATAAACTAATCAATCAACATTTGGTGGGGAGAAGGAAAATGAGAAGTGTAGAGAGGAGAGGGAAGAGACAGTGAGGCACACCAGATATATTCTGACAGCCTAGTTTTGATCTCACACAGAGATTTCCAGTCTTTCTCCTTGACTAGGGCATCCTGGGGAGGGAGGGAGGGACCCACCAAAGAGTGGTTGCTGGAGTCCATCAGAGAAAGAGGAAACCCCTGGAGATGACATGGAGGTGGGCTGTGATGGAGGTCTCACAATGAGCTCTACTTAGAGTAAGTACCACAAGATACCTCTGTCAAATAGCAGATCTTGTTTTAAATAGCTGTAGTGATAATAACTACCATTTCTATAGCACCTCTTACGTGCCACGCTCTGTGTTAAGTACTTTATTCCTCACAACAACCCTTAGGAGGGGGGTGCTGTTATTGTTCGCATTTTATAGTTGAAGAAACCAAAACAGAGGTTGTAGTTTGCCCACGGTCCGTCCCATGGCGACCTTGTGTCTGAAGTCAGTTTGAGCTCAAGTGTTTGAGTTCAAGTGCTTTATCCACTGTACCACCTAACTGCCTCCTAGGACACTATCTCATTACAAGAGAGGGTATTTCTGACCTTAGAGATGTATTTCACATGGAAAGCAAGTGATCAAGTAAAATATACCTAGTAACAGAATGTGGATGTCCTTGAGAAGGGTGATTGAGAAATGGACAAAGTAAACCCATAGTCATACCACACCATACCACAACAAGGAATACAGAATAACTTCTGCCACATCACACTACTTTCTTTATTAATTAACATTTCTGGGAATGAGAATTCTCAGAAGAACAGTATGTTTTTTTAAAATGGGGAGAAGTGGTTGAAATCTATAATTTCATTCTTAGAACAAACAGGAGAAAGGAAAGCATCTGGCTTTAAGAACCTCTACTTTGTATGGGTGACAAAAAGAAAAGAAAGAAAAACCAGGTATATGTAAAGCCAACGAATGGAAGAATAGATTTCATAACAGCCCAGAAGGGGAAATGAATGAGGAAGGGAAAGAAGTAAACTAGCATTTCCCAGAAAGGGGTAACACAAATGAACATTACTCAAGAGAATGGATGAGGATAGGGTAGAGAGGAGGCTGGGGAAGTGATGAAACATTTTTATCTGGGTTTGTAAAAGAGGGGCTAAAAAAAAAGAAAGAAAATCAAAGAGAGACCAATTAAGAAAGTAAATTCAAGGAAAGAAAGACAAGATGGAGTAGTGGTGCTGATCAGGGTAGACTCTGTAGGAGGAGAATGGGCTCCAATTAGTGTAAACAACAAAATGAATGGCAGGGAGCAAGTGCTGGCTTAAAGGAAGAAAAAAAGAGAAAAATAATTCATAAATATAACATCATTGCTCCGATCCAGTTGACTAAGGGCCAAGTCTATTAAAATTTTCCTATCTATAGGGCTCTCCAGTACCCTGAAAGAGTTGGGAAGTCTCTCTGGTCTTGGCTTGACCCTCCGCCAATGGGTCCCTTCGTTTTTAAGGGCCCAGTGACTAGCATCCCAGACCCACTTAACCACTTCACATTAGATCAGCTTTTACAAAAGGGCATTTCATTTCAAACCTATAGGAAAAACAAACAAGCAAACATTCTCCCCGCAACGCTTTGGGGCAGGCCCGCACAACACATGACCTGTGGACCAATTGTGGCCTGCCAAAGTGGCCCTTGGGCAATACGTTGTGCAGGCCTGCCTTGATGGCATAATTCTCCCTTCACCACCTGCCTCTCTGATTTAGCCTGAGTCCTACTAAATTCAAGTCCCAAGTCATCAGTACTTGTGAGTTCATAACCCTATCCCTATGCTTCTTGGGACTTTGCTGCTGAGGTGATTGCAATGGTGAATGCGTGGTCCATTCTACACCCTGCACCTATAATAGAAAATATAATAGAAAATCACAACAAAAGAGGCCGAAGCTTCAGGCCTATTTCTCAGGACCACATGGCTTCTAGGACTATGGGGGATAGGAAGGAAGTAGCCCTTAGGGCCATCCTCCCTTTTCTACATGGTATACCTGGCTGTGAGTGGAGGTGTCTTCACCATCAGATGTGAATGAAGCACTGTGCTTAGTCTGACTGTGTTTAGGCAGACAGTTTAAAGATGCACAGAGTTCTGGCTATACAGTCAATGGAAAAGGACTGTTCCTAACCTTGTGGTAGGCCAACACAGAGTATAAATGCCTGGGCCAGCTCTCAGAGCTCCTGGAAGCAAGATAAGTGTCTTCGGTGGGAACAATGCCATCTTAGAGTTTAGGTATGAGTCAAACCTCCATTGCAGAAAATAGAGGAACATTAATGACACATTCATTATTCATGTTTGGGCTATGCTAATAAAATAAAAATTACATTATCTATTAATTTACATATTAATACTTTATTAATCAAGCCACCAAGTTACTGTAAGGAATTAGATAAAATAATAACAAAATTGGTTTAGAAGAAGAAAAAGTATAGAGCATAAAGGAAAATAATGAAAAAAAGTAGAAATGAAAGGGCTGTAACATTAATAGAGCAACTAGATGGTGCCAGGTCTGAAGTCAAGAAGGCCTGAGTTCAAATCTGGCCTCAGACATATATTACCTGTGTGACCTTGGGCAAGTCACTTCACTCAGTTGCTTCATCTGTAAAATGATCTGGAAAAGAATATGACAAACCATAAACTTTGCCAAGAAAACCCTAAACGGAGTCATGAAGAGTTGGACGCAACTGAAATAACTGAACAACCACAAAATTAAAGGTTATACTTTAAATGTTTGACCAAGATTGTTTGGGAATTTTTCCTTTGAAATTATGTGCTATTCCACTTGTCATTATTGAATGTCTTGTAAAGAGTATCCAATCTGAGTCACTGACATAGGAGAAACTTATTAGGCAGTGATCTCTCTCTGATGCTTACTACCTGTGTTAAGTTAGACAAGTCAATTAACGTAGCAGGCCTTCATTTCCTGATCTGTAAAATGGACCTGATGATCTTTCAGGTCCATCCCAGCTCTGGAGCTGTGGTCCTATGATTCTAAAAGAAAGAACAATAAAAGGAAAATTACTCCTCAGATTAGCCCTAACAAACAAACTTGTTCTTAGAGAAAAAAGGATGCAACATCCCAGTAGAGATGTGGAAAAGATCATGGGTATGGCCTGTCAAATACTGGCACCTTGGTGATGGGGTGCTTGGGTGCCTGTGCTTGGGCCCCAATTCTAAAATCACATTTCTCTCTAAAAATCACTTTTCTCCCTAGCCTCAGAATACTGTCTCAGGCAGTTTCTCCCCAGCCCAAAGATACAGCCTGCCCCAGTAACAACCGTTATCTCCCTTCCTGCTACAGTAGCCAGCTGTACCTATAGAATTTATTAGTTTGAACCATCTATGTACTGGGGTCATAACAATATTTACTACTCACTGACAAATCATATATATCCTAGACTTAGACATACGTAGACTTCCTTACATTTATCTTGTCTAACAAGACATTGATGAGAGCAGCCTGGTATTCTGACCAGTTCTGACAGATAACTGACTTAGCTATGTTTCAGGTTTAAAACTACAGCTCCATGTAGCCCCACCTTGGGCTATTTCTCAATGAACTCTGGGTAAAATACCTGTGCGGTAGATACTAAAGTGCACATTCCTTTAAGAACTAACCACTCCTTAACCACTTCCTAATCCTGACCTGAATCACTTAGTCAGCAGACTTGGCACATGTTATACTATAGAATATACTATATAAACTTTACTTGTACCCCATTCAAATTGCAGGTTGCCTAAGAACTCTTGCCTGCTGAAAAGCGTAATAAATCTTCAGCACCTTGATTTCAACAATGCTTGAGTCCATGAATTCATTCCAGGAGACCTGTCCCTGGTACTCCGACCTCTTCCAACCTTCATCCATAGCATTGTTTGACTTTCATTATCTATTTTTTTTTGCTATAAGGGAAGATTCAATGATGGATTAGAGATGGAGAGAGGGGAATATACAGTGAACTGATTGGTATAAAAAATACCTTTCAGTTCACGGTCCACTAAAGTATAATTTGCTAAAGCACACCTGCACATACAACCAGTTGTAAAAGAAAGCAAAGATATAACAAGTGCTTTGTCCATGCCCCACTTAATAACTGCCTTCCTCCAGGTCACTATTGTGCCCATCATGTAACCTGGCCAGTGAGTTGCCAGTGTGCACTCTCTCCTGTTTGTTACGTGACCCATCGTCAGTCTGTCTCTAGTCTGAGAGGAGCGAAAGTCATATCTTTTCTCTGTTTTTTCGGTTGTTACTGGCATTGAACAGGGATAAAGTGAGTGCAGCCATGCACCAAGGACCCACTATGCAATGAGCAGAAACAATGAGAAGTCTTCTTTCCCTCCTGTGCTGAGCTGCCACCCTCCAAGTTACATGAATATCTGGCACTTTCTGAGGTCAGATGCTCAGTTCAGTATGTCTTTTTATATGGGCAGTTGCTGTGGAGATTGTTTGGGTTCTGACAGTAAAGTTTTTGGGGTGACTTTGTAAAATGGGCAATAAAAAAGAATCAAAATGTCGAATCAGAACATAGAGTGTTTAATCCAGAGTGGACAAAAAGAAACTTGTTTACTTACACAAGAGACAATATTGTGCCTGTTTGCTGAAAAGTAATAGCCATTCAGAAGGAATACAATCTTTGTCACCATTTTGAATCAAAATATCCCGACTTAAGCAAATTGGACACCAATGAAAAACAAATTAAAGCACCCAAGTTGTTGAAAAATCTCGGTGGGGCACAATGGTTTTTCAAGAAAGTAAACTCAGAAAATGAGGCAACTACTAAGGTTAGTTTCAGATTTCTAAAGAAATTGATTTCAAACAAGATTCTGAGTAAAATAAACTGACAAGAAGTGTAATGCATTCCATTAACTAAATGTAAACAGTAAGAAAACCTGAAAAATGTATTAAAACATGTACCACTGAGCAAAGCAACTTTTTAGCATGAATATGATTTCATGAAAATCTTAAGTGATAAGTGTAAATAACTGATATTAATTTAAATTTCTCCTTTTTTAATATGGTTTATTTGCAAAATAGTTTAATCATTAATTATACCTTTACTTGAAACCTATCTGCAGCCTGGAGAAGTTCAGTGTGTTTTAATTTTGGTCCCTATCTACTGCCAAGTTGTGCAGGTCTGTGCTAAAGCAGAGTCAGCTGGAGGCAGATAGGTGGTGCAATGGAAAGAATGTTGGTCTGGTGTCAGGAAGACCTGAGTTCAAATGCAGCCTCAGATATTTCCTAGCTGTGTGACTCTGGACAAGTCATTTAACCTTCACTTGCCCTAATCCACCAAAGAAGGAAATGGTAAATCCTCCAGCATCTTTGCCAAGAACACCAAACATTCCATAGACAGTATGGCCCATGAGGTGACAGAGCCAGACACAACATAGGCAGCTAGGTGCCCCAGTAGACAGAGCTTTGGACCTAGGTCAGAAAGATCTGAGTTTATATCCAGCCTCAGACACTTACTAGTCTCTTCACCCTTGTCTACCTTAGTTTCATCATCTGTAAAATGGGGACAGTAGTAATATCTACCTCCCAGGTAAGGATAAAATGAAATAACATTTGTAAAGTGCTTTGTCAATCTTACAGAGCTATATAAATGCCAGGAGGAAGGAGGATAAGGGTGGGATGGAGGGAAGCCAATCAAGGCCTCATACATTGTAGAGGTATTTGCATTGTCAAACGGGACTTCTGAAATTGGAAAATCCTCTAAAGCTTTAAGTATAAAGCTACAATGATAGCTAGGTGGCACAGTGCATAATGTGCTGAGATTGGAGTCAGGAAATAGCTGTGTGACCCTGGGCAAGTCACTTACCCTTGTTTCTCTCCGTTTCTCCATCTGTAAAATGAGCTGGAGAAGGAAACGGCAAACCACTCCAGTATCTTTGCCAAGAAACCCAAAATGGGGTCTCAAAGAGTCAGAAATGACTGAAACAAATCAACAACAGCAACAGATCACAAAGTGGATAGAGCAGTAGACTTGGAGTCAGGGAGACCTGAGTTCAAATCCAGTCTCACACACTTGGTAGATAAGTGACCCTGGGTAAGACATTTAACCTCTATTTGCCTCAGTTTCCTCACCTGTCAAATGAGGGTAACAACAATATCTACCTTCCAGGGTTGTCATGAGAATCAAATGAGCTATTTGTGAAGTGCTCAGCACGGTGCCTAGCATGTCACGGGTGCTTAATAAATGCATCTTCCCTCTTTCACCTCCCTAAATATAGTGGTGGAATGACGGGTAGAAAGAAAACTGGAGTTAGAGTCAAAAGATATGAGTTCAACTCACAGTCCCAAGACCTATGGGACTTTGCAAAAGTCACTCAACCCCTCTGTGCTACTGTCCCTTTCTCTGTAAAATAAGAAGGTTGAGCTGAGGGTCCTTAGCTCTCTCAGGGAATCTAAGTTCTCTCTTAGTTCCTTACCCTAATAATTAAACGGAAGAACCCAGGCAGAAGTTGTAGCAGTTAAGAAAAGAGATCACCCTGGATAAAAGCCAGAATGTTTCATGTCAGTGATCCAAGCTCAAATTTCACAACTCTTTAAAGTTGGCATCACTGACATAAATGGAGATCAAGGTCAGCAACAGACCTTGGAATGAATGCCTAACATTGACTCAATACATAACGTGGTAACACTGTATAGGGGCAGATAGTCGGCCCTGAGGATAAAACCACAGGACTAAAACTAATCTTCCTGAGTTCAAATCTGGATTCAGAGACTTACGAGCTGGGCAAATCACTTATCCCTCTTTGCCTCAGTTTCCCCCTCTGTAAAATGAAAAGGAAATGGCAAACCACTCCAGTATCTTTGCCAAGAAAACCCCATGCAGGATCATAACTGCAGACAACTCAACAACAGCAACTTCCTGACTCCCAAACTAGCACTTTAATAATAATAGCTTTAAAAAGTGCCAGTCACCACGCAAAGTGCTTTACAATTTTATCTCATTTGATCCCCTCAAAAACCGCAGAAGGTTGATGCTATCATTTATAGAGGAGGAAACTGAGGCACACAGCATCAAGTGACTTGCATAAGTTCACACAACTAGTAAGCATCTGAGACTGAATTTGAACTCAAGGTCTTTCTGACTCCAGGCCTGGTACTCTGCCCAGGGCTACCTAGATGCCTCTATCTCAGGGTTTTCACTAAATCAGGGGTGGGACCCTCTAGGTCCTCAAGTGCCCCTCTAAGTCCTCAAGTACAGCCCTTTGACTGGAGGTCACAAGTTCCCCAACCATGGACTAGATGAATTTCTAGCTCTCGGTCTATAATAGCAATGCTCTTTTGTTCTTAGCATTCTATATTAGAATTCTTAGACCCCTTTGGTAGTCTGATGAAGCCCATGACCCATTCCTTAACATAATGTTTGTTGCTCACAGTCATATTTGCAGGAAATGCTCGCTTTCAGTTAGAAGTTACTGAAAAGAAAGAAGTCATTTTTTTTCTCACTAAAGTTCACAGATGCCTGAAATCTGTCCTTGCACCCTTTAGGAATCTGTGAACCTCTGGTTGAGAACCTCTAACTTCATATCACCCAATGTAGTAAAACTTTATTGGTATCATCTGCTGAACTCCAGGTTCCTTTTACTTCCATTTCTCAAGAAGTTTCGACTTTCACAGACTCCTGCCCACATATTCATGGATTTCACTATGCACATTAATTTCTTTCCAATAATCAAATCTGACAGTTTTTTAGTTCATCAAGTAAAGTGACTCCTTGACCTACAACTAATTTGCTCTGACACCTACCCACAGGGATTCTTAAACAATTACCTATAATTTTGACATTTGGAGCATTTTGAATTTTGAAACTTTACTTTCCAACCACTATCTCCTTTACTTCTATCACTCCATCTATCTCACTCCTAAACCTATATCTTTGTCCTACAATCTTTTGGTGATTTTCCCCCAAGACTATCACTTCCTGCTCTGGTCTCACAGTCCTTTCTTCTGTGTTCATCCTATAGTTCAACTATATACTTACACCTACACCCTTGACTCCTTGGTTCCTTATCTTTTTTTCCTATCGTTTTTCAGTCATACCTGGCTCTTCATGACCTCATTTGAGATTTTCTTGGCAGAGATATTGGAGTGGTTTTCCATTTCCCTCTTTAGCTTATTTGATAGATGAGGAAACTGAGACCAACAGGGTTAAGTGACTTGCCCAGAGCAACACAGCTAGTAAATGTCTGAGACTGGATTTAAACTCAGGTCTTCCTGACTCCAGTTCCAGCACTCTATCCACTGTAGCACCTAACTGCCTTTTAAAGTAACTAGATGATCACTTAGGTCCCTTTTAGTTTTAAAATTCTGTAAATACACGAGCCTTTGAAAATAATTCAGAATACCCAGTATTATCCAGGAATATCCTGAGAATCCCTAGCCTCCTATCTAGAATTGGCAACTGTGTCAAATCTCCTTGGAGCACAGCCAGCCCAGAGGGCAAACTGAAAGTGGGCCCCCTTATACCTTAGTCTGTGTCTCTTGGAATGTCTCCTCCTTAGACAGTGACACATTTTCCAGTGCATAGTTATACCTCAAGCTGATAAAGTGTTCTGTAGTCTTCAGGGTGATGACAGATGTGGGTGACACTCAGAAAAATAGAATCAGCCCCAGGCTTTTCTCTTATCATTCCTGGGGAGATAGTGCTATAAGCAGAGACCCCAGGACAGGTTTTGGGGATACTCATGTCTGTTGTCTAGTTGGTTTTCCAACCTGAGTGCTGACTTTCTTCTCCTTACCAGTCATAAAAAGGAATAAGACAAGATAAGAAAAGATAGTAAAAGGTACTCAATGGAAAGAGAGATCGAAAGTCTACAGATGTAAATTTCAGTCCTGACTCTCTCTCCTACTACTCAGGTAATTTTGGGCAGGTCATAAGAGTTAGAGCTAGAATAGGATCTTAGAAATCATGTAGTCCAACCTCTTGACTTTATAGAAAAAAAAGACCACAGAAGACACACTTGTCTTAGGTCTTACTGGAAGTAAGTGACAGAGTGGGATTTGAAACCAGTTCTTCTGGCTCCATATTGAAAGTTTCATCCACTATTTTTTTTTCTGTTAAGTTAAGTGACTTGCCCAGGGTCACACACGTAGTAAACATCCAAAGACTCCAGGACCAGTGCTCTATCCACTGTACCACCTAGCTGCCTCACCTTCTACTATTAATAACTAGCATTTACATAGTGTTTTAAGGTTCACAAAACACTTTACATGTATTTATCTCATTTGATTCTCACCATAACCCTAGGAGTAGGTGCTACTATTGGCCCCCATTTTACAGGTGAGGAAATGGAGGTTGAGAGAGGTGACTTGGCCAAGATCACACAACTAGTAAATATCAGAGGAAGAACTGGAACTCAGGCCTCTCTAACTCTACCTAATCCATTGTGCCACTAGCTGACTAACTATGACTTCAGTTTCCTCTTCCTCCAAGTGAATGGATTGAACTAAATTGTCTTTAAGGTCCCACAAAGTTCTAAATACAAGATCTCCCCATGGTATTGGGACATGATTATGTTAACTCAAAAGCAGAGGACAAGTAAGAGGGAGGTTGGGATTCCTACAAGGATATAGTAAGGCCTGATGAGAGCTCAAGGGACTTAAAGTTGCTTTCTCATGTAACAGTTCCAACCTTCGATAGTTTTTGGCTAGGACATGTGAGGGAGTGGGCTGCACGTCCTAGGCCGAGGAAAAGGAAGAAAATCAACTCCCAAATCCTACCTGGAACAAGCTGTTCTTTCTAGTTTTTTTCTATAACCTCAAAAATGCTGGCTGGCACCACATTCCTTCCAAACCTCTTGGGAAAAGACTCCATTTTCCACCAGCCCCTCTCCCATAGAGGCCTCTCTTCCCTTCTTAGACCCAAGCCAGAAATGAGTTTCATAAGAGCTTACCAGCAATTTAAGTGGAGTAAACATGAAAATACCATTTATAGAGTGCTTCAGAAATAGAAAGTGACAGAACCTGGGGAAAATTGTTCTAGCTGACTTTGCAGCTCAGTATAAGCTTACATGAGAAGTTGCATCATATCGAAAGAGTGTTAGAAGACACAGTGTTAGAAGCCCTGATTCTACTGTCTGATAGCTATGTGATCTGGAGTAAAAATTCTTTCACTTTTCTGAGACCTTAACAAAATTGTGCTCTTAGAATTTGCCTCAAGAGGTTTCCACACCTTCTTCATTTTCCTCTCTTTGCTTCATTCCCCTCAGGTACTTATGGTCTCCTTTCTCCATTTCCCTATCTATACCACTATGAAAATATGATCTCAGGAAAGACTTTGGTATCAGTTATATTTGAATATTAATGTAAAACATTACTGTTCCTCTGGGAGCATTGACAAAAAATAGGAATTTTTATACACAAGGTAAGTACTACAAACTACATCCTGAAATCAGCAGCAAGAAACATGGCAAGGGAGGGGGGAGCGTATAACAGGAAATCACCCAAATGCAACCTGTAGAAACCACAAACACCCTGCAGAGATGCTACCCAAAAGTCCCTGGGATTGTGGAAGTAAAGAACTCACTCCAATCTACTACTTAGTAATTTCTTTTTTTATGGATTATTTTTGATAAGTAGGTGCTAAGTTCTATTGTTCCTACACTATTAAAATATTGGTTGGCTGTTGTTCTTCATTTGTTAAGAGGACCAAAATGACATCCTTGTGTTGGAGTCAAGGTACAAGAAATCTGACTATGGCTGATCAGACCAGTGCAAGCTCAGGTGTCTCTAAATTTGCACATTTCATATTTCTTGCCTCTTCCCAGAAGTATTAGTCTTCTTGAACATTCTATACCCCAAACATTATAAGTTGTATGCCTATGAATCATGGATAGTCCACTGGCGCCATGCCAGGGAACTGAATCTCTTCCATTTGAACTGCCTTAAGAAAGATTCTGAGGATCACCTGGCAGAACATGGTACCAGACACTGAATTCTTACTCAAGTTGAACTGCCAAGCATTCAAACTATGCTTCAGAGAGCACAACTCTGATGGGCTGGCCACGTTGTTCAAATGCAAAATGTATGCTTGCCAAAAAGACCATTGTATGAAGAACTCACATGGGGCAGGCAATCACATGGTGGTCAGAAAAAGCTATACAAGGATACTCTCAAGGTCTTTCTCAAGAACTTTGGATTTGACTGTGCAACATGGGAGACACTGGCACAGGACCACTCAGCATGGCATGCCCACATCAGAAAGGGTGCTGTGCTCTATGAGCAAAGCGGAATTGAGACAGCACAAAGTAAATGTAGCATGCGCAAATTTGGAGTATCCACCCCAAATATTCACACAGACTATCTGTGCCCAGCCTGTGGTAGAGCATCCTGAGCTCATATTGGTCTGATCAGCCACAGTTGGATACACCGAAATTTCCCTTTACCATGGTGATGTCATTTTGGTCCTCTTCGAAAATGAAGGACAACAACCAACCAACCGTCACCCCAAATATTGTAAGTACTCTAAACACCTTTCAATGTCATGGCCTTACCCTGGTTACAGTCCTGCCTATGTGAAAAAACAGAGGAAAATATTTTCACTATTTATTTCACGATATTGGTGTTCGTAAAATCATGTAGATTTAGAGCCTTGGAAGTCATATAGTTCAATCTTCTCATTTTATAGATGAGGCAACTCAGCCTAGAGAGATTGAGCACTAAGAATTTAAATCCTCATTCTCTGACACTGAGGTCAATAAACTTTGCAAAAAAGCTCTTTTTAAACCTCAAAGCACTATAGAAATAGGATTTGTTATTAAAAGTTTTTAGATTTTAAGCCTCAACTCTGTGGTATGAAAAGTTTTATCATAGTAGAGGAATTTCAAGGAGGACCTAGGGAAGGTATTTGGATGAGGGAAAGAGGGGGAAAGTAAATCTGCTGAATATCCAGAGAATCATAACTTTGGTTGTTCACCCTGTCCCCATGTGGTAGGGTTGGCTTCCCTTTGGGAAGGGCAAGGTCAAGGACAAGTTAAAAACAGAGTTGCTTTTTTTTTACTATGAAACTGGCTAGAAATACTGGTTTCCCTGATTTCCCTGTTTATCCTCCCTCTCAGTCATGTGACTGTCTCATTGCAGCTCAGACCTTGGGGTGAGACTCAGGATTGTTCTCCTTATTGCCTTGGTGTCGAGAAAAGAAAACTTTTTCCCCGGGATTTATTTGGCAACATGGTGGAATGGGAGGAGACAGAGAGAGAGAGAGAGAGAGAGAGAGAGAGAGAGAGAGAAGGAAAGAAGGAAGGAAGGAAGGAAGGGAGGGAGGAAGGAAGGAAAGAAGAGTCAACTGGCATTTATTAAATGCCTTCTATTTGCCAGGCACCATGCCAAGTGATAGAGATACAAAGAAAGGGAAAAAAAAGATAACCAAGATACCTAGGTTCTGTTCTGGAAATTGTTACTCACCCTTGATCAGTTATCCTGTCTGGGTCTCAGTTTCCTCGCCTGTAAAAGAAGAGAATTAGAACAAATGACCTCTTGGTTCCTTCCAGTTCTGCATTCTACATTCTAACCTATATCTATTCCACAAGGGTATGCTATTTTGTCAGGATGGTCACTCTCTCTGTGGATGTAAATCCCACTTCCTCTGTTACTTTCACAATCTACTGAAGCCAAGGAAATATCATCGCCTGGTAGTCACCCTTCTGATGACACTCTCCACACCTAGCTAGACTACTCCTAGAATACACACAGTTGGCTTCCAGGCCTGTCCTTAGAGCCTTCCCAGCACATTGGAACCTTCCAGAATTTATTAGCATAGCTTTCAAGAAACAGGGTTTTCTCCATGGCATAATGGGGTATCAGAATAAAACTAGCAGAGATGCCTTGTATGTTTTTTTTGGAAGGGGGGGAGAGGATCCAAACATCCTTACAGAATTGCCTAGGTCAGGATTTTGAAAGGTTAAGTGACTTGTTTCCACAAATAATATGTGTCAAAGATAGGACTTGAATGCTTTAGTATTCATAGGGGTAGTAATTTTACTGGTGTAGGGAAATCCCTGGTTAGGAAAGTCCCTCTCCAAGGCATGTCAACACCTCCTTTGAAACCAACAATCTTAGGAGAGTTACCTAGATGTAATGGCAAGTCAAGTAGGATCTTTTGCTGTTTTTGTTTTAGTATAACCAAGAAGTATAATGCCTCTATTAGAATGTGATTAAGAGTATCTTTCCCACCATTGTCCAGCCTGGGAAGATTTGTCAGAAGGCCCAGTATTTTGTTATGAGGCACAGGTTCTCAAGGGATGGCTCTAAAAAGTGTATGAAGATTCTGAGGTGAGGTTTTATTTGGGGACTTGGTTTTTATAAGGGTATTTGTTAGGCCATATGAGGACTCTGGGAAGCTGCTAAAGAGCCCCCTGGCTTTGAGAAACCAGATGTCATGCTTCCTTCTCTGGTAACTGGTCAGACAGAGGAAGCCATGTCTTTTGATTACTTTGGGGTTCATGGTATTGACTGCCCTGAACTAGGTAAATGATATATGTGCTTGACTAAAGGACTGATACATGCGCTTGATTAAAGCGATTGTTAACCCCTCAAAAGTTGCCTTTACTTTTATGAATGCAGATCTAAGAACCTTTGATAGCAGGCCCCCTGTGTATGTTCTCAAACACCTATGACACAAGGCACTGCTATCTTTAAGCATGTACTGTAGTGGAAAGAGCAGGAGGCCAAAGATAAGAATCTTCCAAGAAGAGATGATCTCCAAGAGGCAGATGGTCACAGCCAAACGACAAGGTCACCATGATCTATTTTAGGAGCATTGACTGGGAAGAGAAGACAGGGAAAGGTCCCTGTTTTTAACCTTTGGCACAAGACTGCAAGTATCAGGAATAGAGGCTTAGGGCAAGAGCTGTCCTTTTATCCTGAGTTCGTTAGCATAGTTGCTAGGAAATAGTGGGCACTTGATGCTTGATAAATGAATGAATGAAAATGAAAGTGAAACCCACTTAGGCCTTAGAAGGTATTCCTTCCTCTCCCCCCTCCACATCCCTAACTATAGCATTTGCCAGTGTCCTCTCAAACAATCTATATTTATTTGTGAAGAATCATGCACTAGTGAGAAAAGCATCAGACTTTGAGTCACAAGAACTGAGTCCAAGTTCTAGTTCGTATACTAATTTACTGTTTGACTGTGGCCCAGTCACTAATCTCTCTGAATCTTACTTTTCTCATCTGCAAAATGGGAATAATGCACGTACCACTTTTCTCATGAAGTGAGGAAAGGACCTTGTAAACTGCAATTATGTAAATATGAGCTTTTATTAGTTATTTCCTGCTAATCTTCTACTCCAATGTCCCATCAAGGTCTAGAAATGAACATCAGTTTTCAAGATGCTATGACAATAGAACTCAAGTCCTAGTAAGGGCGATACTGTGGGAAGGAAAGCCCTGGATCTGGAGTCAAAGAATCTGGGTTCAAATGCTGCCTCTGATACTTACTGTCTATGTAACCTTGGGCAAGTCACTCGATTTCCAAGGGTTTCATTTTCCTTCTCTGAAAAATAAGGAGATTTGACTAGATGGCCTTTTTAAATTTTAGATCCATAGTCTTAAATTTGTTATGAAACTGAAAATGGATGATTTCTAGGTGCCCCATTTTAGGAAAGCTATTGATAAACTGAAGAATGTCCAGAGGAAGGTAGCGCAGGTGGCAAAACCCAGTCATAATAGGTAGGAATGTTTAACCTAAAAAATAGAAGACTTAAATGGGGCAATCATGGCTCTTATCAAATATCTGAAGGTCTGTTATATGGCAGAGGGGCTAGACCCGTTCTGCTTAATTCTAGAAAGCAGAACTAAGAATATCATTTGGAAGTTGCAGAAAGGCAAATGTGTCCTGGATAGAAGGAAAAATTCCTAATACTGATTTATTCAAGGTGAAATGGGCTATGACAGAAAGTAGTTTCCTCTCCCAAAAGGCCTTCTATTGAAAATTAGATGACTACTTGAGGATGTTGGGGAGGGGTTTCTCATTCAAGGAAGGCTTCAATTAGATTACCAGAGAGGCACTTTCAACTCTGAAATTCTATCTTTCTAAGTACTGATCCAGTAAAAGACTATATGTCTACCATGCAAATATCTGCCTATGGAGAGCCTCATTATCCAACTTGGACTACCAGGTGATAACATTGTTTACCACAGCAACCCACTCAACTATCTACAAAAGAATGCAGGGCTAAGGATCTCTGTCCACGGAGGAAATGTCTATTTCAATAAGAGTAAGATCTTTTAAAGTTCTGAATTATTACTCTGGTAACCCCCTGGTCTTTCCCTCCTAATTAATTCAACTTAACAAAAATTTATTAAGCTCATGTGCTTTTTATTATGGCATTTTGGAGCAAAAAATCCTCTGCCCTATTGAAATTACATTTAAACGAAACCAAATGAGATAACACATGAAAGTACTTTGTGAACATTAAAACTTTATATGTAGGATGTGTGCATGTTGGGGGTACTGTGTTTTGCCCATGGGAGTCCACCTAGATCTATCTAGATATGGCTTTCTGGGAGACAAGAATAAGTATCTCTAACGTTTCCTCCCTACATCCTTCTCCAAGGGAGACTTTGAGTCCTGCCAAAAGAGAAAGCAGGAGGATGAGGCCAGAGGCTGGCCACTCTACTCTTCTCAGTGAGAGGGAGTACCAGAGTAGAATTATATCAATTTGCTTCCCTAGATGTTAGTTAGAAATAATTTTGGAGTACATACTGAGTTTCTTGTCAACATCCCTTAATGGAGAAGAGTGCTCCAAGCTATATATTCAAGATTTGATTCCCTTTCCCTCAATGCCAGTTTCACAATGAGCACAGAGCAAATAATCCCATTTATCCAAATAGATAGCAAAGAGAAATCAAAGAAAGTATACATATGAGAATATGTAACAGACAATAAATACTCAAAGGTAATGAGTTCTCCCACTGAGAGTAAGATAACTCAGCTTAACCAAAAGTGTCTTATATTTCACCCCAGGGAAAATTCTCCAAGGTCTCTAGTGTAATAATATGGAGATAGGGACATAATTAAGGTCACTGACTCCTTTACGTGTCAGCTTCTTTCCAGAGTGTCTCTTCCCATTCAGGGAACAGAAGAGAGAAAACATGTTTTCTCTCACAAATCTGGAAACCAGAAGACCAGAATTTCTATTCCCTCTCACTAATTCTCATCAACTCTCCTCTCACACAGGCACAGGACATAGGAACATAGGAACATGGAATATGGAACATGGAGCATTTCCACCAATAAGGAAAGTCTTATGCAAGTGACCTTTGAACCATGGGTTTTGCATATAAATGCTTTTTATTACATTCAATGTGATAGAGGACAGAGAGAAGGAGGCAGAGACAGAAAGCACTACCAAAGGGTTTGGAGGGGAGAGATCAGGAAAAGTGGTGACATCTGAAGTGAATCTTAAGGGAAGCTATGGAATCTAAATGGTAGAGAGGAATAAAACACTCATTCCAGGCATGAAAGAACAAACTGTGTGAAGAAGCAGGAATGGGAGATGGCATTCTGAGTCCCAAGAAAAACTAATAGGACAGTAAGATTGAAACACAAATTGTGTGAAAAGGAGTGATATGGAATGTCTGGAAAGATGGAAGGGAGCCAGATTATAGAGGATTTTAAATGACAAGTCAGGGAGTTTGGATTTCATCTTAGAAGTAACTGAAAAGTTTCTCAAGATTTCTGAGGAGGATGAAAGCAATTTTAGGAATTATTTTACCCAATTATATGCCAATAAATCAGATGATCCAAATGAAATGGACCAATATTTACAAAAAAATATAAAGTGCCCAAATTAGCAGAAGAGGAAATAGAATACTTAAACGACTCCATCTCAGAAAAAGTAATTAAACAAGTCATCAAGGAATTCCCTAAGAAAAAATTTCCAGGCCCAGATGGATTCACAAATGAATTCTATAAAACATTTAAAGAAAAATGAATTTTAATACTATATAGACTACTTGGGAAAAGGCAAAGAAGGAGTCCTACCAAGTTGCTTTTATGACACAAATATGGGGCTGTTACCTAAAAATGAGGGAGAGTAAAAAGTAATAATAGAGGAAGAAAATTATAAACCAATTTCCCTAATGAATATGGATGAAAAAATCTTAAATAAAATTCTAGCAAGGAGATTATAGCAATACATCACAAGGATCATACACTATGATTAGGTGGGATTTATACAAGGAATGCAGGGCTGGTTCAATACTAGGGAAACTAGTATAACTGACCATATCAGTGACAAAACTAAATGAAATCATATGATTATCTCAATAGATGTAGAAAAAGCTTTTGACAAAATACAGCACTCATTTCTATTTTAAAAAATTAGAGAGCATAAGAATAAATGGAACTTTCCTTAAACTGATAAGTAGCACCTATCTAAAACCATCAGAAAGCATTGTGTGTAATGGGGATAAGCTAGAAGCCTGACTAACAAGATCAGGGGTAAAGCAAGGATGTCCATTATCACTACTATTACTCAATATTTTACCCAAAATATTAGCTTAATTATAGCAACAAGAAAAGAAAAAGAAATTGAAGGAATTAGAATAGGCAATGAGAAACAAAACTATCACTCTTTGTAAATTATATGATGCTATACTTATGAGGATCCTAGAAAGTCAATCAAAAAATTAGTTGAAATAATGAATAACATTAGCAAAGTTGAAAGATACATAAATGATCAGCATTTCTATATACTACCAACAAAGTCCAGAAGCAAGAGACAGAAAGACAAATTCTATTTAAAATAATCAAATAGAAAATATTTAGGGCTCTACCTATCAAGGTAAACCCAGAAACGATAGATATGAACACAATTAGAAAACACTTTCCATACAAAATCAGATCTAAACAATTGGAAAAATAGCAATTGCTCATGTATAAACCAAGACAATATAATAAAAATGACAAGTTGACCTAAATTAATTTACCTATTCAATTACATACCAAAAAAATAGTATGTGAAGCTAGAAAAATAGCAAAATTCATCTGGAAGAACAAAAGATTAGGAGTATCAAGGGAAATATTTTTTTAAATGTAAGTGGGGGAGTGACCTAGCCATACCAGATCTCAAACTGTATTTTTAAAGAAGCAATCAATAAAACAATCTGGTACTGACTAAGAAACAGAATGGTGGATCAGTGGAATAGATTAAGTACACAAAACACAGTAGTAAATAACAATAGTTATCTAGTGTTTGATAAATCCAAAGACCCAAATTTTGGGGATAAGAACTCACTATTAGCAAAAACTTCTGGAAAACAATATGGCAAAAACTATCTATGGACCAATATTTTACATTGTATACCAAGATAAAGTCAAAATGAGTACACAATTTAGACATAAAGGGTGATGCCATAAACAAATTAGGAGAGCAAGGAATAGTTTGCCAGTCAGATCTATGGAGAAGAGAAAAATTTATGACCAACCAAGAGATAGCATTCAAGGTGTAAAATGGATAATTTTGACTGCATTAAATTTGTACAAAAATATTTATAGTAGCTCTTTTATGGTGGCAAAGAACTGAAAATTGACAGAATGTCCCTCAATTGGGGAATGGCTGAACAAGTTGTGATATATGATTGTAATAGAATAGAATATTACAATATTATAATAACTAGAATATTGATTACAACATTACAATAAATAGTATACCAATACTAAGGAATGATGATCAGGATGATTTCAGAAAAACCTACAAAGACTTATGTGAACTGATGCAAAGTGAAGTGAGCAGAAGCAAGAGAACATCTTAACCGCAATATTATGTGATGACCAACTATGAAAGAATTTATCTATTCTCATTAATGCAACGAAAGACAATTCCAAAGGATTCATGATGAAAAATGTGATCTATATCTGCCTTCAGGGGAAAAACTGATAAGAGTCTGAATGCAGATCAAAGCATGCTATTTTACATTTTTTAATTTTTTTTGATTCAAATATTCTTCCACAAAATGTAAAATAGCAAAATAGGAATGGAGAGACAATGTTATTAGACTTCAAGCTATAAGTTTTAAAAAATAGCAAAGCATTTTAGGACATATACCCCTAAGAAGTCAAAGACAGAAAGAAAGGTCCTATATTTACCAAAATATTATAGTAGCAAATAGCTAGAAACCAAGTAGCTGTCCATCACTTAGGGAATATCTGAACAAACTTGGCAAATAAATACATTAGAATATTACTATGCAGTAGGAATTTTTTTCTGCTGCAAAGGAGTAGAGGAACAAATGATATTTCTTCTTTGTGACTATGCTTGTTTATTATACTTTGCAACATTCATTTTCAATTGTTTTGCAGTTGTTCTTTCCATGTACAATGTTGTAGTCACTGTGTATATTGTTTCCTTGGCTCTTCATACTTCACTCTCCATAAGTTTATGTAAGTCATTCCATCCTTCTCTATGTTTGTCATTTCTTACAGCACAGTAATATTTAATTACATTCATGTACCACAATTTGTTTAGTCCCTCCCCAATGAGCATCTACTTTGTTTACAAGCCTAAACTACCACACAAAGTATTACTATTAAATGTTTTGGTGTCAATGGAGATTTTCTTTTTTATCAATGATTACTTAGGATATATCTCTAGTAGTAAAATCTCTGGGTCAAAGGACAAGAAAACATCAATCTCATTTGCATAGTTCCAAATTGCTTTACAAAATGACTGTAGTAATACATATCTCCACAAACAATGCTCTAGGGTGCCTATCTTCCCACAACCCTCCAAGACTAACTATTTCCATCTTTTGTCATCTTTGTCAGTTTGGTAAACATAAAGTAAAACCTGAGAACTGTTTGATTTTAATTTTTCTCATATGGCTGTTAATAGTTTGTAATTCCTTTTCTGAGGACTATTTGTTCGTATTCTTTGATGACTTATCCTACGGGGAATGGCTTTTGGCTATGGATATTATAAGTATGTATGCATACATATGTATGTGCAAGTATGTATATAAAGCATTTATGTATACATACATGTATACACACATATATAAACACATATATTCATATACATATATGAATCTGTTAGTTGTCTCTCTCGGATGTGAAACTCTTATGAAAAACTCTGAAAAAATAGATGAAATTTTCTTTCCCCGTTTGTTTCTTTTCTTATCCTTTTGTTTGAATAATGTTTTTCAATCTCATGGAATCAAAATTATCTACTTTATCTGTTAACATCAATTATTTTTAAAAAAGATAAATATGAGAAACACTAGAAGAACACAGGAAAATTTGTATGAACTGATTGAGAGTATAATAAGCAAAACCAAAAGAGCAACATAAACAGTGACTGCAGAGAAGTAGATAAAAAGAACACTAGGCTCTTAGTAATTGTAAAAAGCCAACATTGGTCCCAGAGAAGAAGGAAGACTAGGAGGAGGAGGAGGATAAAGAGGAGGAGAGGAAGAGGAGGAGGAGGAGGAGGAGGAGGAGGAGGAGGAGGAGGAGAAGAAGAAGAAGAAGAAGAAGAAGAAGAAGAAGAAGAAGAAGAAGAAGAAGAAGAAGAAGAAGAAGAAGAAGAAGAAGAAATAACAATATATATTTCTTCAGCAGAGATAGGGGTATTTCTGTGGGGACAGAATGCTATATATATTATCAAACAAAATCACTGTGTTGATTGATTCTGCATATCTGTTTTTCTTTGTTAAAAGGGATAGTTCCATTTTAGGAATTGGGGAGAATTTATCAAAAAATGTCTACGATCTAAAAAGAAAAACTATCAACAAACCTAATTTTTTAAAAAAGCATCTAGTCTACTCTGTATTTTAAATATAAATTAAACAGATCAAGAATGGTTTTTTTAAAATTGCCCAAGGTCATACAGCTAGTAAAGAACAGTGCCAATGCTTGAACACAAGTTTCCTAAGTGCCAGTGTGATTTTTGCCACTATATCACACACTGCCTCAGGGGAAAAGGAGTATCAGGTGGAGTCTGCTCACTACCATCACCTCTCAGCTGGCTAAACATGTCACAGTCATCATCCATCTCAAACGATGTTCTTAGGTGAGTCTGCTAGGGCTCAGATTACACAGGCTCTGGTCTTGTGTAGCAAGGTCCTGAGTCTCTTGGAGAATAGCGTTTTCACAGCAACAACTTCAGAAAAAACTTTTTTTTGAGAGCAAAGGACATTTTCCAAAGTCCCTGAAATCACACCTATTTGTGAGATCAGCCCTGGAAAGAAGAGAATCAGAGATAGTTTTAGGACCATGGGCCTTGAGAAAATATATGCCAGAATTCTTGGTAGGTCCTTAAACTGTGTCCTTCAAAAGCTGTATTTGCTATTGGAATTCAGGTGGGGACCAGACTTGCAAATAGAGTTATACAGATCAAGTCCCCTGAGCAGTTTCTCCTGCCTTTCTACTTTTCCTAAACCAAAGAGTAACAGAAGAAAACTAGTGGCAGAGTTTGAAGTTTCAGAGGAGGAGAGGATTTGGATAGAGCTGGTTGTCCATAGTGATCACAAGCTCAAGTGTATTAACAATGTGATGTTGCCACCATTATGAAGTCATGACTTCAACACCTATAGGTGTCTTATACTTCCCTGTATGGAAATAAATCTACCAGGCCAACTTCAAGTAAGTGCCTACCACATCCTCCCTTTCTTATATACATACATTCAATCTAACAGTTCTTTTCAATGTCCCATTGCAATACCCACTGAACCAGTCACTCCATCTTAATTGGTCTTTCCCATGCAAAATAGCAAATATATTTTGGGTTTATAATATAGTATAGTGGAAAGTAACAGTCTGTGAAGGATAAGGAAATCTAGCTTCTAATATGGTTTCTGTCATTAACTAGAGGTACACATAACCTTAAGAAAATCATATCCTTTCTCTGGGCCCCGATTTCTATCTCTGATTATAAGGGTTTTGGAATAGATCTTTGGAAAATCTCTTCTAGTTCTTGAATTCTAAATTCTAAGGCTGATGGATTTGGAGTCAAAAGACCTGCAATTTATAAATCTGTGTAACTTTGGATGTCACTTCTCTGGCTCTCAGTTTCCTCAAGTGAAAAACAAGAGAGGTTGGAATAAATGACCTTTAATATCCCTTCCACCTCTGAGAAGGATAACCTTTTCTTCACAGTCTAAGATCTTTTAGGCCTAACATTCGGTGTTCTAACTTTAATCTTTCCTCTGCCTTTGTCTTCCTACAGACCCCCTTCCATCTCTCAATTTAAATACATTAAAGGAAGTGTCTAGATTTTTTAAATTGTGACCTTCCTTAAAAAAAAACACTTGCACACCCTATTAACCATCATCATTCACCGAATACATGCTCACTGTATACTAAGCACCAGAAAGGATGGAGGGGGAAACAATTGCCTGATACCAGTTCGTAGTCAAAAAAACCCCTATATCCCTTAGCTCTATCTCTACACACTCTCCATCTGGGGCAATTCATCTCCATGTACCTTTCTCCCCATCTGTAAAATGCTTTCTATTTGTTTAATTCCACAAACATTTAATAAGCACCTCCTATGTGCTTGGAACTAAGATGATAAAATAATTTAAAAAAAAGATAAAGCCCCTAATTTCCAACAATGCCATCAGGGTCATTAGGGAAAAGATCTCTTTTCTAATTCTTTCCCCCATAATTTTTTACTTCCCTGATGCTATCAAACATAAAAGATTCACCTAGGAAGCAAAATTTACCAGGGAGGCAGAATTTCTATTTACAACCTTTAAATGGATTTTTTTTCTGCAAATTCCCTGTGACTATCAAACTCCAGTCTCCTACTACCCTAATACCAATCATTCAGAGACACCTTCTGCTTATACCCCCCCGCAAAAAAACCCTTTCCCCTCCTACCTCTGCTCCTCCTCTACCTCAGCTGCCTTTCTCCCTTGCTCCAGTTCTCCTCAGCCCTACTTCTGCTGTCTTCTTGAACTCTGGCTCTGTTGTTAAATTCACCGTTGTCTGTGATCTCTTCCTCCACAACATTTCTGTTTCCTGGAAGTAGCTCTGAAACCTGGCTTTTTTCTCAAATTCTTTCCATTGCCACTCAATGCTGGTTCCTATGCAGCCCAACTTAGAATTTAGAAGAAGAGATAGTGTCTCCCTGACCTCCCCTGGTTCTCTGAATCCTTCTTTAGCCATTGTCGCTCAGCAACCTCTCAAATAACTTCATACCATCTGATTAGATCATCCTGTCCCAGTCATTGTCATTGTCTTGTCGCTTCCAGGACACTCCCCTACCTTCCTCAATGACTTTAGCATCTGTACTAGACTTTTCCTCTCTACCCCAACTACTGTCATCTTCCTTAGTGACAACATTTACAGTTTTAATACTTAAATATTCACAATAATAATTTAAATAATCTTAATTTATAATTAATATTGTGTGCGTTATGTTATCATGATGTGTTGTTATATATTAATATACTGTGAATTTATATGATGTAATTTGTATGATGTAATTGATAATAAATAACTTAAATAATGTAAACACCATATTTACCAAAAATTTCCAAATGATATGGTCTCTCAGCTCCTTCATCCCTTCAGCTCCATGATTTCCATTTCCACTCTCCCTCAGTCAACCACAGGAATGATCCTCATTATCACCTTAAACTGCTCCATTTCAAGATCCTAAAGTCTAAAATTCCCCTCTTTGATCATAATATCCTTACCCTCCACCTCTCCCACTACCTCACTCTTTCTGAATCCATTCTTCTCCCTCACTGTGACCTTTATTCCCTTTCTCTTTATTTTTTATTCCCTCTCTTTCTCTGTGTTCTTGAAAAAAACTCAGTTCCCCTAAGACAGAAAGAGCACACCAGGGGAAATATGTTTTTAAAAGTCCCTAGGGGCTGGGGGGTCAAGGAACATTCTAGGGGTCAACTTCCTTGTATGTCTGCAACTCTGATGAGACCCCCAGACCACCATTCAATAGCACATACTTGACTTTCTCAACTTTCTCTCTCCTACTCAAGCTCACATTCTTTCAGTCAATCAAGAGTCTTCTCTCCTTTCTCATATGCAGAATGAAGCATCATAAGTCTACACCTCCAGAAAACCAGCACAGGCTTAGACAGAAGTGGGTTTATACTCCAGACCAACATCTCTAGCCTATCTTTAGTCCCTTCCCTATATAGTCATGCCCCTTTATCAGTCATTTCAACAAAGTGACTTAAAATCTCTTGCCACCTTATCCTTTTGTCTTCTTATCTAATTTCTATTCCTGGGTCAAGCCTACCACATGCTTTCTTTATTTCTAATCTGAAGCCTCTGAGTACAGGTGAAAAAGGTCTTAAAACTGTTCTGATTGTCCAATAAATTCATGCTATCTAACCTTCTATTACTATCTAGCAGGCTCCTTATATCACACCATTCACAGCATCTGTTCTAAATCCTCTCTCTCTCTCTCTCTCTCTCTCTCTCTCTCTCTCTCTCTCTCTCTCTCTCACTCTCTCTCAATAACTTTGCTTCCTACCTTAGTGTAGGAATTAAGTTAGTGTAGGGTTAATTAAGTTAATCCATGAAGACCTTCCTCATCTTGATCCAAAGCCTCAAAATTCCTCTAAATCTTCCCATATCATTTTCTGTTAGGTTGTACAGAGAAGAGTATGCTGGACCTGTAACCACAGTCTCAGGTACTTCCTATCTGTGTGACCCTGAGCAAATCACTTAACAGCTGTCTGCCTCAGTTTCCTTATCTGAAAAAATGGGAATAAAACTCCTCCTCATTGCTTCTTCTCATAATCTTTATGTAATGGAGAACTGTCCCTTGAGAACTGTCTGCTGCCCTCCCTCCCTGTTCCCAGCAATGTGCTCCCATTGGCCTCTGCCTTGTTACACTTGTCTTCCTTCAAGGCTCAGTTCAGATGTGATCTTCTCTATGAAGCCTTCCCTAATCCCTTTATTTGCTACCACTCTCTCCCCTCTCAAACTACCTTGAATTTAAATACTTATCTATGTACATGTGCCAACCTCTCCTCCAAAGTGCTGGCCACATGTGATGAATTTGTTCAATCACAGTAACTCTTACAGGGACTTTGAATTTGAAAAAGCTAAGACGGAGACAAGACATGAACATCAAAATGGCATAAAGGAAGTAAACAAAGAATGCTTCATCAAATCCCAAAATACTATGTTGGTCTGAATATTGCTGGTCCTTTATTTTTAGCTAAATTTAACTTGTATAAAATTCCTAATCACACTTGGCATAAAATAAATGACATAGAAAATGATGAAGACAAGATTAGATGGTCTCTAAGTTCCTTTCCAGATTTAATATTTATGATGATGTGATTGCAGGATTTCTACCAAATTCATGAAGCTAGTGTCAGACAAAAGAAACCCAAGAACACTGTCAGCTCTAGTGAAAATAGCACGATGGAGGAGAAAGAGAAGCATGAAAACACCCCTGTCCAGGCGTATGAAAGTCTTCAGACCTCGGGGACTCTGAATACTGTGAGCACACTACAAAATGCTCTGGTTCTCAATGCCCAGATCGTGACTAATGATGAATTGGTTCGAATGAACAAGATGCTGGAAGCAAAGAGAAAAGAGTGGAAAAAACAAATGGAAAAAGTGATGAAAAGAAAGACCGAGCTATTAAAAGGACAAAAATATGTAAGTAAGACCCTTCACCCCAGAACACAGACACTATAGGAATGACCACCTGTCTTTATCCTAGTAACCTTCATCTCTCCCATGTGAGTTTACAAAAGATAGGAAGAGTTGGCTCTGGTGTCCTGGGTTTTAGTCTTCCAGTGTCAACCCTTGCATATTCCCAATACATCAACTTAGGACAAATACAGGCAGTGCCCAAATTCCAAATGACTCATATGGTATAAAGACCAATTCCTAAAAAAACTGACTCTGCCCCTGTGTTATCCATAAATAGTTGACGTTTTCCAATATTGCTCTGTATCAAGGGTTCTTAACCTATGATCTATGAACTTAAAAAAGACATATAATTGTATTTGAACATAATTGATTTCCTTTGTACTTCTGTGATATTTTATTTTATGCATTTAAAACATTTTTCTAAAAAAGAGTCCATGAGTTTCACCAGACTACCAGAGGGGTCCATGACACAAAAGGTTAGGAACCTTTATTCTAGAGGTGAACACTAATTAAAAATTACCTATAGATACTACTGTGATGGAATACTATTACTGTGCTGTAAGAAATAATGAGCTCAATGATTTTAGAAAAACAAGGAAAGAATGAAATTAGCAGAATCCAGAGAACATTGTATACAGTAACAGCAATACTGTTTTAAGAACAACTTTGAGTGATGTTATTTTGTCTATTTTAAATACCCAAATTAACTGTAAAGGACATATGAAGAAAGATGCTATAAATAGAATTATTCGTAGAATAACTTTATATATATATGTGTGTGTGTATATGTGTATACATAGATGTATATATACATATATATATATATATATATATATATATATTTCTGTCTAATGGTAGCCATCTCTAGGGCAGGAGAGGGGAGAAAAAAAGATAATTTTGTTGTATATTTGAAAGGAATAGAAAATTGTGCATAGTAGTTTTGCAATTTAATGTTCAATCATCTTTTTACTATACTATATTATGTAAATGCTTGTTTTATTCCATAAATTAAAATAGAAATAAAATTACCCATGAAAATCTTCCTACATGATAGAAAAGGTAATATGGGAGGTTCTCTAATTCAAAGAATTCACAGAAAAAAGTCCAGAGAGGAAGTGCAATGGGGTAGAGAGGACACTTCCTTTTTTGTCTAAAGACAAAGGCCTAACTGTTCCTTACTAGCCTCATGACCATGGGCAAGTTATTTCAATTTTCTGAGCCTCAGTTTCCTCAGCTGTAAAACAGGAATGATAACACTTGGTGGTGCCTAATTCACAGGGTTGTTAAGAGCTCAATGCATAAGTCTTTAAAACATAAATGTTATTTTGATAATTATTTTTATTGGTTCCAAGGAGCCCTTCATCATGGCAATAGGCAAGGTTCAGAAGGGGAATGATATAAGGGCTTATCTAAGATTATGAAAGAGAAGACTGAGTGGTCGAAGGGCTCTTCAGTCATCACATATACTGTAACTGTAATTGTCTCTGAAGTTCTTTCCATCTCTATACCTATGATTCTATGAGATGAATGAATATTTAGTGAGAGACGATATGCTGTAGTGGCTAGGCCATGATTGATATGTCAAACGAGAGAGAGATGATAACTTATTATGAGAATAAGACCACTTCCACTAAAGTCCTTCCCCAGTCATGAATTTGAGTGGACCGAAGGTTCATAAAATTATGCCAGCAGACACCAAGGCTAAGACTTACCAAGATGGAAAGACTTTGAATATCAGCCCCAAGATGGATTTCATAGCCTTTGTCTGAGAACCAGCCTCATTTAGTGAAGAAGGGCTCATCATCAGAAGGTTGGTCACCAGGTGATGACGGGGCCTTTTTTGTATACCAAAACTTAAAAATTCATGTGTTTAATTATATTGTAAGATCCTTGAGGGTTTTTGCATCCCCAACACTTAGCACAATACCTGATGTGTAGTAGGCACTTCATAAATGTTTATTGATTGAATTATAACGGTTGTAACCTGGAATTGTTAGAAGTACATACAATACTAATCACAAATCTTAAGTCGTTATAGGAAAAACCTGGAAAGATTTATATGAACTCATGCAAATTGAAGTGATAAGAACAAGGAGAACATTGTACACAGTAACAGTAGTAGTGTAAGAATGATCAACTGTGAAAGACTTAGCTACTATGATCAAGACAAATGATCCCGACAATCACAAAGGATCCGAGATAAAAGATACTATCCATCTCCAGACCGTGAACTGAGGAACTTGGAACACACAGTGAAGCATACATACTTTATTCACATTCCTCATTTTTATTGCTTTATTTTGTGTTTTCTTTTGTAACATAACTAATATGAACATATGTTTTGCTTGACTTCACACGTATAATGGATATAAAATTGCTGCCTTCTCAAAAAGGAGGGAGGTTTGGGAGGGAAAAAAAGAATTCGGAATTTAAAATTTTTAGAAATGAGTTAAAAAAAATTTTACATGTAATTGGGAACTATTTTATGAAATAAAATAAGTTTTAAAAGACTATGATATAAAAATAATAGGCATTAATTAAACATAAAATAGAAATATGAAATAAATAGCAAACCTTTGATACTGTTGAAAACAAGTAGTAATAGGAGGAGTTTCAGAACTAGACCTATGACTTCATGAGTGTATGGAGCTCCCGGATGAGAAAGCGCCACCCACCAATGCAGGTTGGCACCTTCTTTCCATCCTACAGTTTTAGACTTGCCCAGAGTGTCACAGTGATAATGGTGATACTAATAATAGAAATTTCTATAACAATTTACAAAACATTGTATATCCATTATCTTTTGGGAGGGGAAGTATCCCTATTTAAAATTGAGAATGAAGTTGTAGAATGATAAAATAACTTGACGCTGTGGAAAACCACCAACTTTTGGAGGCATGAGACCTTAGGTCTATTTTGCTTTATCACCTAAGGTCACACATGAACAAAGTACTTGTTCATGTGTGACCTTAGGTGACCATGTCTTCACCCATCTGGATATTAGCGTCGTTGTAAGTAAAATGACATTGGTTGGATTCAATCGTCTCTAAGGTAATTCTAACTCTTAACTCTATAATCCTGTGACTTGCCTAAGTGGCAAAGTCAGAACCTGAACCCAGATTGTATGACTTCAACTGTAATATTCTGATGTGCCTTTCACATTGATTCCAATGGAGAATGATTCACTTAAAGTCTCACCCCACTTCTCCAACTCTACAGCCCTGCCAAGTACAGGTATGTATTAAGAAAGGCAATTCTCTCTCCTGTGGACCAACTTAGAATGGGTCTTTGACAGCTGACAACAATAGTGCATCTCTTTGTCTTTGAGACTGGTAGCTCTGTTTTTCTAAGGTATATCTCCTTTTGGGTTCCAGAGAAATCAACTCATGAACAAGTTTTTGAAAGAGAGCAAAGCCAAAAAGCAGCAGGCCATGGAAAGATGGGCAGCAGATCTAAAAGCAAACAAAATCAAACAGGAAGAGATAGAACGTCTAAACCAAGAACTTACAGATCTCCGTACCAGGTTTGTGTTCAAGGAGGGCTGCAGTGACTTCTCTCCTATCTCATAGCAACATTAAGTGTGAAGAGTTTTGTAGATTCCTTCTCTTTAAGATAAAGCTCAAACCTTACTGTGTGACCCCACCCCCAATAGCTTTCCTCTCACACTATCCAGTATTTAACTAATTGGTATATTTCCGTTTTCATTTGCTTCATATTTACTCTATATCTACTAACCCAAATCCCTACATGACCTAAATATAAAGGGAGTTTTTGCAAGAAAATGTAAAGAACATAGAACATATTTCCTACCACACTTATGAATATGTGAACAGTTTATGAACAAACAAGAGACAGAGTGTTGTGAGATGGAAAATGGATAATATTGATGACATTAAATTTAAAAGATTTTGTACAAATAAAACAAATATAGCAAAAATCAGGAGGAAAGCAGAAAACTTAGGGGAAATTTTTATAGACAATTCCTCAGATCAAAGTCTCATATCGGAAATATATAAAGAACTTTTCAAATCTATGAGTATAAGTCATTCCTCCATTGATAAATGGTCAAAGGATATGCACAGGCAGTTTTCTGATGAAGAAATCAAAACAATTTAGTCATATATAAAATGCTCTAAAACATTATTGATTAGAGAAATGCAAACTAAAACAGTCTTGACATATTATTTTATACCTATCAGATTAGCTAAAATGATAGAAGGAACAAATGTTGGAGGGGTTGTGGAAAAAATGGGACCTTAATTCATTGTTATTAGATCTGTTAGTTAATCCAACCATTTTGGAGAGAGATTTAAAATTATGCCCAAAGTGTTATTGACTGCCTATCAGGGGTGGGGAACCTGCAGCCTCAAGGCTACGTTACCTTCTAGGTTCTTGAGCGCAACCTTTTGACTGAGTCCAAGTTTTACAGAACAAATCCTTTTATTAACAGGATTTGTTGTGGGAAGTTTGGATTCAGTCGTTGGGGACTAAGAGT
Organism: Potorous gilbertii; assembly: GCA_028658325.1. Classification (NCBI taxonomy): domain Eukaryota; kingdom Metazoa; phylum Chordata; class Mammalia; order Diprotodontia; family Potoroidae; genus Potorous; species Potorous gilbertii. The sequence goes on from CM053774.1 coordinate 38,892,781, forward strand.
GCCACATGTGGCCCTGAGATTGCAGGTTCCCCACCCTTGGTTGACCCAGTAACGGCACTATTAGGTCTATTTCCCAAGACGATTAGAGAAAATGGAAAAGAACCTACATGCTCTAAAACATTTATAGCAGCTCTTTTTGTGGTGGCAAAGAACTAGAAATTGTGGGCTTATCTATCAATTGAAGAATGGCTAAACAAACTCTGGTATATGTTCATGATGGAATATAATTCTTCTATAAGAAATGATGAGCTCAGTGATTTTAGAAAATCATGGAGAAACCTACATGAAATAATGAAAAGCAAAATGAGCATCACCAAAAGAACATTGTATACACTAACAGCAGTATTGTTTTAGGAACAATTTTGAGCAACCAAGTCATTCTATATAAATACCCAAATTGACCTCAAATATCCTATGAAGGGAGATGTTGTATGAATCCAGAAAGGAATATTGTTATGGTGTAGGAAATGATGAGATGGTTAATTTAGAAAAACATGAAAAGACTGTATCCACCTTCAGAGAAACAGAAGATAGAAGGAAATCATCATACATAGTACATCATAGTACATAGTACACATATTACATATGTGTGTATATGTGTATATTTATAGATATCTATATCTCTATGTATATGCTTAATTGTAGCCTTCTTTAGGGGTGGGGAGTAAAGAAAGGGGAAAAAATAAAGTTAAAAGTGCACAACAGAGAACAAAAGAAAACCAACAAGGAAACAAAGAAAAGCTGGGCAGCTTTGAAAAAAAATTGTAGTATTTATTACATAGGCTTCCTTGAAATGGCAATTCATTGCTTTATATTGAATGTTCTCTTTTAGTCTACTGCATTCTGAGCAATTTTCTCTTTTCTCATTTTGTATTTAGGTGTAAAAGAAAAAATTTACCAAAAAAACCCAAAACCTTTCGTGTGAGCTAGACACCCATACCTCCTCCCAGACTCAGAAAATCTAAACAAAAAATTAATTTATGGGCAATTCTAAAATGCAGACTTTCAAAATACACAGCTCAGGTGCTCAGATTCAAACCTCCCCTTCCTCCTGCTGCACAGAAGAATACCATTAGCTCACTCAGCTCTAATTAAAATTAGAACTTTGGGCTCTCGTGGTCCTTAGTTGTTCCCAATATTCTTTCTATTTTGTTCCTCCTCACTTTGTTACTAATTATTTGAGTGTTCTGGGTTTCTACCAGCTCCATTTCCTACTAACTGCTTTTTACACCATTAAGTGAAGGAGATATGGATCTCCACAAGACTCAAATTGGAGTAACTGTGCATGAGCAGGGCTCTGTCTTCTCTAGTAGCTGTGTGGAAAAATGACCCCTATTCCCAGGGTGAGCACAATTCTTCTTACAGAGCAGCCATATAAAATAAAACAAATTGGTGACATTTTTTGTAATCCTATATATTATCCAAATAAATATAAACTATTTTTATTATTACTATTTTTAAAAATAATTAATTTTATTTATTTTCAGGGTTCTACAATCATTTTTCCTTCTCTCCCCCATCTCCCTTCTCCCTCTCCAAGCTGGCATGCAATCTTATATAGATTCTACTAAAACATTCTTATTAAATACATTTTCACTATAGTCATGCTGTATAGAAGAATTAAATTGAATGAGAGAAATCATATAACAAATCAAAACGTAATACACACACACACACAAAAAAAAAAAAATGATCTGCTACATTCTGCTATTGAATTCCATAGTTCTTTCTCTGGATGTGGAAGGCATTTTGCCTCAGAAAATCACTGGGAATTTTTTTTAAGTCCTTGCATTGCTACGAAGTTCCAAGTCTACCAGAAAAAACTCTCTCACACTGTGGTTGTTGCTGTGCACAAAGTTCTCCTGGTTCTGCTCCTTTCTCTCAGCATCAGATCATATAAGTCTTTCCAGGCCTCTCTGAAGTCTTCCTGTTCATCATTTCTTATAGCACAATAGTATTCCATTACATTCATATACCATAATTTATTCAGCCATTCCCCAATTGAAGTGCAGCCCCTTGATTTCCAGTTTTTAGCCACCAGTGCTGCTATAAATATTTTTGTATATGTGGGACATTTTCCCATTTTTATGATCTCTTGGGGATACAGTCCTAGAAGCGATATTGCTGGGTCAAAGGATATGCATATCTTTGTAGCCCTTTGGGCATAGTTCCAAATCACTCTCCAGAATGGCTGGATCAGCTCACAACTCCACCAACAATGTATTAGTGTTCCAACTCTCCCACATCCTCTCCAACATTTATCATCTTTCTATTCTATCATATTTGCCAATCTGATAAGTGTGATGTGGTACCTGAGTTGTTTTGATTTGTGTCTCTCTAATCAAAAGTGATTTAGAGCATTTTTTCATATGACTATAGATATCCTTAATTTCTTCCTCTAAAAATTGCCTGTTCATATCCTTTGACCATTTATCAATTGGGGAATGACTTGTATTTTTGTACACTTGACTCAGCTCTCTATATATTCTACAAATGAGGCCTTTATCCCCAACATTAGCTGTAAAAATTCTTTCCCAGTTTTCTACATCCCTTCAAATTTTGGTTGCTTTGGGTTTGGTTGTGCAAAAATTTTTCAGTTTAATGTAATCAAAATTATCCATCTTGCACTTCATAATGCTTTCTATCTCTTCCTTGGTCAAAAATTCTTCCCTTCTTCATAAATCTGATAAATACACTATTCCTTCCTCCACCAATTTGTCCATAGTATCAATCTTTATACCTAGATTGTATACCCATTGGAATTTTATTCTTGTGTACCGTGTCAGGCATTGGTCCATGCCTCGTTTCTGCCACACTTTTATCCAGTTTTCCCAGCAATTTTTGTCAAACAGTGAGTTCTTATCCCAGAAGCTGGGAAGCAGTAGATTGCTATATTCATTGTCTACTGTGTCTTGAGTACCTAGCATATTCCACTTGTCTACCCCTCTGTTTCTTAGCCAGTACCAAGTGGTTTTGATAATTTCTGCTTCATAATACAATTTGAGATCTTGTAGGGCTAGGCCACCTTCCCTAGCATTTCTTTTCACTAGTCTCCTTGATATTCTGGACGTTTTGTTCTTCCAGATGAATTTTGATACTATTTTTTCCAGCTCTAGAAAATAATTATCTGGTAGTTTAATTGGTATGGCACTAAATAAGTAAATTAATTTAGGTAAAATTGTCATTTTTATTATATTGGCTCAGCCTACCCACGAGCAACTGATGTTCTTCCACTTACTTAGATCTGACTTCTTTCTTTTTTTTAATCAAATTGACCAAAAGGTTTTCAATTTTATTAGTTTTTTCATAAAACCAACTATTAGTTTTATTTATTGGTTCAATAGTTTTCTTAATTTCAATTTTATTGATCTGTCCTTTGGTTTTCAGTATTTCTAATTGGGGATTTACTTGGGGATTTTCAATTTGTTCTTTTTCTAGCTTTCTCAGCTGCATGCCCAAGTCATTGATCTCCTCTTTCTCTATTTTGTTCATGTAGGCATTCAAAGATATAAAACTTCCCTGAGAACTGCTTTCACAGTAGCCTATAAGATTTGGTATATTGTCACATTATTGTCATTCTCTTGAATGAAGTTGTTGATTGTTTCTATGATTTGTTGTGTTACCCACTCCTCCTTTAGGATTAGATTATTTAGTTTCCAATTAATTTTTGGTTTATCTTTCCATGGCCTTTTATCACATATAATTTTTACTGCAATATGATCTGAGAAGGATGCATTGACTATCTCTGCCTTTCTGCACTGGATTGTGATGTTTTTATGCCCAAGAACATGGTCAATTTTTGTATATATGCCATGTACCACTGAGGAAAAGGTATATTCCTTTCTATCCCCATTCAATTTTCTCCAGAGATCTATCATACCTATCTTATCCAGAGTTTTATTCACCTCCTTAACTTCTTTCTTGTTTAAGGTTAGATTTATCAAGTTCAGAGAGGGGAAGGTTGAGGTCTCCCACTAGTATAGTTTTGTTGCCTATTTCTTCCTGCAACTCTTTCAACCTCTCCTTTAAGAATTTGGATGCTATACCACTTGGAACATACATGTTTAGTAATGATATTGCTTCATTATCTATGATGCCTTTTAGCAGGATATAGTTTCCTTCCTTGTCTCTTTTGGTTAGATCTATTTCTGCTTTTGTTTTGTCTGAGATTAGGATTGCTACTCCTGCCTTTCTTACATCAACTGAAGCACAATATATTCTGCTCCAACCTTTTACCTTTACCCTATTCCCCCATTTCAATTGTGTTTCTTGTAAACAACATATTGTTGGATTATGGCTTTTAATCCATTCTGCTGTCTCTGTTTTGTGGGAGAGTTCATTCCATTCACATTCACAGTTATGATTACAATCTGTATCTTTCCATCCATCTTCTTTCCCACCATTTGTACCTTTAGTTCTCCCATCTCCCTTCTCCTCCTCAATAGAGTTTTCACTTTTCACCACCACCTCCTTCCCTTCCTTCTTTCAGCCCCCCTCCCTTTTACTCCCTTTACCCTGGCTACTTCTTCCCCCTCTTTTAGCTTCCCCTCCCCTTTCTTCTCCCTTCCTCTTCTACTGCCTGTACAGCTGGTTAGATTTACATACTTAAATTTATTTTTCCCTCCTTGAACCAAATCAGATGAGAATATCTCTCAAACAATGCTCATCTCCCTCCCCTCTTTCCCTCTATGATAATATAATTTTGTACTATCATTTCCTGCTTCCTCCTTTTCCCATCTCCTGTTACAATTCCTTTGCATGCTTGAATCACGTTTTTATTATCATATCATTTACTTTATACTCATTCCCTCTATCTATATATATCCCTTTTATACTTCATAATAGATGTACAATTCTCAAGATTAACAAGTATCATTTTCCCTTACAGGGATGTAAACAGTTTGCCCAAACTGGGTAACAAGTTCTTCTTTTCCCCTGTTTACCTTGAGATCTGCGTTTGAATTTTTTATTGAGTTCTGGCCTTTTTGTCAGGAAGGTCTGGAAATCCCTTATTTCATTGAATATCCATTTCCTTGCCGAAAATATTATGCTGAACTTTGCTGGGTAATTGATCCTCAGTTATAGTCCTAGCTCCTTTGTCTTATGGAATATCAGATTCCAATTCCTTTGATCTTTTAATGTAGAAGCTACAAGGTCTGTGTGATCCTGACTATAGCTTCTCAATATTTGAATGGTTTCTTTCTGGCTGCCTGTAGTATTTTCTCTTTCACTTGATAGTTCTGGAATTTGGCAACAATATTTCTTGATGCTTTTAGTTTGGGATCCCTTTAAGGAGGTGAACAGTGGATTCTTTCACTGACTCTTTTGCCCTCTGCATCTAGCACTTTTGGGTAGTTTTTCTTGATGATTTCTTGGAAGATATCGTCCAGACTCTTTTTTTCATCATGTCTTTGTTGTAGGCCAATAATTCTTAAATTTTCTCTCCTGGATCTATTTTCCAGGTCAGTTGTTTTTCCAATCAGATATTTTACATTTTCTTCTATATTTTCACTCCTTAGATTTTTGTTTGACTGATTCTTGATGTCTTATAGAGTCATTAGCTTCTACTTATCCAATTCTAATTTTCATCAAATTGTTTTCTTCAGATAACTTTTGCATCTCCTTTTCCATCTGACCAATTATTCCTTTTAAGGAATTATTTTCTCCAGTAAATTTTTGTACTTCCTTTTCCATTTGTTAAATTTTCCTTGTTAAAGAGCTGTTCTCTTCAGTGAATTCTTTTTTCATACCTTGAAAATCATTGGCCATTTTTTTCTTCTATTTTCTTCTTCAGCTGTTTCAGAACTCTGTGTGCATGCAAGCAGTTCATAGTCCTTTATGAAGTTTCAGATGGGAATACAATCTCAATACTAACCTCTTGGGTATTTGTGTTTTGGTCCTTGTCCCCATAGAAAGATTCTATGGTCTTTTCCTGTTTGCTCTGCTTCTTCTTGCTAATGATGGTGAGGCTTTGTGTGTTGTGGCCTCTGGTTCTTTCAGTTAGAAGCTGGAAAATCTGTTGTTAAGCTGCTGGTGTAAGAAAGTTAGAGGTAGGTGCCTTTGTTTTTCCTTTTATTTTGTATTTCCTGGCTTAGCCCTGGGGCTAGCTTGTTAAGTGTGGGGGAGGGGTGGACTGGTCACAGGTAAGTTGCAGCAAAGGTAAGCTCAGTTCACTCCTGGATCCTAGTGTAAGTTTCCATCCCCTCTGTGGCTCTTCTAGTGCTGAGACATGCCTGGGTCCTAGTGTGAGTTTCCACCACCCTTGGGGCTCCTCTCCTAGTGCTGAGGCACACCTGGGTCTTAGTGCAAGTTTTCATTCCCTCTGGGGCTCCTCTCCTTCTGGTTATCCTCTGCCTCAGTAAGAGGAATCCCCCTTAGCTATTTTCCAAGCTTCAGGTGCTACAAGAGTATTTGCCCCTTCAGCTGATCCAGGATTTTTCTAGGGAAATATTTTATGGTTCTTTTGAGGTCAATAAGGGGAGGAGGGGAAGAGAGCATTTACCAATCACTCCACTATTTTGGCTCCCGGAAGATCAAGTAGGTGACTTATAGACATTTAATCTGCGGGCTGACAGTCTCGGGAGTAGCTGACAACTATTTTTACTATAATTTCTTTTGCTAATATTTCTTCTCAACAGTGGAATGTTATCTCTGTCCTTGGTCCTTTTCAATATCGTATCAGTAACATCTGAGATCATTTCTAGTGACAGATTACCAACTCCCTTGCTTTAGAAAAAAGATCTTTCAGCATCTTATCAGCATCTACAGCTTGGTAGACACCTCTATTCTTGGATTTTTCTGAAGCTTCTTAGGCTGATCTAAGACATGAACTTCTGCTATGGGGGCAATGATTAAGTCCCTTCCACATGTTACCCATAAGTACTTTACAACCACGTTACTTTATTATTATTAAGAATGATGGAGGAGGAGACCAAAAAAGTTACTTAACCACTCATTCCCTTCTCAGATTAAGGTTCTTCTTGTTGAAAAATTCACTAGAGGTTTTCTAGCTATAACTAGGTAACCATTTATAGGAAATTTATTGTCTTCCCCCATTAAAGCATAAGCTCCTTGAAGGTAAGAAATGCCTTGTTTACTTGTATGTATACTTTATCACCAGGTAGTACATAGTAATCACTAATAAATGCTTTTTCTATTCATCGATCCATCTATCCATCTCTCTATCTGTGATCAAGCTACATGATGAACTTTATGGTCCCATTCAACTTTAGCACTCTAAAATTCTTGGAGTTACTGTCTTTTGCCTCTTTTATATCTTCAGCACTTAGCACAATGCCTGGATCATAGTAGGCCCTTAATAAATGTTTATTAACTGACAACTGACCTTGGACTTAATGCAGGAAGCAGAAGATGAAGAAAAAGATGGAGAATTACAAGCCATTTGAAGACTTCCTGGTGAAAGTTCTTAATGAAATGCCTAATTGTAAGTTGTTGTACTCTGTAATTCACAAGCCTTTTTCCTTTAAACTTCAAGTTTAAATTTTGCTGTTTATGCCACTCAGACAATAACAGACCCCAGAATTAGAAGTCAGAGAATTCACTGTTGAGAAGGAATATTAGCAAAGGCAATCACAATAAAAGGAGTTTGTATTTATTTGGCCAACGTATAAGACTACAAAACATTTCACTCATCTTATTTCATTTCATTCAGCTACCCTGTGAGAAATATAAATATAAGCCTTGATTTTACAGATGATAACAAGAATTTTGTTGTTGTTGCTTAATCATTCAATCCTGTCCAGCTCTTTGTAACCCCCTTTGGGGGTTTTCTTGACAAAGATACTGGAGCGGTTTGCCATTTCCTCCCCCAGCACATTTTACAGATGAGGAAACTGAGGTGAACAGGGTTAAGTGACTTACCCAGGGTCACATAGCTAGGAAGTGTCTGAGGCCGATTTTGAAATCAGAAAGATGAGTCTTCCTGACAATAGGTCCAGCACCGTATCCAAGGTACCACCACACTGTCTGATAACAATAGTGGCTAACATATAAATATCACTTTAAGTTTTGCAAACTACTTTACATATATTATCTCACAATAACCCTGAGAGACTGGTATTATCTCTATTTTGCAGATGAGAAAACTGAGGCAGAGAGAAATTATATGACTAGCCTAAAACCAGAGAGAATAAATGTCTGAGGCAGGAATTAAACTCAGGTCCCCCTGAAACCAAGGTCAGCACTCTACCTATACCATCTCTCACCTGGCTGCCTAGATGAGAAAACTATGACTCACAGTGTTACTATAATCAAGACAGCTGAGTTGAGGGAGAAGGAAAACAATAATTACCTTAACTCTAATCAACCAGTCAATCGATAGTCAATTGATCAACAAAGACTTACTAGGTTCCTACTAGATGCCAGGGCAGCTAAGCAGTATAGTGAATAGAGCACTGGGCTTAGAATCAGGAAGATCCAAGTTCAAATCTGACCTCAGACACTTACTAGCTATATGACTCTGATCAAGTCACTTAAAACTGTTTGCCTCAGTGTCCTAATCTGGAAAATGATCTGGAAAAGGAAATGGCAAACCATTCCAGTATCTCTTCCAAGAAAACCCCAAATGGGGTCATGAAGAGTCAGACATGACTGAAATGACTGAACAACAAGCAACATTCAGGAATGCTATGGGCCACATGTTTGACATTTCTGATTCACAGGACATTCAACTGACACTATCCACTAGGCAAACCCACAATCAGGAGAGACTAGGGAAGGATATATACATATGGTAAATATCTGCCAAGAGATAATCGAATTCACGAGAGCTGACAAGATCACTGAGAAAGGTATAGAGAAAGGAAAAAAGAGCATCCAACACACAGCATTGGGGTACACTTATAATTAAGGGGTAAAACATGAATAAAGGATGATCCAGCTAAGGAGATTAAGAAAGAGCAGTCAAACAAGTAGAAGAACAAAGAACAGTGTCATGAAAACCCAAAGAGGAGAAAGCATCTAGGAAGGAGTAGCCAAGAGTGTAGAATGTTACAGAGAGGGCAAGAATGGAATTGGTTTTGGAAAGAACAGCTGAATGAGTCAGAAATAGTATTTCAAGGTGACTGAGAAGTGATAGGGAGGCTAGTGAAGGTACAATATTTTCTAGGAGTTTGTTGATGTAAATAAGAAATGAGGGCACCCTCTGCTCTCCCACCATTCTGGGAAACACCCAAGCATCTTGGACAAAATTTCTCAAACTGGTCTTTGTACTATGGTGATAGAGCTGATTGCACTGGAAGGAAGGGGCATAGGCATGCCTCTTTGTAGCTGAGCCTTATGGACCTGGGAATCCAGTTACCTAGTTAACTTTCTCTGTCTGTGTTGGATGTTATCTCTGGAAAAGTCTTGTGCATTGGAGCATACTTCCAGGAAGCTACCTAACATTCTAAGTACAGAGTACATCAAAGGCCTGGGCTAGGATGACATGTCGCAAGGTCAATGAAAGCTGGGTCCTTGAAGATTCCTTCTAAGTGTTTCCCTTTTCCCTGATGCAAGATGTGTTTGAATTAGCAATTGTGAGAATCTAGCTCTGCCAAGAAAATCCCAAGCAGGCTCATGAAGAATTGGCCTGACTGAAAAGACTGAACAACCAGTAACAAACCAAAAACAAAATGAGAAACAATAAAATAGTGGTCAGCAGTGAGAGGATCCTAGATATAGAGTGAGAAGGCACCTTAGAGAGTATCCATTCCAATCCTTTCAATTTACAAATGAAGAAACTGAGGCCTAGATATCTCAAACTCAACATGTGCAAAACTAAACTCAATGTCTTTCTCCCTAAACATGGCGGGGGAAAGTGGCCTCCTGGCCACTCCCTTTTCTAAAATTCCCTGGTTTTGTCTAGCAGTGTATCCCAAGTTTGCAACCACAGTGTTTTCCTCAATTCTTCACTCTCACATGTCTCCTCATTCACCAAACGTTTTGTTCCACAACATCTCTACCCTCCCACCCTCTTCTCCACTCACACAGCCCTGGTTCAAACCCTCATGCCCACTCATCTGGGCTACTGTAATAACCTAACTCAAGACTCTCCTGCTCTTTAATTCAGCTTTAACGCAGCTACCAAAATGATTTGCCTAAAAAACAAATCTGACTGTGTAACTCCCCTACTCAATTTCACCTAGGTTCCAAATAGTGTAATTAATGAATCCCATGTCATTATTAGAATTTGTATGGCTTATTTCCATAGGGCTGGAAAAAATAACCATATTTTACATAATTATAAGGGGCAGTTAGGTGTTTCAATGGATAGAATACCGGGCCTGGAATCAGGAAGACCTTAGTTCAATCCTGCCTCTGAGACTTAAATGCTGTGTGATACTGGGCAAGTGATTTAACCCTGTTTGCCTCAGTTTCCTCATCTGTCAAATGAGCAGGAGAAGAAAATTATAAACCACTCCAGTATCTTTGCCAAGAAAACCTCAAATGGGTCTGACAAAGAGTCAGACACTACTAAAATGACTCAACAACGTCAACATAAGTTCAATTCTAATATGAACAACCAATTTATGAGATTCGTTATTCATGTTAATCAGGATGTAATTGTAAACTCCTGTGACTTCCTGTTACCCTTGGGATCAAATACAAACTCCTATGGTATTTAACAACCTGGACCCGACCTATCTTTCCAGACTTACAGCACATTATTACCTAATACATGGGGCATCTTGTTGCTCCAGTGGTTAGAGCACTGGACCTGGACTAAGGAAGACTTGAGTTCATATTCAGCCTTAGATACTTACTAATTGTGTGAACCTGTGCAAATCACTTGACCTGTGCCTGCCTCCGTTTCCTCAACAATAAAATGGGAATGATAACAGCACCTACTTCTAAGGGTTGTTATAAGGTTCAAATGAGATAACATTTGTAAAGTGCCTAGCACAGTATCTGGAACATAATAAGCCTTTAATAAATGTTTCCTCCCACCATTTAGTATTTAACAACTGGATCTCAACACCTCTTTATAGATTTACTGCATATTACTACCCTGTCCACTGGAATCCAGGCAAACTGGACTTGGTGCTATTGCTCATATATCTCTATCATCTACCTCCACACCTTGGCATTAGCCATCCAGCATCCCAGGAATGTCCTTCCTCCTCACCACCATCTCTCAGAATTCTTAGTTTACTGCAAGGCTCAACTCAAGTATCACCTACAAGAGGCTTTTACCGATCTTCCCAGCTGTTTGTCCTCCCCTCAAAATCACCTTGTACCATGTGTGTGTGTGTGTGTGTGTGTGTGTCCGTATGTGTGTAATGTAGGTTTACTGTTGCTATTGTAGTTGCATCATTTTCAGTTGTGTTCAATTCTTGATGACCCCATTTAGGGTTCTCTTGGCAAAGATAATGAGCTGGTTTGCCATTTCCTTCTCCAGCTCATTTTACACATGAGAAAACTGAGGCAAACAGGGTGAAGTGACTTGCCCAGGGTCACACAGCTGATAAGTGTCTGAGGGCAGATTTGAATTCAGGTCTTCCTAACTCCTGACCAGATGCTCTAGCCACTGCACCACTATATTACCTACAGGTGGGACAAGTCAAGAGATGCTAATATGAGAAAAACAAGTGGCCCAGATGACTAGTTCCATAACTTACAAGGAGAAAGGAAATAAACTAATAATCAGTAACCAGACAGATTGGACTCAAAAGATGTCAGAAAGAATGGGCAAAGGAAGCTGATTTGTGAGGCAAACATTTGTAGGGTTGAACTGAACTGAAAGTATCCTTTCAAGCCACACCAGGGCCCCCCGTTTATTCTTAGCTTGCAACAACCACGACTACTGCTGGAAACTGCTAAAGATAAGAATTCAGGTTTCCATAGTATGTAAAGGTTACAAAGCAGTCCTCAGGACAGGTTTGTGAGTTAAGTAGTTCAAATATTATTTCCACTTCCAGATGAGGAACTCAGGTTCCAGAAAGTTAAATGACTTGCTCAGCATCATGTAGCTAGTGTTGGAGCCAAAATCTGAACTCATTTCTCAAGGCTAGCCTCTTTCTCCCTCTCTGCCTATTTCAGGGACTTTAACAATTCTATTTCATAAAGTTTTTTAGAGCTGCATAACAATAAAAAGTACTGGACAAAAGGAAGGAAGGAAGAAGGGAAGAGGGAGAAAGGGAGAAGGAAGTATAGAAAGGAGGAAGGAAAGAAGGAAGGAAGGAAAAGAGAGAAGAAGAAATATAATCAGTACTATGAACATGCAATAGCATAATTTACTGACCAGAGAAGCTTTTGAATTTTACCTATATGTACATAGAAAAAAGATGAAGAAATATTTAAAGTTATTGAACATCTCCCACTTAGATAATGCTTTACAGTTTACCACTCGCCTTCCTCACAACATCCTTTTGAAACAGGTAGTATGTGTTATCATCCCCATTTTACAGATGGGGAAACTGTGCCTGGGGGAGAGGAAACAGCAGGTCCAAGATAACAGTAAGTGGCAAAACCGGGAGCAGAGCCAGTGTCTTCTGACTGCAAGTTGAGTGTTCTTTCCAATACATCACTCTGCCTCTAAAATCAAGAGAGATAATGTATGTAAAAGTTTCCTGTAATCATGAAGCATTTAAATGTCAGCTACTGTTACTGTGCTAGTGATAGGGACCGTAAAAGTGAAGTTAAGAAAAAGTTGCGTGGAATCTCTGCCACCTAGTGGTATTGATATGCAACTGTGAGATTCACAGTCTTCCCTAAATGGGAATCTTTTCATGAAAGAGGCAGAAAAAAATCTCTAGGAAAGAAAATGGTAAAAGCCCATCAGCTGAGTAGGAGGAGTCTGAGCAGGCTGTGACTCCCTCCAGTCCTTCCCCTCACCCTTCCCTTCTTTCTCCCCCTCCTCCTCCCAGCCTCCCTCTCCCCCTCTTTTTTCCTCCCTCTCCTCCTCCTCCCCTTGCACTGCCCCTCTTCTCCCTCCCTCCTTCCCTTCTTCTTCTCCCCCTCCCATCCTTGATCTCCCCTCCTCCCCCTTCCTCCTGTCTTGTGTGCCACTCCTGAGCCCACAACAATCCACATCCTGTCCACCCTGACCCAGCGGTACCTCACACAGGACTTCAAGAGGCTCCAAAAGACCCCCACCACCACCACCACCAAGGTCAACAAAGCCCCATGGGAAAATAACATTATGGTGTGGCACAGGGTCATTTTCAAGTTGAAGGGGATCCCATTTGAAGATGTCACATTTAAACTAACAATGGAATTCAAAGAAGAATATCCAAACAAATCGTCTACAGTAAGATTTGTTTCTAAAACATTTCACCCAAATATCTATGCAGGTGATAGTATATGCATGGATATGCTTCAAAACCATTGAAGTCCAACCTATGATATTTCTTCCCTTTCTACATCCATACAGTCTTTATTGGATGAGCCTAACCCCAAGAGTCCAGAAAACAGCCAGGCTGCTCAACACCAGACGAACCAGTAAGAATGTAAAAAGCGAGTTTCTGCAATAGAACAGAGTTGGCATGATTGTTGACCCAGGACTATACAAACCAACAGTCTAGACCTAAGGAAAAAATTGCCTTCCCCGGGGTTCTTTTCTCATTAGCATCATTACATTTATTTTGTTGAAAACAAAACAGCTGTGATTCTGTTGCCACATTTCCTTTCCGAAACTTTCTCTCCTCCCTCCCCTGCAGATACCAGAAAACACCTACTACAAAGTCAAATCTATCACACTTGTTTGTCCTTTATTTTCCTTTCCTCCCTCTCCTACAGATGACAGAAAACACCTACTACAAAGTCAAATCTATCGCACTTGTTTGTCCTTTATTTTCGAAGAGAACCATGGCATCAGCAAGGTGATGTCATGACTTGCAAGTTAATTGGATTCAAGTGAGGAGGACTATGCAACGTCACTAGCCTCACTTTCTCCTTCAGAACCATCTGGGTCCAGTGGCAAGATATAAATCAGAATTATTGTAGATGGCCCCCTATATTGTACTTAGGTTATTTGTAAAAGAATGACCAATACGGAATTCTTTTTCATCTCCAATTTTAGGGTAGTATTAATATATTAAATGTACTATCCACTAAGCTTTTAAAATTATAATGGTTATATATAAGCATACTTACTTATGCATTGCTTGATAACATGTTTCTATATGCATATAAAACAAACTGGACTGATTAAAGTGATGATTTAGCCCTACCTGGTCTTGACAGCATATGAATTTGAAGGTCTTAGTACTTACAGGATTTTTCCAGTTAGAATGGAAAACTTGATTCCACATAGAGTAATCCATGTATAAAGTTAATCTGGGCTATTCTTGGGAGATGATAAATTAATGACAGAAAGGAAAAATATAATTAAATAGGAGCACTGCTTTAAAAAGAAAAGCAAACCACAGCCACCCACAATTTTCAGGTTACAGCTATATATATCAATTACAGCTATAACTGTGGTCCAGTAACAAGATATGACATTGAAGGGAAGATCTGTTGATTTTCAGGTAGGAAGGTAGATCTAAACCTCCCACTCTGGTTTTTACATTGGTGAAAATGAGGGATCCATCACTGGATTTTGAGGAGCAAAACTATCCCTACCGTTTTCTCCATCTTTCTTCATAGTTTAAATTACCCAGACAAAGTACTTCTTGGCAAAAAACGCATCTTGCTTCTTCACCTTTCCCCAATCCTCAACTATATACTATCAGTAAGGATGTTTTTCTGGGTTCAAAGTCCATACATCCTTCAATCTAAGATTGTTTGGACTTTTTGAAAAGTGATACCTTTACCATGACAATGTGGTACAGAGCTGTTTATGTCCATAGTTAACTTTTGCAGCTCAGTCTGTTCAGGTAATTTTGTACAAGTAGCCCATGAGGGGAAAAAAAAGTACATTTCCCCCCAGAAATTGCAAATAAAAGGTAGCATTAATTTTTTTTAAGTCCATCATTTTCCAGATAATCCCTAGGAATGTCTCTAGGGTCAGTGTCCGAGATGAATATTTCTTTCCTATAAAACTAGGAACACTTAACTTTGAAACAAAAATAAAACTCCATAATATTCTGACCAAGAGGTTAGAAGCATGCTTATAATCTCAAAGAGGGAGTGCCAGAAAGGTTTCACTTCCACTCTAACTTTTCCCAACATAATGGTAGAATTGTAAAAGGAAAGTTAGAATTTTTGTTTGTTTTTCTCATCCATATCTCTGACCAATGCATTGCTGCCATCCCAGGAGATTAGAAGGAAGAACTTGTGAAACCATAGAACATAGAATGTCATAGCTAAGACATCAACAATTCACAGAGACTCCCTAGAGATCACCTAGTTCAACCCCCTTACTATAGAAACGACAAAGCTGAGGCCCAGAAAAGTTATGCAACCCAAGGTCATGAAACCAATCAGCCTCAGAACTAGAACAAGAACACAGGTCTCATGATTCCTAGACCACTAATAATCACATTCATAGCTCATATGTTAATAGTGCCTACCATGTTCCAGGTAAGGGTAGCTAGGTGGCACAGTGGATGGAGTACTAAGCTTGGAATCAGGCTCGCTGTCCTGAGCCTCAGACACTTACTAGCTGTTACCCAGGGCAAGTGACTTAACCATGTTTGCCTCAGTTTCTTCATCTGTAAAATGCACCAGAGAAGGAAATGGCAAAGTCACTCTAGTATCTTTGCCAAGAAAACCCCAAATAGAGATACAAAGAGTCAGACACGACTGAAAAAAGACTGAACAACAACGTGCCAGGGACCGTGCTAAGCACTTTACAAATCAATAATATTTCATCTGATCCTCAAAACAACCCTGGGAAGTAAGTGCTATTACTATGATGAGGAAACTGAAACAAACAGAAATTGATTGAATGACTTGTCCAAGGTCATGCATCTAGTGAGTGTCTGAGGCTAGATTTGAACTTAGGCCTTCCAGATTCTAGTCCCAACACTCCATAAGAAAAGAAGACAATATGATCCTCCCCACCCCAACCCCAAGATTTTTATAACATAAAAAAGGGAAACAATAATGGCTAACATTTATATAGCTCTTACTATGCGGCAGACACTGTGCTAAGAACTTTGGAATTATGCTATCATTTTATCTTCACAACAATACTCTGGGAGGTATGTACTATTGTCATCCACATTTTATAGATGGGGAAACTGAGGCAGGCAGATGTGAAGTGACTTCCCCAGGGTCACATAGCTATTAAGTGTCTGAGGATGGATTTGAACTCAGTTCTTCTAGACTCTGGGCCCAATATTCCATAAGAAGACAACATGATTCTCTCCCTACCCACCCCAAGGCTTTTATAATATAAAAGGGAAGGCAAAATAAGCATAGAAACTATTATAGTACAAGGCATAATGGGATAAATTTCTTAATATAGTTCGAAAGAGGTTTGTTCTTCCAAGGTACAGTACAAGGTAGGGCAGATCACCACAAGACACGATGCAACCCATAAGATGGAGTCAGCAGAAAGAAAGGAAATCAAGCAACCTTTATTGAGGGCAAATATAATAAGAAGGGACTGTCAGGGATGATGGAAACAGATCAGGTCTGCTCACACCTGGTGGAAAGAGGCATCAAAATCAGTAGAGTGTGGTGGGTTTTTATAGTGTTCTTATGTGGGTCAAGTAGGACTAGACAGTTAGGGACTTGAGTGGGAAACCTGGACATGGTATGCAGGTCAAGGTTAAGTTGTTGTCATCATTGTTCAGTCATTTCAGTTGTGTCTGACTCTTTGTGATCCTATTTGGGGTTTTCTTGGCAAAGATACTGGAATGGCTTATAATTTCCTTCTCTAGCCCATTTTACAGATGAGGAAACTGAGGCAAACAGGACTGAGTGACTTGCTCAGGGTCACACAGCTAGTATGTGTTTGAAGCTGGATTTGACTTCATGAAGATGAGTCTTTCTGATTCTAGATCTGGCACTCTATCCACTGCACCATGTAGCTGCCCATAGGTTAGAAAACTGGCGCTAAGTCATGAGGGAAGAGGGGAAGGGAAAATGCTTGGAGAACTGGGGGCTAGTTGATACTCAAGGCAAGTTAAATGACTTGCCCAATAGGAAATATCCAAACTATAATTTAAGCTCTGGATTTCTGACTTCTTCCCCAATGTTCTTTCCACTCTTAAGAAATCAGAATTGGGGTAACATTCAAGGGTCTTGAAAGATGGGTTAGATTTACAAAGGTAGAGAAGGGAAGGAATGAACCTGGGAATTTCAGGCAAAAGGAACAGACATGGCAAAATGACAGGTGAACATCAAGTCTTTTTTGTGAAACTAGAATAGAGCTTACATGTCTCTCACCATGAAAATGATTTCTCTGTCTGATAGAACCTTTGATTCTCTGTCTCAATGCAGACTTTAGAAGCTGGAACTTGAACTCTTCCATAAAGAAAATCATGGACCACTATGAGATGCTCTCCAAAACCAACAAGAGCTTAATAAAGCAAGTGTCCAGCCTCTCAGATGCCCGCAAGAAAGCCCAGAAAAACCTTGAAGCTTTGCAGCTGGAATATACCAACAGTACACTTGTAATGTCATCCTGATATAACAGACATTGCCCCCTGAGCATATTATTTCCAATGAGTTGGAGTACTTAGAAGGTGGCCCAATACCTGCCCTCCCTGACCCTCTCCCCATTGAGCAGATGGGAGGTATCAAGCACAATGTCCTTTGAATTCCTGGTCTGAAAGATTTCTTAGACCTAGAGCTAGAAAGTACCTTCAGAGAGCATTATAGATAAGACATTGAGGCCCAAAGAAATAGAACAGCTTATTTAACTAGGGTTATTTAAAAGAAAGGTGTGAATTCCAGTTGCTAGAAAAAAGCTTGGATTCCATTATGACAATCTTCTCCATCCTGTGGGATCATGGAATTTAGAACTAGAGAGGGTCTTTGAAAAAAGGGAACTAGAGGAATAAGGCTAAAAGGAACTGTATAACATAAAATATGAGTTATAATAGTGTCAGGAGGTGTGCTGGAGCCAGCTCAAACCAACCGGAGAGTTAACTGATGGTTAAATCTTCATTGTGAGCATTTACACTAAGAAATGGACAAATGCTACAAATCGAAGTTTGATTTATTGTTTTGTTGATTGCCTAGACTTAAGAAAGTGATGGAGAAAATATTAATAATTCAGATTAAAAAGAAAAAGTATTTCATGTGGCCAGTCGTTAAACATTTTCCAGCACACTCCTGGAAAGAGTACTTTAAAAGTATTTAACTTAACCTTCTCATTTTATAAATAAGGAAACAAAAATCTGCAAAAGTTATGTTAATTGATGGTAGGGAAGTAGGCTCAAAATCTAAAGTAGTAGTAGTGGTGGTGGTAGTAGTAGTAGTAGCAATGGTTCTCATTAATATAGCCCTTTAATTTAAAGTTTGCAAAGTACTTTGTATATATTACATCTTGCTTCAGAAGTGATTTCGTTGGTACAGAGAATTCAAAGAGAGGAAACTCCCTCTAGCAACACGGAGTGGCAGATTGTTCTTTAATTTATAATCCTAGAGAGGTTTCGTGGGTATACTCATAGATTATATGACTTGACCAGGGTCACAAAGCTAGTATGTATCACAGTGTATTTAAACAGGATATTCCTGGCTCCAGGGCCAGGTCTTTATCCACTTTACCTAATGGCCTCTCCTCTCATGTAAGGGTAACAATTATACTAATAGAATTTATACAGTGCTTGGTGGTTTGCAAAGTTCTTTACATATGATATCTCATTTGGTCCTCAAAACAACCCTATGAGGTAAGTGCCATTATCATCTTCATTTTACAGATGAGGAAATTGAGACTGATAGAGGTTAAGTGATCTGTCCATGAGCACAAAGCTAAGTAAGTTATGTAAGTAGTAAGTTGAACAATGCATTAAATCTCAGAGCCAAAAGCCACCTTAGAAAGCATCTAAGTCAGTCCTCTCATTATATAAATGATATATATAATCAAAGTCAAGATGACAAAGTGATTTACCCAAAGTCATCAAGAGAATTAGCAGCAAGGATAGAACATGAGCCCAAGCATTCTAACTCCAAAAGAAGATGGCAGAGGATGAAATAGAGAGTGTCATGGAAGCAATGAATATGAGCTTAGACAGATTTTGAGAGGTAGTGAAGGGTAGAAGGACTTGGTGTGCTATGGAGTCACAAAGAGTCAGACATAACTGAATGACAAAAAAAAATTCCAACTCCAAGTCTAGGGCTATTTCTACAATTTCACACATCATTTTTATTCCAGCAAAGAGCATTTTTGTCATGGAAGAAGGTAGGAAGAGGGGGAGATAATTTAACATCAGAGAGAATTCTTCCATATTCTGTAAGTCAATTTATGTGGCTACTTTCCACGCATGGGGCCAAGCCCGTGGAGTAATCATTTACCTTGGGCAGATAACTGAACAGGATATTTCTATTTGTCATGCCTGGGCCTAGATATGAAGCCCTAGAAAGGTTGAGGGAACTCGTCCAATGTAGAGGCTGGCACTAAGAGTTTAATTCTTTTTTTAAAAAAATTTGTTTTATTGAATAGACTAAAGTAATACTGTTCAAAAAAACATCTATGTGTTTTATGTGCACCCAGTTCATATGTTGCTGTATTAAAGGTTTTGAAAGATACCCTGTCCCAGGCCTTTCTAATCTAGAGGCAATGGGAGGGGGCTCATTCTGTGATTTTCCTGGGTTAGGGAACTCCCAGTGAGAAAATTCCTTCTAGCAAATACAAATCAGCATCAACTCTGCAATTTATGGTTTTAGAATGCTGCCTGGAACACCAAGAGGTTAAATGACTTACTTGGCATCAAAAGTCAGTATGTCTCAGAAACAGGATTGATTTGAACTGAAACCTTCCTAATTCCCAACTGGTTTTCTGTCCACTAGACCATGCTACTAATAGTACAGCTAAATCAGGTATAGATAGAGGATAGATAGATATAGATAGATGGGTAGATAGATAGATAGGTAGCATAAATATATGGATAAGTGAATGAATGGATAAATTACTGAATTAGTTAGTTAATGGGTAGATAGATAAATAGATCCATTAATAAATAAACTGGATAAATTAATGAATGTATTAATAGATAAATTAATTAACAGATAAATATGGAGAAATAGAAAGATGATAGATAACAGATAAACATATGGATAGATAAATCAATGAATGAACAAATAGATGAATTACTGAATTAAGAGGTAGATAAATGGATGAATGAATAAACAACTAGATGAATGAATGAATAAATAGTTGAATAAATGAATTAATAAATAGATGATAGATGTAGTAGATAGATAGGTAGTAACTTTAGAGGGAGATAAGCAAAGGGTTAGGGAAGTATAGAGATCATATGGTGGGCAGATTTTGTTCTATAGTCCCAGAGGGCAAAGTTAGATCCAATAGGAGGAAATTATGGAGAGGCAGATCTGAACCCAACATAAGCAAAATCTTCTGCTTTACAATTAGAATTTGTCTCATGGGCCTAACTGAATATCTTCAGGCAAAGGGCAAACCATGACTTGCAGTGGATCTGTGGAAGGAATTCTTATTCAAATACAAGTTCGTCTAAATGATCTCTGAGGTCCTTTCCAGCCCTGCAGTTGTCTGATTCTGTGGTATCTGACTGGAGAGAATCAGAAAAGTCTTAATGGACATAAAAGTAATTGAGTTAGGCCTTTATATAAAGCAGAAATGAGGAAAATTCCTAGAAAAGGAAACTGAAGATTTTTTTTGGTAGATGCTAAGCATCTTGTGTAACTTTCAGATGTGAACCCATTCTCATTTGCATATCCTAGGCCCTAAATACTGAACTCTCAACATTGCAAAAGAAATTGGATGAGGTCAAGGAAAAAAACAAGGAGATGAAAATGAATGTAGAAATGAAGAAAGGTATCTCAAAAAATGGAGTAAGTCTATGGGGTCTGTGGGTTATCCATAAATTACCTTGCATTTCTAAAGCACTTTTCTCAGAGCACAGAGTGAAAATTTTATTCCCATCTTATAGAAGAGAAACAGCACAACTTGTGTAGTCACACAGCTAGGCGTCATAGGACTCAAATGCTGGTCTCTTGTGCTGAACCCTGGAATATTTTCCACAACATTCTCCCTCAGTATAGTCCTCCAAAATCCTAATCAAACTGCTATCGCAAGTTAAATGATGGTAATCCTTACATTTGTCTAGTGCTTTTCACAGCAACTCCATATTCATTTTCATATTTTTATCCTCATAATAAGTTTGTAAGGAAGGTAGAGCAAGGATCTATTTTTCCCAGTTTACCAATAAATAAACTGAGTTCAAGAAACACTAAGTGATTTGCTCAAAAATCACACAGAGAGGAAGCAGGAGAGCTAGTTCCTTAGCCAAAAGTAGTTCTTTTTAAAATTTTTTAAAGGTATTTTATATTACATAGGGCAACTTGGTGGTGTAGTAAATACAGTACAGAGCCTGGAGTCAGGAAGACTACCCTTCCTGAGCTCAAATCTGACCTCAGACACTTCCAAGTTATGTGACTGTTTGCCTCAGTTTCCTCATCTACAAAATGAGCTAGAGAAGGAAATGACAAATCAATTCAATATCTTTGCCAAGAAGACCCCAAATGGAAGTCAAAAAGAATCAGACAGGACTGAAATGACTGAACAACAATTTTTTATTAGTATAAATTTGACAAACACAAACATTTTCTTATACAAAGAACAGAAGAGGATTGTGTATTACTCCAACAAACTCTTCAGCACTTGGGGTTTTTTGTTTTGTTTTGTTTTGCTTTTCTAAGTATATATCAAGTTTGTTCCAATACTGCCTCACATGTTAGGGTTCCCTTGTGAATAACCTGCTTTCTTCTGTGTTATTTTTTTTTGTTTTGTTAATATTCCTTTCTTTTATCAATACTCCTCCATTCCTGCCCATGAATCCAAATTAAAAGCCTTCCTTTAAACAAAGGTAGTAAAGCAGAGCAAACACATGCACAGACTGTGTTTACAATGTGTATCTCATTCTTCCTCCCATATTTATCATCAGTCCTTCTGGAGTCATGATTGGTCATCCAGAAGACAATAGTCTTTCATGACAATGTTTTAGTCATTGACAAACAGTTCCCTTGATTCTGTTCATTTCACTCACTCTACAAATCTGCCTGGATCTATCCAAACCTGTTCTTTTCATTATTTACAGTGTAATAACATTTCATTTTATTCATATACCATTATTTTTTCAGCCATTCCCAATTTGATGGGCACTCATATTGTTTCCAGTTTATTTTTCTCTTGAACAAAAAAATATTATAAATACTTTCTCTCTTTATTTGATCTTTATGATATAAGCCCACTGTGTCAAAAAACATGCAGAGTTCAATATTTTTGGAGTATTTTGCCAAACTGCTTTTCAGAATGTCACTGACAATCTTATTAGCATGTTTATCCTTCTACAGATTCTCTAACAATTGTCATTTTCCCTTTTTGTCAAGATTGCCAATCTGATGGGTCTGAGGTGGAACCTCTGAGCTATTATAGTATTTGGAGCATCTTTATATCATTTTTGATAACTTGCTTTTCTTCTTTTGAGAACTAACTATTCATATCCTTTGGCCAATTATGTGTTGCTGAATGATTTTGTAATTAGATCTTTGAATTGATTCCTATATATTTTGTATATTAAACTCTAATCACATAAATTTGCCATAAAAATTTTCTTCTGATTCCAACCACATTGATTTTATTTGTATAAAATTTTTAAGTTTATGTGATCAAAACTGTTCATTTTAAGCCCCTGTGATCATCTGTTCACTGCTCCCACACTGGCTACACAATCACTTTCAGACATAGCTTTACTGAAAATTGCTTTGTTAAACATGTAGTCTCTGCCATATTGGCGCTCCCACCCTGACCCCGGGTTGTTATGGGTCATCTTTTGATTTCCAGCTCTGGCTTCATTTGAAGTTATTGACTATCTCTTACTCATAAAAAGAATGTGATGTGCCTTTCCTTCAAAGCCAAGCACTTTTTTTATAACTCCTTTTTAAAAAGACACCCTTCCCACAACTGTAAGACCAGATACAACCCTAAGGAAAACATCTTTCTTGCCTTTTTTTTTTCCTTTATGAAAGTACCTGCCTATTTCTAGGCTCTTGGCTAGAAGGCATTTCACCTCCAGTGGGGGTTTCTTCATCCCAGGTACCAAGTTCATCCAGACAGAAAGCAGGGTCTTCATGCTAGCTAACACCCTCTGACTTAATCTTTTCTTTGGACTCAGCTTACTGGCCAGAGACTTGAATGTCTGTAAGAGACTTCACTTCCCTTAGTAGTGACCACTCTGTTGTTTCCTGTTTTAAATCTCTGAGGCCAAGACTATCATAATCCATACAAGGGCTCTTCATTTTTTATTTCTTCAAATACAGCTCTGAAAAGACAGGCTTTTAAAAGACCATTGTATTTCCACCTAAAAATGAAAGTCACTCTGACTTTCATTGAATGGTCAAAAATAGCCCCAACTCAAGTCTCTTTGACTCATTGTTTAGATTTTGATGGCTTAAATGAGTGGAAATAACAATTGCTTCTGTTCAGTCCAAAAACTCAGAGGGTCCTCCTCTCCCAGGTTGATATCTTTATGATATCAGCACCATGCCAGGAAACTGAATTACTTCCATTTGAACTATCTTAGGATCACCTGGCAGGATATCCAGTTCTGACTACCAGACACTGAAGTCCTTTTTTGAGCTGAACTGCCAAGCATTAAAAACTACGTTTCAGAGAGTGTGCAACTCTTATGGGCTGGCCACGTTGTTCGAATGCAAAATGTATGCTTGCCAAAAAGACTATTTTATGGAGAACTCACATAGGGCAAGCAATCACATGGTGGTCAAAAGAAGCAATACAAGGACCCTCTCAAGGTCTCTCTCAAGAACTTTGGATTTGGTTGCGCAACATGGGAGACACTGGCACAGGGCCACTCAGCATGGTGTGCCCACACCAGAAAGGGTGCTGTGCTCTATGAGCAAAGCAGAATTGAGACAGCACAAAGTAAATGTAGGATGTGCAAAGTTGGAGTAACTACCCCAGATATTCATATGGACTATCTGTGCCCAACCTGTGGTAGAGTGTTCCAAGCTCATATTGGTCTGATCAGCCACAGTCAGACACACTGACACTTCACTTTATCATGGCAATGTCATTTTGGTCCTCTTCAAGAACAAAGGACAACAACCAATCTTTATGACAGTAAACTAAAGCATCTTTTGTCTCAATTTTTACCTAACCTTTAGTCATTGAATGGGCAGAGCCTCAGACAAATTGAGACCTAGGAAAAACCTTAATTTAGAAAGGTCACCCACTGCATCCCAAGCCATCACCAGTCATCTTGACCTTTGTCTTGCCATTAGGCTTCAGTGAGGGGAGGAGAGATTGAGGCCCATTGATGAGGTAGAAAAGAGTGGAGCAAGCAGGATGTGAGATAGGAGATAAGACCAAGATGTGACCAGCCAGAAAAGTGATCAAAGGTGATCTTTGCCCCTTTTCCAAAAGATTTCTCCTGTCTAGTGGTTGAGTGGGGAAATGACGCAGATACGAATAGTACCCTAAAAGTTAAAAATAATATTAAGGGTTGTTTGGACAGTACTTTATAAAGCCCCTAGTTTATTCTATAAACTTAGGTATCTTAAAGTCCATTTTTCCCCTTTTATCTTGAACCTGTGCCAAAAGAATTGCTTTTGTGTCCCTTATCCTGTGTTTTCCCTGCCCCTTCATTTTTAACCTGTGTCCTCCTGCTCTGTCCTTAAATCCTTAAACCATAAAGAATTCCCTTCGTCTCCCTCATCCTATATCATCCTATTCTGTCTTATAACCTCTAAAGCTACATCACCATTCTGACACCTCTACATAAGCATAACTCCTCCAAATCTTGGAGTCTCACTTAGCTTTCTTGCTAGGAGACCATGCTGCTTTTGTGTCAATAAAGTTCCCCTTGATTGGGAGAGAATCAACTAAGTGAATTTTTTCACACCTGAGCCAGCTCTCCTAACTCTCAACCTCATCACCCACTTATATTAAATTAATGCATAAGTCAAGACATCAAGTCCTTGATGTCACTGGTCCTCTTCTAGAAGGAAGGATGAGTAACAAATATAACAACATCAGCTTTACATAATAATTACTAAATAGCTTTGGGGCTTGGGATGTCCCATTTTCCACTTCTAAACCTCTTCTATTTTGCCATATAAGTGATCAAGGAAAAGATGTACACACAAAAACCCACAGTGCCATAGAAAAAAAGTGATGTTTTTCCCACCATTTTCTGTAAACACTTGATGCTTTTTCTTCCCACTTTCATAAAGAGGCAAGAGCAGTGAAAAGAATCCTGGCTCTGACATGAAACTGTTTGACTCTGGACAAGTCATTTCACCACCCTACCTCAGTTTCCTCACCTGCAAAATGAGGATAAGAATACTTGTGCTATCGATTTAATCCATGAAGTTAATTGTGACAATAAGAGTTTTATAATCTATAAAGTATTATAGAAGGGTGACTCTGCTGTGGTCATTTGAACATATAGTCCAGGTATTACATCTTTTTTCTACCCACAGGACCAAGATCTAGGGAGAATGGTGACACTCATCACCAACCTGGCGAATCAGTGCCAAATTCAACACTATGGCCCTATAAAGTGTATGGACTTAGGACGCAAACTAGAAATGATTCAGGTGAGTGAGAGTTGATCTGCCTTTGGGCAAAGTAGCAGAGTAGAAAAATTGGATTCTGAATTCAGAAGGTCTGGGTTTGAAACCCAGCTCTGACTGTCTAGCTGGATAACCAATGACCAGCCACATGACTCTGGGCCTCAGTTTCCTCATTTGTAAAATTCTCTGGGTCTCAGTTTCCTCATTTATAAAATTAGGATTAGAAAGCTCATAATGCTATCTCATCTGTTTGTTTTAAGTAAAGCACAAGACTGATAAATCTGAGAGTTACATATAAAGGAGAGTTTTGCAACTGTTTTCAGATGGAGACAACCCTGCAAATTCCCAAGGTATACCAGCAGTTACTTCCCCACCATCCATCAGTCAGTCACATGGTACATCCCCTTGGTGCCTCACGTCTAATATGCTCCTCGGGCACTGAAATCATGTCTTATTTATTATCTTTGTATTTCCCTTAACCATGTCAACAGTGCCTTAGACAAAATCTGCAAAGTGGTACCTTGGAAAGGGCACAAGCTCTAGCAAACCTTGCCTCTGTATAAGGCAAAATGAGGACGGTTAGACCAGATGACCTCTAAGGTCCCTTCTGACTCTAGAGTTAGGATGTTCTGATTGACAACCACCTGTGCTTCTCACAATCTCTCAGGGAAGAATCTGTGGAATCACGGAACATAGACTGTCATGGTGAGAATGGCTTTAAGGAACCACAGGTCCTTCCTTATAAGTGAACTCTGAGCCTCAAATGATATAATACATAGAAAATACTTTGTAATCACAAGGCATTACCTAGATGGGGTTGTGGTATTATCTCTCTCCTCTCTTCCCTCTGGATCAATAAGCCTTGGCAAAAGGCTCTGAGGACCCTTTTTTCCTACCCCACCTTTACCTCTCCTTATCATTCAACTCCATTTCAAGTCAATTAATATTATTATAGTATAGACCAGGGGTCTGCAACTCGAGGGCACATGTGACTTTCTAGGTCCTTGGGTGTGGCTATTTGACTGAGTCCAAGTTTTACAGAATAAATCTTTTTATTACGGGGATTTGTTCTGTGAAGTTTGAATGCAGTCAAAGGGCTGTACTTGATGACCTAGATGGCTACATATGGCCCAGAGGACACAGGTTCCTCATCCCTGATATAAATATTTTGTTTAATCCTGTGAGAGATAGAAAGATAAGCAAGACTTGGTCCCTGCCTTCAACAACCAAATAATCTAGAAAGGAAGCTAAGACATGAATATAAATAAGTATATTATAAAATAAGATACGAGATATGCATGCAAGAGGTATAAATGAGGTACTATAAATGAGTTGAGAGGTAGAAGAGATTGCTTTGGTTTGGGGTGAATCATAGGATGATCCAGCAGAGAATAAATCCAGACCAATTGTTTCATTTTACAGATGAGTAAACTGAGAGCTCAGAAGTTAAATGACTTGCTCAAGGTCATATAGTTATTAATAATGATAGCCAATGTTCATCATAGTACCCAGAATATAGAAGGTGGTAGAAGGTGTAAATATGTGAAAAGAGTCATTATATCCCCCTGCCAAACATTAAATATAAAAGAATATAAAAAACAGGTTAATAACATCATTAGACCATTTTCTATCTGCATCCCATCAAAAAAGGATGAGAAGAAATGGTGTCCATAACAACAACTTACATTGTGCAAAAACCATCACTTCCTCTGATTTCTGTAAAAATGTTTTGAGGGAGGCAGAGAAAGTATTGAAACTCCATTTTGTGGATGAAGAAATTGAAGCTTTGCTGTTTCGGTTGTCATTCAGTCGTGTCTGACTCTTTGTGTCCCCATTTAGTGTTTTCTTGGCAAAGATACTGAAGTGGTTTGCCATTTCCTTCTCCAGCTCATTTTACAGATGAGGAAACTGAGGCAAACAGGGTGAATGACTTGCCCATAGTCACACAGCCAGTAAGTATCTGAGGCCAGATTTGAACTCAGGTCTTCTTGACTCCAGGACATGTGCTCTATCCACTGGGCCACCTAACCCAGGGCAGATATACAAAATGAAATGCAAGAGCAGGGACCTCAACTCTAATCTTAATTTAAGAGGAAACATTTGAGCTGAACCTTGAAAGAGAAATTGATTAGAAAAAGGATTTTTTTAAATGGTTTGAAGTGTATTCATGTATGTGTGCATGCATGGATGTGTGTATGTGTTTGTGAGTGTATGTGTGTGTGTGTTTCCACAGCAGAGGATGCAAGTCCCAGACTAACCACATTGTATACTATCTCAGGTTCTTCCCACACCAAAAAATAGTGCCCAGAACTTTTATTTAGATAAGTTTGCAGCATAATTAGGAAAGAAGTACTGCAAAAATACAACATACAATTTAATAGAGGAAAGCAACTTGGCCTTGATGAACCTAAGGGGGTTGGGAACGTCTTGTATCCTTCTTACAGTAATGGCACTTGGCTGCCCTCCCATCAGGGAGGATGTTCAATGCCCACCCGTTCAGTCATTTGTTTAACAAATCCTTGCTAAATGCCTATAAGGTCCTGAGCTGAGAGAGAAACAATGGTGAATAGCAATAATTCATCTTTCAATAGCATTTTAAAGTTTGCCAAGCACTTTCCAATCAATAACCTGGCAAGAAAGGCAGCATATCATTATCCTCGTTTTTACAGATGAGGAAATGGAGGGTCAGAGAGCTGAAGAAAATTAGGAATGCACAGCTTAGAAAAATATCACAGTCAGAATTCATACCACTGCTCTTTCCAGCATAGCACGTTGCCAACTCTTAGAATGAAACAGACTCTCTGCTCTCAAGGAGATCATAGCATAGTAGGGAAAGATGAGAGAAAGACCATGATAAATCCAAGTGAGATAGGAACTGAACCTATGAAGTGACTCATAAAGAGAATTCCTATGTGAGGAAACTGTCTACCAATGTAGATCAGAACCTTCTCTACAACCTATGGTTGGACAGCAGCCTAGAAGTAACTTGCTCAGGGTCTCATTTTCTTCCCTACCCTTCTGCCTCCCTCCCCAAGATGGCATGCAATCCTATATGGACTCTACATAAACATTCTTACTATATACATTTTCACATTAGACATGTTACATAGAAAAATTAAAATGAATGGGAGAAAACATGAGTAAAACTAAACAAAACCAAACATAACAAAAGAGAAAATCAATAATCTGCTTCATTCTGTGTTCCAACTCCACAGTCCTCTCTCTGGATGTGGATGGCATTTTGCATCATGAGTCCTTCGGAAATATTTTAGGTCCTTGCATTGCTGTAGAGGACTAAGTGTATCAAAAACAGTCCTTTCACACTGTGGCTATATTACTGTGTAAAATGTCCTCCTGGTTGTGCTCACTTCACTCAGCATCAGTTCATATAAGTTTTTCCAAGTTTTTGTGAAGCCCGCCTATTCATCCTTTCTTTTAGCACAATAGTATTCCATTCCTTCATATACCACAATGTGTTCAGTCATTCCCCAACTGATGGGCATTCCCTTGATTTCCAGTTCTTGACCACCACAAAAAGAGCTGCTATAAATGTTTTTGTACATGTGAGTCCTTTCAGGGACTGTTTTGTTATCTCTTTGAATACCCAATAATTGCATAATGAATTGAACTGAATTAAATTCCAAGTCAAAGCATTAAAATGAAATTTAATCTATTCAATTATAGATTATGGATAGGGGAACATCCGAGATTGTCTAAAATTAAGCTGTTAGGCGTAGGACTTTAGACCAACAACATTAAGTTAGGGTCCTTTAATTCTTAGTAATATTGTGAAGACAATTAGGTCAAGAGCTTGTGAAGTTAGCAATATAAATATTATCTGTGTCTCAGTTGGTTAATGTTTAAAAAAAATATTCGTTTGCGGTCCATATTGTAAATGCTTTAAAAAAGATGTATCACCTGACCAAAAGTCTGAATTGCTTTATCTGTTATAAACTGTGATAAAGATAAATAAATAAAGCAATGATAAAATAAAATGAAATTTAGAAGACATAGGTTCTACTCCTAGTTTTAGCAATGCGAACCTTTAAGTTTGTGATCTTGGGTAAAATCATTTCACCTTTCTGAGCCTCAGTTCCTCATCTGTAAAGCTTCAGATCTGGACTAGATTTTTCTCTAAGGTCCCTTACAATTCTAATACCTTATGTTCCTATGTTCCAACTTTTTAAAGCCACTCTCAACACTAATATGCCATGTTGACATGGCATATCTATATTCTAAGGTCCCTGCCATCCCTAACATTCTGTGTACTAAAATCTCTTCCAGATCTAAAGTTTTCTATTTTATTTTCTAGTTCTAGTTATTTTTTTTTAGTTCTAAGGGAAAGGAGGAAGAGTGAGCACAGGCTGGAGTCAGTAGGGAAGATTTCACAGAGGAAATCATACATGGATGAGATCCTATGAAAGATTTTTTTTTCCACTCCTAGGAATTTATATTGGATAAAATGAAGACCAAAAAATTAGCTGAATCTCCAATGTTCTGGAGTGGGAAACCCATAGAAAGTTACCCACAGAAGATTCAAGGACCAGGCAAAGGGAAGTTAACAGACAGAATATCATCTCGAGCTCCTCCTGGAGTCCTTTTAAGCAAAATAACTGTTCCTCAGATGGAAATTGCCATTAAGTTGCCCATATCACAAGCTCACTGCCTCAACCCTCTGAACCTTCCCAAGAGTCAGGAGGTCCCACAACCCTGTTTGGCCTTTCCTCGCACACAGAATTTAAGAAGCATAAAATCTCCGTACCCTTCTAAAGCTTGACAGAAGTCAACATGTTGGGATGCCTAAAGAGAGACTCTCAAAAGCTAAAAATATTCAGCTTTCCCAGATAAAAATAAATTGAAGAATCGATCTTGGGTAAAAACATCTTTCTGCTCCAGTGAAAGGAATCAGAAAAAGTAGTATAGAAGCAGTAAAGGATAGGAATGGAAAGGATTGGGAGGCCTACATTCTAATCCAACCTACTTCGCCTAACTAGCAAGTCACTTCATCTCAAATGAAGGAGTTAGACCTTACGGCTCCTTCTAGGTTCCTTCTAGTAACCTGCCCATGGTTATACCTGTGTTTCAGACTCAAACCTGAACCCAAAACTTGTTGGCTTAAAGCTAATTTTTTACCCATTATACCACCTTCCTCCATCTCTCCTGATGCATCCAGAAAGGCCTAATACTTACCTTTAAGAATGACTCTCCATCCACTCTGCCATACTAAAATATAAATTACAATACAAACATAAATATTTTTGTTATATATTACATAATATATGTCATATCTAACATATTATAATGTAGACTACAACCATAAATTAGAATATAGGTCCTTCCTGTCAAGAATCTCCTCCTTTAGAAAGTTGCCTTTGGGGATTAATAAGTTGGTAAAATAATTTAGAAGAGTATTTTATGACTAGTCTATGAGTATTCTATGAATAAATTAGATAGCCTACCTGAACCAGAGTGGTATGTGCCAAGGTGAAGGATTTTGATCAGATGCCTTGTGAATATGGTATAAGAGGACCTGGTCCTTCCTAGAGAAAGCCGGCCTCTTGCTAAGGAGACCCTAGTAACAGAGCCGCTGAGGAACTTCCTGGCATGCATATGGAGAGCTGTCTTGGAGGTTTTTTGACAGATGTGTGGCTGATCGGGAATGTCAGGCTGAGTCACAGGACCTTCTTTTTCTACCCTTAGAAAGGGATATAATCCAAGTTGTCTCATTCACAGAGGTCTGGTAGTGGAAAGGGGGGAAGAGGGCTCAGAGAGAGGGATTACCTTCAATTCAGAGAGTGGGGCACCAAAATAACTCCCCCATCCCATTCTGATGGTCTCTAGAATGTCAATCTATCTCTTTCCACCTTTGTGATATATATGTAATATTATATCTAAGATGTCCCTGAGGGAAAGTATTAAAAAACACTGAGGAGCAGAAAATGAAAATACCTGCATTCTTGTCCAGCTTCTGTCATTAAGTAGCTGTGTGACCTTGGGCAAATCATTACCTCTCTAGGCCTCAATTTCTTTCCCTATAAAATGAGAGGACTGGATGAATTATCTCTAAAGAGATCATCCTACTGATATCCCACAGGTATTCTAGATTCTATGTTCTAAGGTTTTCTTCAAGTTCTTCCATTGGATTGTTGCAGGATTCTACTTATTGTTTCTTGGGTGTTTTCCCAAATATCTTTAGGAAATTAGGGAAGTAATGCTTCTACCATTCTTCACACTTCCTTTTGCTAACTCCAATGGGTTTAATAGCCAGACAAGAGGTTAACCAAGAGAGATGCACCTGGTTAATTAAATGAAATTAGTGAAAATCAAAAGTCCTTCCTTAGGCTGCCTCTCCAACCTAGTCACACTGTTTCTAATTAGGCACCAGAATTTTAAAACACACTGGATTTTGAGCCAAAGGACCTGGGTTCAAATCTCAGCCCACCCACTTACTTCACCTATAAGAGTGGCCAGTCATTTAACTTACCAAAGTCTTGCTCTTCAAATCCAAAGAATTAAAGAGTGGGACTTATAGTTTAAAATCTGCAATCCTCCATCACAGCAATGACTGTCCCTAGTAAAAAAAAAAAGTTGGGATCTATCTGGAAATGAACTCTTTTTATCTGGTGAGTTCACCAGGCCAAGCACTGTGCCAGCAAAAATCACGCAGAGGAGGCAGCAAAAGTAAGATACAATTGCAGAGGGATGTCCAGTCTAATGAGGGAAAAGAATTTTCTAACACTAGCAATAAAAGGCAATGGGAAGAAAAGAGAGGTGGGAACTGAGCGTGGCAGGAATGTAGAGGGAGAGACCACATCAATCTGGCTGAGAAGATTGGGGAGACAACATGTGAGCTAAATTGTGAAGGTGGTTTAGAATTTCAAATAAAAGTAAGAATAAAAAGGCATAGCAGTGAATAGACCAGTTTGACTGATGAGTGGGAAACATGTAGGGAAACAGCAGGAAATGAAACTGAAATGGTAAAAAGAGCCATTTTGTAGAGGGCCTTGAATGCCAAGCTAAGGAGTCTGTACTGTATCACATTATTCCATTGTCATGGAACCTGAAATGTACAAATGAATGAATGAACATCACTTGTTAAACATTTGTGTGACACAATGTAGCAAGCCCTAAGGATACAAATAGAAAATCCATCTCTATATCCTAGTATCTTTCCCCTCTCCCCTTTGTCTTTCTCCTTTTCCCCTTTTTTCTCTTCTTTTCCTCTTCTTAACCTTTCTTGTAAATGGCCATAATATGAAAATATTTTAAAAGTATTATATTTGTGAATAAATGCTTTTCATTTTAAAATCAGATGTGTTTTGTCTTCTAGATGTTTCACTGTTCTTCTATTAAAACAAGACTATACCCTAAAATAAGTTACTCAACTAAGATCACACCATATTACCCCAATGGAATGTAAGTTAAGTGAGATCAAAGTCTCTCCCTTTTTGTTTCTAATCTTTGTATCAACAATGGCTAATTCAATAATTTGCAATTAGAAATTTAATGTTTGTTGAATTGAGTCATATATATATACATATGTGTAAATATAGATAGATACATACAGGCATATATACACATATATGTGTGTATATATATGTATATATAAATGTATGTGTACATTATATATATATGTGTGTGTATATATATATATATATATATATATATATACACACATACACACACACAAACACACACATACTTGCATGCCAATACTGTTCTTGGCGTTTTCTTGGTAAAGATACCGAAGTGGTTTGTCATTTCCTGCTCCAGTGGATTAGGGCAAACAGAGGTTGTGACTTACCCAGAGTCACACAGATAGTAAGTGTCAGAGGTTATAATTGAATTCAGGTCTTCCTGATTCAAGGCCCAGTGCTCTATCCATTGAGCCATCTAACTGCCTCCATGTATATGTATACACATACATAAAAATGTGTGTATACATATTTATATATACACACACATATATATATATGACACACATTATACACATGTCTAAACTTGGATCATTTCCACATAGAGGGAGCATGATATAAAGAACATATAATGATACATATAAATGATATAAAGAATGAAATTAAGAGTGCCAGATTCAGAAGACCCAGGTTCAAATCTTACCTCTGACACTTACTAGCTGTGTGAACACAAGACAGACACTTTAGTTTCTCTGGGTCTTAGGTAGTTCTAAGAAGGGTTGTAATGGTAGGTGGAACAAGTTCCTACACTGATAAAATCACAAGGCACTTGACATTTCAATAAAGTCATCAAAAGAACTAATTTTCTGAACCTTTTGTCTTCAAAAATTCTTTCACATATTTTTGAATGCAAATGAATTTATTAAACATTCATCATGGATCTATAATATGCACGAGAGGCAGTGTGGCACCATGGATAAAGAGCTGGAATAACCTGGGTTCAATCCTGCCTCTGACATATACTGGTTGTATGAGCCTAGACAAGTTACTAAAATCTTCAGTGGTATTCTATAAGAACGAAGGCCCTAGAGGTACAAAATTCCTCATCTGAGATTTTCCTATACAATGAAATCACAGATAGGGAAGATACAAAGATAGATAAGACAATCCCTCTCCTCAAGGAACCTGGATTCTAGTATCCACAATTACAATAACACACTAGAATATGATAAACACATAACAGATGGATAAATAAAGATAACCAAATATTCTTCCAGGTCCATGGAAGGAAAGAAAAGCTCAATCCCAATTGTAGGGTTCAGGCTGAGCCTGAGTAACCAGAAAATGGGGAAAAGGAAAAGGGGTATCCCTGAGGGTGAAAATCAACTCTGACTGGTTAATAATTAATGAAGGGTGTACATATTAATGAGGAGGTGGGCAAAAAGTCTTCAGTTTCTGCTGAGGACTTGATGAGACAGCTATCTGGACTCAGTCAGACTTCTACTCAGTCCACTTAAACTGTTGAACCATCTGCTAGAATTCACTTAGATTAGATTCTCTTTACCCTTTAATCAGAAATAAACTCTCCCAGTTGGGAAGGGTCCTGCCCAAGATTAAGAAGAACATCTCATTGTCAGCCCAGGCCTTCACAAGCATTGGGCTTGGAATGAGGCAGTAAAAAAAGAAGAAAAATCCTACTAATGACTAAGCTACTAATAACTGGTTATTAATAATCCAAAAGAGGATTTTTGGGTCCCATATATGAAACTGGTTATTAATATTACAAGAAAATAGTCACTTTCTCAAAAAAATTGGGGATTTTGAGAAAGAACAAATGAAAAACAATATGAGTTATACCCTGACACTAGGTGTTACTGGATAAAAGAGTAGAAGTTCTTACAACAGTTACAGAACACAGCAATAGATGGTAGAATGTGCCTGTCTGTAGGAAGAGATTTCTCCAACCGTGACTATGAACAAGGCTGGGGAGTACATAGGCTGATTAGAATCAATGAGAGAGCCAATAAAAAAAGAGTTTCAAGCCATAACTAGCAATTCTGACACAAGAGTAAGTACTGCAAAACATGCCCTGGGCATTAGCATGAAAGGAATACTCAAATCTACTTTTAAAGAATGTTTTAGTTGAGGATAGGGAGACCTAGTGGGGAAACATCAGATTGTAGAGTTTATGAGTGCTCAGAAAAGGGAATATCATATAAAGAACACGTGTCCCAGGGCCTATCTGTGGAAGAGCCCACACTTAAGGTGCACATGTGACCAGGGTACACACGTGAAGGAAAAACTGACCTCTGACAGTGTCAAGGATTCTGAGACCTTCAGGTAATGCTGTCATGCTTTTCCTATCACTCTCTCCCCTTCCCCCCACATCATCTGGACAGGGCTATAGCCTCTGCCAGATAGTATTCCATTGATCTCCTGATCAATATAGGGAAATGCTCCTCTGGTTTTTGTGCTTCCTGCTGAGCAATGATCTAAGGAGAATATGGTTGTGATGGGGTGCTTGGGTGCTTGTTCTTGAACCCTAATTCTAGGATCACATTTATTCCTAGTTTCAAAATCTGTAACAGTTTTATCCCCAACCCAAGGACACTATGCCTAGCAATAATTCATTAGTGGGTCCCAGTAAGACAAGCTACCCTTCTCCACAATTACTCATGAGTGGGCCCCAGTAAAACAAACTATCTTTCCCCATCACAAGAACAAGCTGACCTCTTAAGAAATTCTCTTGTAAAAACAGAACTCATCTTGTACCCACAGAATTATCATGTATTGATTCCCAAATTTATCACGTTCAATCCAGAAGTCAAGCTATAGACATCAACTTTCAAAGCTATCTTGCTACAGATCTAACAGACCAAAAATACACCTGAGAAACCCCTTCCTCTGGTTTCCAGTAGTGAATGACCTCTGTAACCAAGGTTAACCAAATTATTGCCTAATTAGCATATCAACCAGATAATCCACTACTTTTCCTATATAACCTTTAGCATCATTCCTGTTGTAACAAGTTCCTTAAGAAACTCTGCCCACCATATTGGCATTATGATAAACCTTTGCCACCTTAACTTGAAGAATCCTTGAGTCCGTGGATTCATTCCAGATGACCCTCTTCTATACTTCAATCCTTGAGAGATCCCTGAACCCCTTAAACAGCAGTTTTTTGGATTCTGGGGGTGAAGGGGAAGCATTGATTAACTTCAGCTACAGTCCTCAGCGGGGAAATTACCTCTTTTCAATAAGAAGGCCCTAGTTGATTTTGCCATTGCTTTTTAAAGTTCAAATTTCAGAAACTTAAGCTCATTTAGTGTTTGGAGGCAGGTCCCTCATATAGCTAAATATCACACTAAGGAAAACCCCTTGTAAAGCTGTTTACAGTCTGTGAGAATCATGGTTTTACTCTCCATGAGTTCAAGGCTTTAGGATTGAAGTTCCCCCCCCCTGGAGAATTTCTATCTTGAGGTCACACTCTCTTAATTGGTGACTCCTAAGAGAAATGGTTATTAATAGCCAATAATTTGGGGAGATTCAGATTTCTCCCTTTTCTCTATCCTCATTTCAAGACCTCAGTCTCTGAAGGTCGAGCTAACCTTCTCTATCCAACCCCACCCAAATGTACAAAGAATCTCTAATCAAAGGTGAATTCCATTCAATCAAACTTGGGTGGAAATAGACCCTTTTGTCTAAATTACCCAAGGCTGGGTGTGGTCTAAGTACAGAGAAAGTCTCTCTGTCCAAGGGTGACATGATGTCATTTTAAGCCCCTCATTGAAATAAGCCTACTTTTCTTTGTACATTTCACTCCTCATTAATTGTTAACCAGGGGGAGGAGTCAAGATGGCGGAGTAGAAAGACACACATGCTAGCTCCGAAACCACAGCCTATAAAATATCTGTAAAGAAGAACTCCTAACAAATTCTGGAGTGGTAGAAGCCACAGAACAACAGAGTGGAAGAGATTTCTGTTCCAGAAAGACCTGAAAAACCCTCACCAAAGGTCCATCGTACACGGGACCAGAGCAGAACCCAGCCCTACCTTGGCGGTGCAGCCCCAGGAGGAGGAGATCTGAGCAGGCTTCAGGGAAGGAATCTCCAGTGGTGCGTGGTGCTGCAGGTCAGTGAGAGAGACTTCCAGGCTGGCCAAGAGAGGAGAGGGGTATCTCCATAACTCGGGCCCCCTCAGGAGGCAGCGACAGAGGCAGCAGGTGGCCAGAGGCTCCTGGAGCAGGCAGGAGCTCAACAGGAGCTCCTTTACAGAAGGTCTCTGCATAAACCCCCTGAGGGAACTGAGGCTGGGAGGTGGCCATGCCCCCCACCTGAAAACCTGATTTAATCCTCAATAGCAGCCAGGTCTCCCCCACACCCCACCCCACCCCCGCTGCTGCTGAAAGCCCTGACACTGGGGAACAGCATTTGAATCTCAGACACCAAGCACTAGCTGGGCGGATCTAGGTGGGGGTGGAGAGGAATCTCAGAAGTCAAGTAACTGGCTGGGAAAATGCCCAGAAAAGGGAAAAAAATAAGACCATAGAAAGTTACTTTCTTGGTGAACAGATGTTTCCTACCTTCCTTTCTGATGAGAAGGCACAATGCTTACCATCAGGTAAAGACATAGGAGTCAAGGCCTTTGTATCCCAAACATTTGAAATAGGTATCCAATGGGCTCAGGCCATGGAAGAGCTCAAAAAGGATTTTGAAAATCAAGTTAGACAGGTGGAGGAAAAACTGGGAAGAA
>CM053774.1:38931079-38973684 GCA_028658325.1 Potorous gilbertii
GGGGAGGGAGGAATGAGGAGAAGTTGAAACTCAAAGTTTAAGGAACAACTGTTGAGTATTGTTCCTGCTACTAGGAAATAAGAAATGCAGGTAATGGGGAATAGAAAGTTATCTGGCCCTACAGCACAAAAGAGAAGATGGGGTAAGGGAACGGAGGGATGAAGGAAGAGAGGGCAGATTGGTGATATGGGTAATTAGAATGCTCAGTGTATTGGGGAGGGGGGAGGGGACAAATGGGGAGAAAATTTGGAACCCAAAATTTTGTGAAAATGAATGTAAAAAGTTAAATAAATAAATTTATTTAATTAAAAAAATTGCTAACCAATCAAAGTTGAATGCCATCCTTTTGAAACACTCCTCTTCAAAAAGAATATATAAGCCCTGAGCCCACCCATGATTGTCTTTCGTCTAAAAGAGACAGCCAAATGACCATCCTTTTATTAAAATGTTGGCATTATTAATAAAATGATTAAATCATCCTTAAATTATGTCTCTCAAACCTTTTTAAATGTCACACTCCTTTGCTCAGAACATTATTTCAGGAGGACCCTCAGACATGCTTCTTCTCTTCTTTGGATTTAGCAAACTCTCCAGAATTCTCTTCCTCAACAGGTGCCCTTCTTCCCTCACCCATCCCCATCTCCAGGTCTCTTGTAAGCATTGTCTTCTTCCAAAAGAATATAAGAACCAGTGGGCTTCAGAAGAAAAAATGAGGCTGACAACTTGGCACAATCTTCTCTCACTTTAATTTAGTTCACTTGTAAGTCATGGCATCATCTTCCTGACATCATGGTCCTCTTTGGGAATAAAGGACAAACACAAAACAAGATCCTTGAAGATCTAGACTATCTTATTGCTGACTGGGCTCAAAGTAATAAATACTTTATCCAGCCAGCCAGCTTTCTAGCTTAAATAATTAGTTAAGAAGCCATTCGTTCTTTTTTTTTTTTTAACCTCCTTCCTGCTCAACCCCATCCCAACCCAAGCCTCTGTTTGACTTGGTCAAATAGGTCTTCCATTGATTTTTGAGTAAAGGAAAGGGGAAGGATGCCAGTCTTCCTATATGACAACAGCACAACTGTGCTGTTTTTTAACTTCCATTGATTTCTAACTACCCACCTTCTCCCCCTCAACATCTGCTACCTTTCAACAAATGGTCAGGGCTTCCTCGATCTCAGGATTATGGGGCTGGTTTTTTTTCTCATCCCTCAAGATTCCTTGAGCATCTATGCTTATGAAAGGGAAGGCAATGGACAAAAGAGGCAAGATGCAACTAAGGTAAGGCATTGTCTTTTATCTTATTCTTTGGCCTAAATTCCTTCCTATGGATGGATAGATAGATAGGTAGGTAGATAAATAGATAGATAGACAGACAGACAGACAGATAGATTTGATAATTTGATAACAAGTCTCCCGACTGAGCTGCCCTGCAATAGCAAGTAGCCAGAGAGAGTTAAAGTACTAGAAAAAGGGCTAATTAGGGAGTCAAAGGAATGGAATTGAATCCTGGCTCTTCAACTTAAAATATCTGCATGATCTTAGACACATCATTTGTTTCTCTAGCCCTGACTTTCTTCATCTTTAAAGTGGGAAGATTGGACTAAAAAAAACTATAAAATCCCTTCCAGCTCTCTCCTATGAATGAGTCAATTATATCTACACCTGTTCTAAATCCAACAAAATTCAGTTGGTTTTTTTTAAACCTTAGCTCAGAATTCTGAGGCAGATTTTATAAAACATGCTTTTATTCATAGTAATTCTGCACTTAGAAGCGTAATTATGAAATGGCTGGTGCTCATTCCCTAAGTTAGAGAGCAAAACTCCCTAACCATGGGCTGGATCTCTCTCTCTCTCTCTCTCTCTC
The DNA here is from genome assembly GCA_028658325.1 of Potorous gilbertii. NCBI lineage: Eukaryota > Metazoa > Chordata > Mammalia > Diprotodontia > Potoroidae > Potorous > Potorous gilbertii. The sequence continues at coordinate 38,932,944 of CM053774.1, forward strand.
TCTCTCTCTCTCTCTCTCTCTCTCTCTCTCTCTCTCCCTCCCTCCCTCCCTCCCTCCCTCCTTCTCTTCCTCTCTCCTTTCCCCATCTCCTTTCCTCTCCTTGTCACACACGTTCTCTCTCTTTGACTCTCTGTTTCTTTCTGTCTCTCTGTGTCTCTGTGTCTGTGTCTGTCTCTCTCACTCTGTGTGTGTGTATGTCTTTCGGATCCCCACGACCTCCTATTATAAGCAAAGGACACCAGGCAACTTAAGGACAGGTGCAGTCATACGTTTATGAAAACTGATACTAAATCTTACAAATGTAGTCTTTTAAACAGAATTTTTTTTAAAAATACAATTCAGTGGAAGTACGGCAGGGATGGAGTAGGGGTCATCCTTTCCTCATGTCTGGTTTTTCTCTTACCATTCAAGAACCTGATATAAAAAAAGAAGAAAAGAAAAGAATAAAGTCACACACCTCTCTTCTTGTCCATGTAGAGATTGCCCCTCCTGGTGTTGGAAAAGGGAAATGCAAATGTCTTGGTCACTGGCTTCCACAGTTGTGCTGTTGTCATATAGGAAGACTGGCATCCTTCCCCTTTCCTTTACTCTCCCTCTACTTCCCCCTCCCTCATCTTGATTAATTTCTTCTCTTTGTAAACTGGAAAGAACTACAAATCCAGGAGTTCAGGTGGCTTAGCCAAACCCTTGCCAGGGATTGTTAGCATTTGATTTCAGGCTTATTCATTTGAAAGTTGGGCAAACTTCCCCACTTACTTTGTGCTGAGAATGAGGATTCCTATCCCTGTTCCATTGCTAATGATAACAATAGCTATCATTTATACAGCATCTACTACATGCCAGGGAGTGCACTAAATGTTTTACAAATGTTTTCTCATTTGATCTTCATAACCACCTTGGGAGATAAATGCTATTATTACTCCTATTTTACAGATGAGGAAACTGAGGCAGAGATTAAGTGACTTGTCCAAGGTCACAAAGCTAGCTATATGTTATATGGTTAAATGTTAATTCAGATCTTTCTTACTCTAGGAGGTAGGCATTCTGTCCACTGGGCTCCCTCAATTCCAATGATTTGGAGGAGGAAAAACAAAGACATGGGTAGGGCTTTCTCCCTCCCAGATGCCAACCTCAGAAGTCTGGGTTATCCAAGGGACAACTGTGACTCCTATCCAGCCAAGCTGTGCTTTCTTATCTTTGCAAAATGTGTTTTCAAAACACAAACTCTACCCTTGGTAGCCTCCTCCAAAGGTACCATTGCTGGGATTTGATTAGTTTTGGAAGACTCACATTTGTAATATCAGTACAGAGATTATAGACAGGTTATATAGAAAGGGTATAGAGAAGTCACCAAGACCCAGAAGGAGATGAGGGAAAATGAAGAGAGAGATTAAGGGGTCAGTTTGCAACAACTTTTTCCCTTGTTTTCCTGGTGGAGAAGGAAAGAGCATTATATTTCAAATCAGGAGAATTGAGTTCATGTTTCTAGCATCCACTATCTATGGGACCATCCATATGTCACTTTACCTCAGTGAATTTCAATTTCTCAATCTCCAGAAAGGGCAATATAATACTGATGCAATCTTCTTAACAGGATTTCTATAAGAAAACTCTTTTGCAAACTTTAAAGAGTTATAGAAATGTGAATTATTATTCACTAGCTGACCAATTAATACTAGACACACTTCCTCATAAAGAAGAGGTCTATTGAGGTAGATGAATACCTGCCCCCTTAAGGAAGGGGCCCTTCTTCCAGACACCTAGATTCAAAGAGACTGATCACCTTGGTTCTTACACTTAGCTGCTTATGTCCTACATTATTAGCCTTTTAAGATGCACCACCACACCTAAGGGACCTGTGGCCTTCATTGCTTTAGATGCTCAGGCAGTAAATGTCAAGCCTTAAGAAGCTGCTCAAGGAGATTGAACAGGAGAATTCCAGATTTCCTTGTGGGCTAGCCACAGAATTATTTACTCAGTTGATCATGAGTCTCTAGAAGAGAGTGGTGTTATTTATGACCGCCTTTATTTAGGAGAGCCTTTGTTTAAAAAGCTCTCATCCTTGGCAGGAGAGTGTGCTCTGTTGCTATTACTGAAGTTTCCTCATGTGCCAGTGCTGGGTGAAGTACAATAAGAACAGAGATGCTGGTTAAGCTCAGGTTCAGATGTGGAGCAGTCTGACAACCCACAGCCTGGGACCTACCAGATGGAGCAACAAGGATAACTCACACATGGAAAGCATTTCATTGCTTGCAAAGTGTTTTCAAATCCATGGATCTCTTTGAACCTCCCCACGTTCCTCTGAGGTGGGTAGGGTAGGGAGCATTATCCTCATTTTGCAGATGAAAAAACTAAGGCTAAGAGAAGTGAAGGGGCCTTTCCAGAGTTACACAGTAAGTTTCAAAGACAGAACTTGATTATGTCTCCTAACTGAAAATCCATTTCTATTTCTACAATACAAATGCATAACACTCTCCTTATTGGCATTAAAGCATCTCATCTCCTCTCAATATTCAGATAACTTGGAAGTCCTTTCATATTAAAGATGGGAGTACAATATTAGTGTGCAAAGAATTAGTGGTTCAGATTCAGTCTTCACATAATAGGATCACAGGATGTCAGAAGTGCAAAGACATGTATTTACCCAAGGCACTTATTTGGGAGATAAAAAAACTAACACCCTTAACAATCCAATAAACTCACCCAAAGTCACACAGAGAGTATGTAGGAGTTGAGACTCAAACCTACATCCTGTGACTCCAAATTCAGGTGTTTTTTTCCACTATAATATGTCAATTTCTGGGCAGCCAGCATCAGGTGGTGCCTGATGTCAAAAAGACTCATCTTCCTGAGTTCAAATCCAGCCTCAAGCACTAGCTGTGTGACTCTGGACAAGTTACTTATCCATGTTTCCCTCAGTTTTCTCATCTGTAAAATGAGCTGGAGAAGGAGAAGGCAAACCACTCTAGTATTTTTTGCCAAGGAAATCCCAAATGAGGTCACAAAGAGTCAAATATGACTGAAACAACTGAACAACAAATGTCAATTTTCCCCATAAATGGGAAATTTGAGAGCGTTTTCCATACTTCCCTTATAGCAAAGCTATCACCAGTCCCTTTGATAAAGATGCAATTTCTGAATCTTATGTATCAGTCAAACTTTAATTAAGAGCCTATTGTGTGTTGCACAGTGCATCCCTACCCTCGAAGACCTCACAATCTAATGGGGAGGCAACAAATGAAAATGTGTATAAATAAGTTATATATTGAATAAATAGGAAATAATTATGAGAGGGAAGATATTAGAATTAAGAGGAATCAGTAAAAGATTCCTAAAGATGAGGTTTTAGTTGATACTTAAAGAAAGTCTATATATAAAACTGATAATACCCACCTCATATTTGGAGTTATAAATCATCATATCATCTAAAGAGTTTTTGGTAGCTCAGTAATAACTGTCTCATCTAAAGAGTTTCTGACAGATAAATTTCATGGGCTATTTGAATGTTTTGTATACTTTACAATCACTTGAACTGAGCAATAGTGAGGAACTTCATACAGCTTTTCAAGTTGATTTACAAATGTAATTGATATTTTTTGAAGTCCATTAAAGGGAAATCTCTTTACAAATAAGATGAGGCCCTAACATATAATTTCCTTATATATACTATTGTGAAATAGGCTGACTTTCTCATACAAGAAGACATTGAAGGATAGTTTCAGAGGTTCCCAAAGTGGGCAATTCCATTCCCAGGGTGGGGCAGTAGTAGCCTCAGGTGCAATTTGGAAGGCATTGAATAAAAATAAGGGGGTGTTGGAAACATAAGGAAAGAAGATAGGAAAATTTTGAAAAACCATTCATACACATTTTGTCTGTTGTGTTAACAGTTAAAGTCATAGTGATTACATTGTTTTCCAAGTAAACACACAAAGTGCAAGTCACTGACAGGTCTTAACAAACAAATGTTGGTGGGCAAGTCTGCCAACTTCTTGTTGGCAGTCCAGAATGCATTAGCATGTATATGTGCATGTAATGACTTGTTTACAATATGATACTATATGGTTACATGACACAATGTTGCATCATCAAAATTTCAATATAGGAAAAAGTCACAATTTTACAATAAATTATTAAATTCAAGATGTATCATTTTTTTAAAAATATATTTTGTATTTTTGTTAATGATGCAATTAAAAAAACTATTAAAGAGTTAAAGAAAGTAGATTTCTGAGGCAGAGGGTGCTAATTTTTTTAAAGGGGCAGTGGGTCAAATAACTTTGGGAATCCCTGGTTTAGCTAAAAGAAGTTACCATTTAGTGATAATTATGAATATGAAATAAATTAATTTTATAAAGAAAATTTCCTGATACTTATGTATGTGGTGAGTATGGGGGTGGGGGGATAAGCATTTCAATAAATAAATGTAAAGTTCTCAAATTTATATTCTGATCCAGAAGTGGCTAAATTTATTAAAACAGAGATAAATATAATAAATTTCCAAATTTATATTTTTTATATTTTTCCCAATCAAAAATATCCACCTAGGAAATCAAATGGAAGGAAATAAATAATATGCTTATTAATCCTTGACCAGTCCACAGAAAAAATTTTTATATTATTTTAAAGATCTACATACTTCTAAATATGCAAAAAATCCATTTGATCTTACTCTAGTTGAACAGAAATGGTTAACAGACTTGAATTACAATAGTACATTGAAACAAAGATTTGAATCTGAAAGTCTTCTTCTGTTTTGGCTACAAATGAATAGCCATCTGCTTTGCCATACAAAGCAATATGAGGTTTACCACTATTTTTAACATTTTATTTGTGTGAAATGGGGTCTTTTATTATAGCTGTTGTAAATACAAAATATCAGCAGTGATTAATAATTGAAAAAGATTTGGGGTAGCAGTATAATCCATGATGCCATATTGGGAGGGGAGAAGCTCACCTACCATATTAATAATATTATTATGGCTTTTATTTTTTATAAGTTATGACTATGAATATTTTAAAGGATTTATCAATAAATATCTATACATGATGCATTATTTTATTGCATATTTAATATTTTTATGTGTTGCTATAAAGATGTAATAATCTCTTAGCTTTATCTGAATGAAAGAAAATTTTCATAAATTAAAAATTAAAAGTGTGTATTGGCATGTGCAACAACATTCCCCTAAAAGATGGGGCCGTAACTACATCAAATTTTGTAAACCACTACACCATATAATACTGTCTGCTTTTCAAAATTTGCACAGGACCTTATCCTGTAGTATACCACCTCCCACTCTTTCTAAACTGAGATGGGATGTAGTACTTGAATCCGGCACCTTGCACTACTTAGTCATCTTCCATATTAAAGCTAGGCCTATTTCTCATTCTCATATTGTGTTCATTGCAAAGGTCTTCAAACATGTTGACAATTAGCATTACTACTATATTCACTACAAATGGAATCACTTGAAACTGGTATGTATATGATTCACTACGCATCACTTTAAACACATCAGTAGCTACAGGTGGTACCAGCATTTCTCCTATTGAATAAAGCTTTTCTCACTTAGCAATTCTGTAAGGAAAATGTATATGAGGCAATCAATCTCTTTAGCATTACAGATATTTCTAATGTATTTTTCTTAAAGAAAGATCTGTCTGCCAAAATATTCTGCATGTACACTTACTGTCAACTATGAACACAAAGATCTTTCATCTCCATCAACAATACTATTTTGGAATTACAATGATAAATACAGTGGATCCTATTTTCTAGATTAGGGTCTTTTACTTTTTTTTCTCTGTTTTCTGTGCTTAAAATATCTCCATTTTCTTTGTATTAATTTCAGCTTCTCTGATATATTTTTTCTTCAAAGCAGTTATATATTTTTCTATCACCAAACATATGCTTCTTTTTTCATGTTAGACAAAAATTAAGAAAATTAAATTTAATTGCTGAAAGTTTCAGACAATTATCTATAATCATTCTCAAAGTTATTTCCATTTTTTAAGTTGAAGAATTTTTGGAAATCAATTTATTATGTCACTCTTGGCAAATTAAAAGCATTGAAAAATATAAAAACTATTATGAACATAGAATACTTAATTTTGAGTTTATATATTTTGTGTCCAAATGTATAAGCACTGCAGCAACACAAAGTCATCTGTGTCATGAGTCATGTTATTTGACAGCAACAGGGGCAGATTCATACCTATGTCACTTTAAGTAATCTCCATGCTGTATTTACTGTCCACTGGAAAAAAATTCTCCTTGTTAATTTCCCTTTAGATACTTTTTAATTGAACTTCATTTTCTTTGGAAAAAGTGAATGTATCTATTAAAATGTTGTACTCAAAATTATCCAATAAACTTCTGCATTGATTGACACATCCTCAACTACCAACATCCCCAAAGACATTCTTTCCCATTATTTGGAAAACTGATTTAGGGAAAATGATGGGGAGAGGGTGAGATTGAACTTGTGATTCATGAGCATATGAAATTTCTGGTGAGGAAACCTCCTCTTCCCACCCCTACCAATGTGAGTTAGCAACTGTTCTTTAATGTGTAGGTCTTGAAGATCTGACTGAGGCATCTAGAGATCAAATGACTTGGCCTGGGTAACAAACCAGATTTTGTCAGAAGCAAGACAACCCCAGGTCTTCTTGACTTTAATGTCAGATCTTTATCTACTCCAAAAGACTGAGGGAACCAATGATTGTGGTAGTTTCCCTTCCTTCTATTGTGATTCTTAGAATAAACAACAGTTGGTAAATTGTTCTTTGGGTGTCTCTGTAAAGGCAGAAACAAGTGTTAGGATGAGGAGATTTGAAAATTCAAAATTTACCAGGTGCTGGGGTTTCCAGAACACGCGCACACACACACACACACACACACACACACACCTCTTTAAATGGAAAGGGAACAAATAAGCTGGGTGAACTATGAGTTGTTATTGGAATATCCTTATCCCTAGACTGGAAACATGGAATCCACCAGAAGAAGGCTTAGTAGGATGTATAAATTGCTACATCTTGCTCATATTTAAGCAACAGACTCCAAGTGGCAAAGCCCAAGCTTTGATCACCATCTGGTGGTTCGCAAAAATATAGCTCCCTGAGCAACAGTTCTAAACTGCTCTACTAAACTTGGTGCTTTCTTTCCTCTCCACTTGTTCTTATGTTCGTCCTTCGTAGTCAAAGCAGGCCCTGCCATCAGAGACATGATGACATGACTGGCACTTGACTTTGTTTTGAGTGAGGGAGGGCTGTGTAGGTCACCAGCCTCACTTTCTCCTCCTGAGCCATGTGGGTCCAGTGACCAGATATTCATCAGGATGCTTTGGGAGACCTCCACTGCTCACTTAGGTGAGGCAACGCCCATTCACATTCAGGCCAGTTTCAGAAGCCTCCGCAGGCCCCGCCAGGACCAGGGAGGAGGCTCCAAACCCACCTGCACAGAGGGAGTCAAAGGTAGAAGGAGGCGTAGGTGTGTTAGTTTCGTTTGGGGGAACACGGCACCCGCAAGAATCGGTCTTGCGTGACTGTTTTTATTTTTAGAGGGGGGGAGGGGAGAAAAAAAATGCTTGTTCGCGGAGGGCCCGCGTTCAATCCCCCATTGGGTGAGTCGCCTCATCCCCCTGGGCCTCAGTTTCCTTATCTGTAAAATGGGGACTTGGGTCCCTCCCAAGCCCACGCCTAGGTTTCCCGGAGCCAGGTCACTCCAGAAAAGGGAGAGTCCCTGAAAATCCCCGACTAAAACCTCAGCGCTCACAAAGGGCAAAAGAGAAAACTAAAAATCTCCGGGCTGTCCGAGAAGAACCGCGTGGGGAGGGCAGGGGAGGGAAGGGGAGGGAGAATCCACAGCCTCGAGCGCGGCGGACATCGGGAGGTCGCGGGGTGAACCCGGCCCGGTGGGAGCCAAAGGAAGCTCGGTTACCTGCTCTCGGTGGAGGCTTGGCGTCCGGCAGCGGGAGGCCCCGAGAGAAATCACGGGCGCGACGCGCGGCCACGAACTGTAAGTGCCCACACCGGCCCTGGCTCGGCTCCCACGGGACGCGGCTTTCCCCTCCGGCTCGGCTAAGTCCTCGCACCCGGCTTCTCCGCATACACCCTGGGACTTGGGAATTTTCCCCTACTGCTCTGAAAGGCTGTGGGGGAGATTGTTTTCCTTTGGTTTATGAGAGTCCAAGAATGATTTTATTGCATTGGGTTTTTCTTGAATATTTTATTTATATCTATATCTATATCTATATATATATATATATATATCTATATATATATATATATATATATATATATATATATATATATATATATTGTTTTCCTTTGGTTTATGAGAGTCCAAGAATGATTTTATTGCATTGGGTTTTTCTTGAATATTTTATTTATATCTATATCTATATATTTGTTTTTCGTTTTGGTTTGGTTTTGGATTTCACTTGTTTTTTACCATAGTTTAGTAGTTACCACAATCCTCCAGTTCCTGCTCCAGTGCTTCATCATGGCATTGAGGTGAGCCTAGTTTCTCAAAGGCTATTCCAGCAATCAAAAGGTCTGACCATTTCTTCTTTGCTGAAAAAGTTTCCATGTTCACGCCAGCCACAGACTAGGTCTGTTTTCTGAGAATGAACTTTAGCCAAGCATAAATAAGCCAGTATGCTGGCCATTTGATGATGAATTCTTTGGCCATGGCCACCCATGAAACAAAGTAAAACCCAAACTGATGGGCAGCCCTTCCTTTGTGGACCCACTTCTATGTCTGCAATCATGGTAGCAAAGTAATGGAGAAGCAAGCAGAGGGTGCTATGTATCACCCAGTTTTTAGACTGTAAACTTGAGTCATTTAGGTATGCTACATGTCTAATGACAAAGTTGAAAGACTACTGGAGGAATTAAATGGTATCAATCTTAACATTCTCACTATAAACAGAACCACAAGAAAAGTTGTTACTAAATAGAAAGATGGCTCATGGATTCTTCTTGGAGACACAAATAAAGGAGTTGGCAGTATTGACTTCATAATGTATCCAAAGGCAAAAGGCAACATTTCATGTGACATTCAGTTATCTTATATTGTGGTTCTCATGATAAGTATTTGCAAAAATACCAACTTTATGCACCAATATCTGTTTCGGAAAATGAAAAAGTAGAACAATTCAAGGAGTTGCTAGGGTGTTCAGTCTTTTTGGTATCAGGACCCCTTTACACTCATGAATTCAAATCCAGCCTCAGACACTTAACAGCGATGTAACCCTGCACAAGTGACTTAACCCTGTTTGCCTCAGTTTCCTCATTTGTAAAATGAGCTGGATAAGAAAATAGCAAATCATTCTAGTATCTTTGCCAAGAAAACCTCAAATGGGGTCATGAAAAGTTGAACATGATTAAAATGACTAAACAATAGTATCCATTCAAATTTACCACATTAAAAATTGAAGCAGATAAATTCAAAATATTCATCCATTTTAAAAATAATAATAAACCCATTACCTGTTAACATCAATAACATATTTTTTATGAATCATATTTTCCAAAACAGAAAGATTTAGTAAGAAGCATGGCATTGTTTTGCATGTTTTACAAATCCCTTTAATCTCTAGCTTAGGAGAAGACAGCTACATTCTCACATCTGCTTCTATTTTCAGTCTGTTGCAATATGCTGTTTGGTTGATATCTATGACAAAAATCTGGCCTCATACAGGTGAGTACTTAGAAAAGGGAGGAATATTTTAATAGGCAAATAATGTCTTAATATTACTGTGAAAACAGTTTTGATCTCAGGGACACCCAGTCTTGTTAATATTAAATTTAAATTATATCATTCAAAAGTCACAAAACTAAGTGTAAAGGAATTTAAATAATAGAAATTTCAACCAATATCTTTTGTAAGTTTTTACCATTTATACATATGAAGTTATTACAACTTGACAACTGCACTAAGACTTTTGGGACATCCTGTAGAAAAGTCAGATTAGTGGTACTTACGGTGTTTTGGCAGAGAGGATGACAAGGTTCAGTAGTCCTTACGGTATATCAGCAAATCAGATGGTAATACCTGGGGGGGGTCTAGAATAATAATCTCCAGTTTGATTTGATCTCACATACCACAGTTAAAAAAAATTTAGCAGACACTTTAAATATGTGCATATTTACTTACAAATTATATACATATGCTACTATATTCATAATTATGTACATTACAAAACATATACAGAATGGAAATTTAAAAGAATGAGAAAGATGAAATATTTTCAACATGATATTTTATTTAGTAATATATAAAATATTTATATCTCACTAGATATTAATTTTAATAATGGCTATTCATGTTTATTAATAATATTTCAATGACTTCATTGTAATTGAATATGCTTCATTTTTTAAAAATTTTGATTTAATAATTTGTGATACACTGATTTGAAGGTTGGATTCTAAGTTCAATTTATTGTCATACTTGATCTTAATAGCTGTCATAGCTGAAAAAATACCCTAACAAAAATGTGTAGCTACAAACAGGAAACATGCATTCCTGGCTGTATTTACTAAGTCATGACTCATTTTTCATTCACATTCACCAATTATGCAAAGGTTTTTATTGAAATTCACCTAGTAAATGTCCATCTTCTTTGATGTCAATCAATCAGTTGTTCTTGCCAACTCAACTAATCAGGTGTTGCATTTTTATATTTTCTAAAAATATGTTAAAAAACCACTGAAGCTCTTCTTTTGAAAAATTTTTGAACAGGTTAGAAAATTCTGTTTCCAAATTTTTATAGGTGACACGCTTATCTGGTTATCAGCAAACCCAGAAAGGGAAAGATTCTTTGCACTTTGTGCAAGACCTTTGTGAGGTAATGGTCACCTGTGCAGGCAGGAGTGAGTCTCCTGGCTCTGGGAAGTTTACAGATTAATGTTTTGTAAAGTCCAGCCAAAACCATGAGAACAAACCCCTATTTCTATGAAAACAGGCCCAACAAATCTATAGAGTTAACCATAGGTGAATCCCTCTCTCCTTTTCTCCTTCCTTAGTCCCTCAAATTATTCCAGTGCTCAAAGATTCCGAAGCATAGATCTGGAAGTGGAGGCAAATTATAGTAATAATTATTATACTTTTCTTTCCCATCATTCTCTGCCTAAGAAATCTTGAGAAGCAAGGAAACAGATTTTTAGAAATCATTGATATTCATCAAGAAATGACCTTTCCAAATAAAATAGGAAAGCTTGGAAGCCATCTTTACTTGCTACACTGCCTTTCCTTGCCCCCATCACCAGTTGATCAGACACCATGGGCAAGTTACTGAGTGATCAAAAGTCCTTTTTAAAATCATAAGATCATAGACCAAAAACTGGAAGGGACCCTCAGATTACAGAATCCATATATGGTATTTCTGTGAGTTTATAAAAATAAAAAATATCCTTCAATAAATTTTATTTATGTGAATTTTGTCACTGAGCTCTTTCTCTTTTCTCAGCGTGAATAGTGTTAACCACAAAATCACTCATTTAGTCAAGCATTTACTGTAAATGATAAGAAGTAATATCGGAAGAAGAAACTGGTCAAATTATCTTTCATTCACTCCTATAGAACCAAAATATAATTAATTCATATATATTCACCAAAAGGGTTTGCCACAATCATACAGAAGATTCGCTGCAAAGTCTAAATTGAAGAGAGATTCCTAGATGGTAAAGTCCTCCAGATGCACCTGTATGTAGACAAGATAAAGCTGGCTTCATCAAGCTCAGAACATAGAAGAGCCATAGACAAAATCCGTTCTTTTTTTAAGTCTGAATCTGTTATTTCGTTGGTGTGCTCACTCAGAAGAGTTCATAAACATCCAGAGATGCAAAAAAAGTGGATGCAGAATGCCTATTGTCCAGGGCATGACAGACTGTTAGATGGATAAGATATACAGCTCACCCATCAGCATATCTACCTTAAATGGATAGAAGTTGGATTGCCAGTAAGAAATTGCAAAGTCCTTTAATGACCCAAAATTATTGCCTGAAATGAAGTCCGATATTTTTTTAAAAAGATCTTTATAAAATATATGTATATATAAAAGATCCTTATAAAATATATATAAACTTGAATAAAAGTGTTATATTGTTATATGGGATACTACAATGCTCTATATATGTATGTGTGTCTGGAATACTGCAACGTATTATATATACATATATATATGTATATATATATGTATATATAATACTACAACCTCCAAAGAATTAAGAACAAATATAAATCAGATGGTAATGGAAATGCGGATGGTAGATGTGAGCAGACTGCAACACATGACAAATACATGTTGAAAAAGAAGTACCAAAGTAAAGAGGAGCTATTATTGAGAAAGAAAATAGGCTAGTCCTGTGGGAATAATGAGGAACAGCTGTTGCATGGTTCATGTGTTCTACTGATATCTCTGTGACATCAAGAGAAAGTGAGCAAAGCCACCTAGCACATTGGGTGGACCCCCTGTGATAAACAGAGAAAGAAACGTGGATAGGAACAACACAAGATAGGTTGTATCTGCATTGTTGAAGAAAACATCCACAGAGATGAGATCACAGATTCATTTAATTATTATTTGATATCTGGTGATGTTTCTGGTCTGTAAGTAATTTACACTGGGTAGAGACTCAAACTAATATTATATTTCCCTTCCACCACATTGAATGTTAGTGCAGCATTGAGATGCCCAAGGTGGAATAGAAGACCCCTTTTATACCTTTATGGTACAGAGAGAACTACATTTTTTTTCCTCGCTGGAACAGAATGGAAATATGCTTATTTCCTCCTCTGGTTCCATTTGTGTATTGTCAACATACCAGGGAACAGTTTACTTACTTACATAAGTAATTTGATATTCCCACTCCTTTTGTCCCAGAGGGGCTTGAGACCCTGCGAGAGAACTGGATGTGGAGGAAGAATCAACAGCTCTAATGAGTTTCTAGAAATTCTACTAATGATATAAGGCAAAGGCACACCACCCAGTTACCAGTGGCAACAGAATATCTGAATATAAAAGTCACATTGACTAAAGATGGCCAAGTCAATAAACATTTATTAAGTACTTACTGTTTGTCAAGCCTTGTTCTAGAAACTAGAATATGCATGTAAATATAAAGAAAGACAGTCTTGCCTTCAAAAAAGGCAACATATAAAAAGAAACTTCAAAGGGAGGGAGGGGAAGGCTGCTGTGGTGGCATGACCTTCCAGGGGGAGAAGGCTGCTAGGTAATGGGAGAGTTAGAGAAAGAAATCAGGAATGGAGCCCAGACTGGAAGGAATGAATGACCCTGCCCTAGCCTGAGCATTTTTCTTAAAGTGAAGACTCCAAGAAGAGCTTAATCAGAGAAAAGGGGTAACAAGGATGGAGAGATGCCCCAAATCGAGAAAGATACTGGGACATGGTAAAGAAAGGAGTCTGGAGAGGGAAGAGCAGAGCCCAGAAAGGAAAGTGATGTTTCCAACAGAGAGTTACTGGGAACAAGAGAGGCAAACTCTTATCACATGGAGAGTTTCTGTGAGGCCAGAGGTCAGCAGAGGAGCACAAGGAAGAAGCCTAGACTTCAATTCCTCCTTTGGCTTAAAGCTTGATGCTGAGAGGCCAAGTGTCTCCAGTCAAGACAAGGGAATTCTGAGGTAAGCTTCTCTAGCAGGGGTACTTCTGAGGCAGGAAGGCTTGATTCCAAAGTCAGGCTCCCCAAACAGCTAAAGAAATTGTGAGAGGTGGCAACTACAGGCGTGATGATGGAAGCATGGCAGGTAGAGTGATGCCATAACCCACAACCAGCCAGAAGCATGGCATGGAGTTATCGGCAAGTAGCCCCTACTGGAGCCACAGAAGGACCCTCTAGAAGGTACCCTACCCTAAAGTCCCATCTGCTGGGATGCCTACCCAAGGAATGACTCCAAGTTAGTTACTGAAGCTATACAGGCTTCTGAGGGAGTGTTCCTCACCGACAGATGTAACTTTCCATGACTCCTGTTGTGGGCCCTACTTGGTTCTTTGGACCTACAAATAAACCTTTTCCGCCTTCTTTGATTCTTTTAAACTATATGTTTGCAAAAAGAGTTGAAAATGACATATTAGAAGGTGTCAGATGAGAATGATCTGAGATTTGGGGGAGGGAAGTTGGTGGGGAGAGAAATAACAAACCAGAAAAGTGAGAAAGCCTCCAAAGTGTAAGATGGCCCCTTATGTCATGCATAAGCCTCTGATACAAGGATGACAGCAGGGTTGGCGATATCTGTCTTAGCCAACTCAGTTTTGTAGAGATGATAAAAACTCTCCTGTATTTAGTTTTACAGAACGTTTTGTCTTGTAAGAGTGCAATTATTATGAGTCCCATTTCAAGATAAAGAAACAGACTCAGAGAGGGGAAGTAATTTTTCCGTTACACAATAAATGTGAGAAGTGAGTAAAAATCCAGGTTTTTCAACTCCTAGTTCAATGTGAAAGCACTTTGCAAAGATAAAAAAAAATCTACATAATTAAAAATTATTTTTTGCAGAGGGAAAGAATGATGATAAATCATAATAAGAATCTTAATACTTTATGCTTATGTAAGAGGAGTGTCTTTCTTAGAGGTGGCCTGTGGGTGGTATTTCTCTAGTTACTATCATTCCTAAGAACATTGCCAATTTGTTATCAGTATTAGGAGGGCCAAGATAGGTTGGTCAGGCAGAGGACAGAGGAAGCCACACCAAGGTTAAACTGTGGAGCCAAGAAGAATCTAGGAATGAGAGAAATAGATGTACACATGAAGCTGGGAAAATCCTATCAGCCATCTTCTCTAGTCTCAGCTCGCATATTTTCTGAGTCTCCTATTTCTTCTGCACCGAAGGTCTCACGCTTTAGTGCTGGGAAGGTTCAAGGTTGGGGCATGTTGGGGAGAGTCCAAGTTTCTAAGACCACAAGGGAAGAAGGGAAAAGAGCTAGTCTTTATGCCTTATTCACCCATCAACTGAACATGGGAGAATCTCTGAAACTTCTGCAATGTACACCAACCTCCTCCCAGTTCCTATACTTCTACCATGCTATAAATTACTTTCATTTCATGCTATAAATGAGATTCAGTTAAAAGAGAATTTATTGTTATTTGCCCCTCCCATTGCAGTGGAAGATAGAAAGTTTATGAAGGTAGAGAACATCCTGATTTCTTCTCCTGCCACCCGGAAGTTGTAGAAGGGTTAGTAAAAAGTTCAGATTCCACATGGGTATGGGGAAGGAAAGAAATGGAAAGGATTACAAGTTTAAGTTAATGTGAAAGCTGAGAATGGAGTTTATGAGAAGTTATGAACTATGGCAACTCCCACAGTAACTTTGATCTTGGGAAATGAATTATATCTACTGAAGTTTATACTACCTTTGTCAGCTTCTTGGCATTGTAATACAGTTTTCCTAATTAAATTGTTTTACTTCACTACAATATCAGGTAAAATGGATAGAAATGCTGGACCTCAAATCAGAAAGACATCATGAGTTCAAATCTGACCTCAGACACTTACTGGGCAAGTCACTTAACCCTACCTGCCTCAGTTTCCTCATCTGTAAAATGAGCTGAAGAAGGAAATGACAGACCACTCCAGTATTTTTGCCAAGAAAAAACCAAATAATTGGACATGACTGAAAAATGACTGAACAACAATGATTTATTAATGGATAAATTTAATGAAAAAGGATACAGAGAATCGGGGCTAGGTCAAGAGCTAATTACCATTTGAAGTAACAGACTACTACCAAGACTATAGACAAGACCTTGGCACCTGACCTGTTGTCCTTTTTCTTAGCACTTGTAGTTTTTTAAATGGTCTCATAGACATTATATCATTTGCTCTTATTGCACAATAATCCTGAGCAATAGGCAGGACATGGATTATTATACTTCCCTTCAGAAATGCTAAATAAATTGCCCACCACAATACAAGGAATAGATAACAGAATACTTTCTAGTTTGGTAGGTCCCACAAGTTTTTACTTTGTTGGCACAGTCCTTGATACTTATAGTAATGCTATAATTATTAATAATACCATTTATATAGTACCTACTATGTGCCAGGCACTATGCTCAGCATTTTACAAATATTATCTTTTAGGATCCTCGCAACAATAGTGGGAGGTAGATACTCTTGTTATCCCTATTTCACAGTTGAGGAAATTGAGGCAGACAGTGGGTAAGTGTTTTGCCCAGGATCACACAGCTAGTAGTTACCAGATTTGGATTCAGATCTTCTTGACTGCAAGCCCAGCCCTTTATCCACTGAGCTACCAGGTTTGTCTCCATACATCCAAAGATAAACATGATTGTCCTGCCATCTTCATACTTGATCAGACCACATATAGATTTATCAGTCCTGGGTGCCATATTTTAGGAATAACATTGACCAAATAGGGTTTGTCCAGAGGAGAGGAATCTGCATTATAAGGCAAATGGAAACTGTGGCATATAAGTAATAGAAATTTGGGGCATTTATGTACATTCTGTGCTTACCTGTCACATGGTTAAAAGCAGTCTTTTTTTCCATCAGCTGCATAGCCAGGACTATATGCATCTTTAAAACTGCCTGAATGAGTATTATCAGGATTTTCTCCTGTCTTTTCATCTCAGGGTGAGGGACTCTTTCACTTATAGCTAATTACATCAGGCTGGGGAGGAGAGGGGATAAAGTTTGCCTTCACCCCACAATTAGATCATGAGGCCTTGAGAAATGGACTTGGGGTTTTAGCCTTTTCCTTCATTCTTTTTCATTCTAGGAGCCCAGGAGCAATAGTCACAGAGATCCAGGAATCCAGGCAGGGTATTATAGCCATCTCAACAGTAAAGGTCTGGCAGCAAGGCTCTAAGTCACTAGCCCACTCAGGCTTTGAACTGGAACTTGATGGGACTAATGATATGTAGGAACTTAATCTAAGCCATGAAGCTGATATCCCTTCCCTCCCAAGAGAACCAAGATAGTGTTTAAGAGAGGGAGCTTATGCCTCTGAGGTGTTGTGAGAAATGTTTATATGTATGCTCCTGCTGAATCTTTGAAGTGACTGTTCCTTTGTAAAAGCTAATCTGATTTTAAGTGGAAGTCAGGAAGCAGGATGATTTGGGAAAAACCTGGAGACACTCACATGAACTGATGTATGATGAAGTAAACAGAATCAGGAGAATATCGTGCAATACTTCTTTGTTGAAGAACTGTGAATGACTTAGCTCTTCTCAATGAGACAATATCAAAGGACTAATGATGAAGTATACTATCTGCCTCTGGAGAAAAAACTGATGCTGTTTGAATACAGTGAAGGAAGAGTGCTATTTTTCACTTTCTTTTTTTCTTTTGTTCGAGTGTTCTTGTACAAAATGACTAATATGGAAAGGTTTTACATAATTGCAAAAGAAAATGGAAGTCAGGTGCTAGTTCCTGGACCCCTAAAAATGTAGGAGACAGTTTGTGGGTGCTTTGGGTGACAGATAAAAAAGAGAATCCCCAATCTCCAACCCTCAGAGAATGAAGCCAGAGCAACCCATGTTACATGTGGGGATTTGTCTGGAATAAAATCACACCTTTCACATTTTCAGAGACCCCTGGAGGGGTTCTCTGTCATTGAGTTTTACATTTTGGATATCCTAGTTTTCAAGATCCTAGGGAAATTGGCCCCCCGAAATGGCTAAACACACTATGGTACATGACTGTGATGGAATATTATTGTGCTATAAGAAATGACAAGCGGGATGATTTTAGAAAAACCTGGGAAGATTTACATGAAGTGATACAAAGTGAAGTGAGCAGAAGCAGGAAATGTACACAGTAACAGCAATGTTGTATGACGAAGAATTGTGAATGACTTAGCTATTCTCAGAAATACAATAATCCAAGACAATCCCAAAGGACTAGTGAAGCACAATATCTACCTCCAGAGAAGTAATTGATACTGTTTGAATACAGACCTTGCCCTCCTATTTCTTGTCCTACTCCCCTCAAAAATTCTCCCTTATCCTCTCCCCCTAGTCCTTACCTTTACCCCCTTGTTCCCATCTGTATTTAGAAAGACTTTTATAGCCTTCCAAATATATATATGTATATATATGTGCATATGTATGTATGTATATATACATATGTGTACATATATAGATATGTGTGTGTTATTCCCTTTTTATCTCATTCTCATTAATCTAGACACACTTTTATATCCCCCCTTAAACTATTCCCTCACCTGCTTTCTTCTCTTCTCTTTTCTCCTCTCTCTTTCCCCTTAACCTTTTATTTCTTTCTGAATTTAGACTTTTATACCCTTCTAGATATATATGTATTGTTCCCTCTTTAACCCATTCCCAATGAGAGTAGGTTTCTAGAACTACCAGCCCTTCTCCCCATCTAATTCCTCTGTGTCAGTTCTTCCTCTCTCACCTCATTTGTACAAGATAATTACTTATTTTTACCTTTTCCTAGATAGCATCATTTTTTTAGAATCATGTCATATTCAACTCTACCCCAATCTTTCTTTTGAACTACCCAATCATTAATTACAATCTTAGGCATACAGTTTATATTTCCTTATATAAAAAGTAGAGTCTACCCTTATTGTGTTCCTTGTAATTAGTCTTTGATGTTGACCTTATATTTCTCTTGCATTGAGTGTAAGTCTTTTTGCAATAGAATTCTGAAACTCTGGTAGTTCATTAAATATCCATCTTTTTTGGTTCAGGATTATGCTTAACTTTGCTAGATATGATTTTTTTTTTTTGGTCACAACTCTAGTTGTTTTGTTCTTTGATACACAGTGTTCTAAGACCTACACTCTTTTAGTGGAGACACTACTAGGTCTTGTGTGATTCTAATTGTGGCTCCGCTGTATTTGAATTGGTTTTTTCTTGTTACTAATATTTTATTCTTTAGCTGAGGGTTTTGAAATTTAGCTATGATATTCCTGTAGGTTTTTCTCATAGGATCTCTTTCAAGTAATCAGTGGATTTTTTCCTATTTCTACTTTCCCCTCTTGTTCTAACACTTCAAGACAATTTTCTTTAATTATTTCTTGTATTACCGTATCAAGATTCTTTTTTTTGATCATAGCTTTCAGGTAGTCCGATGATTTTTATGTTTTCTCTTCTTGATCTGTTCTCCAGATCAGTTGTTGTTCTTATGAGATGTTTCATATTCTCTTTTTATTCTTTGTATTGTGTTTTATCATTTCTTGATCTCTTATAATTTTGCTGCTTTCCTTTTGCCCAACTCTAACTTTCAGGGTGATTCTAGATCTTAAGACTCTAGATCTCCTTTTCCAGTTAATTAAAACTTTCTTTTCATAATCTTGTTTTTCTTGGATTATTCTTATTTTTAAAAAAAGTTTTCCTCAATCTCTCTCATTTGACTTTTAAAGTCTTTTTTAAGTTCTTCTATGAATTCTGGGCAGATAATTATTTGATGTTACTCTTTCCAATAGGAGACACTTATTTTTTGCTTCAGTATCCTCCTCTGAAGACAAACTGCCCTCTTCTCTATTCCCATAGTAACTTTCTATGGTTGAGTTCTTTCTCCTTTGCTTGCTCATTTTTAAAAATTATTATTGTAATACCCTCTAGTTGTAGGGTATGGAGGATAGTACCTCTGGCCTCAGATTCTCCTTCAGTTGTCCCCTTTGCCCTGGAACCAAAACCAGGAACTCCACCCTCCTGTAATGCCTACAACCAGCCCAAACCCACTGCTTCTGCATTCACTGGCTTGTGCTGGTTCCTTCTTGCCTACGGCCACCTCTCAGCAGTTTGACTTGGTGTCCCTTATCAGTAGAGGTTCCCTCAATCTTCCTCAGCTCCGATGCCTACTCTCCTCACTGTCCTGGAAGTGACTGTGGCTGGGGCCAATGCTATCTCCCAAACCGGGTAACCCCAGGGCTCATGGCTTGTTGTTCCTGTGGAACTAACCTAGAGGTGTGTATTCACAGAGCCCAAACTTTAGTCCTTCTCCAGTTGTCCTAGGAGGCCCATTGTTCTGCCCTGAGGCACCATTTTGTCTTATAAGGGGAGGGGAATCTGGAGAGCTTGAAATTTTATAACTTACTCTGCCATCTTCCCAGAATCCTCCACCAATACTTTTTCTATTACTATTGATATTGAGTCTAAATTTTTTTAAATGGAATTCACTTCATAGGAAGACTACTGCATAGTTGAGAAATGTTCTTTTTTTTCTTTTACATTTTTTTACCTTTACATTACATTTACATTAATTTAAGCATTATAATTTTTTCCTTTTACATTTAAACAGATTTAGATTTTTTTATCCTATTGTGGAAACAGTACAACCTGCAAGTTCATAGGGTAATAGTTGCCTGTGATTACAAACCCCAAGTATTTTTTTACCTTGCTATTTTTCTAATAGGCACTAAGTGGTGCAGTAGATAGAGTTCTGGTCCTGGAATTAGGAAGACTTCTATAGTTCAAATTGAGCCTCAGACATTTACTGGCTGTGTGACCATGGGCAAATCACTTAACCCTGTTTGCCTCAGTTCCCCATCTGTAAAATGAGCTGGAGAAGGAAATAGCAAACCATTCTAGCATCTTTACCAAAAAAACCTCAAAGAGGGTCACAAAAAGTTGGACATGACTGGAAAACAAATTTTTTTCTAACTGGGTGTGTTTTTTCTTTCAGGTGAGTTTGCAGTTCCATTTGGATTACCTTTGTAGTAGCAGAGACCCATCGGTGGAAACTTTAGGGTAGCCTTTGGAATAACATTCCAGAGAAAATGTGCAGGGACCTCCAGAGGAGTTTTGATGTTCTTTGTATAGAATAGATGTGCTTCAGAATATTTTGTCCAGATAGATGACCCTATGTACTGACTGCATCATAGAAAAGACTTCACCCAGGAAAATGTTCTCATAGATAGTGAGGGTCTGGCATCTATTTGAGCCCAGGTACTAAATTCCTATGAAGATAGTAACATATGGTTTGGAAAGTCCTATGTGAACCATAGATCTTGGCTGGGACAAAAATTTAGTGGGGAAAGGGTATTCAGTCATTTTAGTTATGTCCAACTCTTCATGACCCCATTTGGGATTTTCTTGGCAAAAATGTTGAAGAGAGTTGCCATTTCCTTCTCCAGCTCATTTAACAGAGGAGAAAATTGAGGGAAACAAGGTTAAGTGACTTACCCAGGGTCACACAGCTAGTAAGAGTCTGAGGCCATATTTGAACTCAGGTTTTCCTAATTTCAAGCCTAATGCTCTATTCACTGAGCCACTTAGCTATTCTTGGGGTGAAGAATATTCTTGTTTTTTCTTTTTTTATTGTTTGTGGTTTGAGGAAGGCCATTTGAGCAACAAGTCAGAAACAGTTGAGTACTAAGCAAGCTGTAACCTCTAGTAAACTTTGTGAAATATATTTTGTTTGTTGAATCTGCACAATTGTGTATTTGGAGATGATTATGATTTTCATTTGTATATATGGGACTAAGACTATGCCACATTGACTGTTTTGAAGTTTCTTCTTTGGCAACAGGGAAGCAAGTCCCCAGATCCCAGAGGACTGTTGTGGATTAGAGATGTGGACAATGTGTGCAATATGCACCCCTATCTCTCTGCCAGAGACAACATATTTTGGCTCATACCTATACTACCTAGGATAGCTAGGTAGCACGGTGGACACTGGACATGGAATCAGGAAGACTCATAGACTCTTCATGAGTTCAAATTTGATCTTAGACACTTACTAACCATATGACCCTGGGAAATCACTTAACACTGTTTGCCTTAGTTTCCTCCTCTGTTAAATGACCTGGAGAAGAAAATGGCAGAGTACTCCAGTATCTTTGCCCCCTCAAAAAAACAAATGGAGTCACAAAGAGTCAGACATGACTGAAACAACTGAATAACAACAACTAGATTATTTAAGGTGGCATCACCTACCCAGAAAATGCTAGGTGACTTGATTCCTGGAAACTGAACTAGTACCTGTGTGGACATCCTATGTTGGCCTACCAAAGGGTTGGGAGCATACTTTTTCAATTGGCTGCATAGCCAGAACTGTCTGAATCTTTAAGACTACCTGACTTAATACCATCCAGGATTTTTCCTATATTCATATCTGAGGGTAAAGGACTCTTACTCACAGATATTTCATATCATGTTGTAAGGAAGAGAAATCTACCTCTTTCTGCCCTCCTTAAACTATATGGTCCCACAAAATGGGTCTGGAATTTTGTCCTTTTCCTTCATTTCTTCTATTCTTCTATATTTCTTCTATCCTAGGTGCATAGACTTGAGTCTCCATGCTGTAGGGATCCAGGAGTCCAAGAATCCAGGTCAAATGGAACAGCCCACCTAGCAACAAAACCCTAGAAATCGAGAGTCCAAAACAGGACTGTGATTCTGACCCTTTCATTCCCAGAAATACAGATAATAGGGAAAGTAGGTGAATTATGTGCCCAAAAGTATGTGAGAAATTAATTAATTCTCTCTTATATTTAACAACTAATAATTTTATTAGGACCAAGATTTTTGCCCTTTTCTCCTTCCTCATTTAGAAACCAACCAGTGTGGAAACTCATTCTTAGAGATTTACCCAGGTCAAGATCTAATCAGACAGTAAAAGAAATTCCTAGTTTAGGCTAATGGGTATATTTAGACTCATGTTTGCTCAGACAGGGTCAGGAAAATGTTGATTCTCTCTTTTGTCAGACAAGTGATATGAAAATTGATGTCTCTCTGACCAGGATTTGGGGGACTCACGTTACATGCCTTCATTGTTATATAGCCTAGCCTCTCATTGTAATATCCATTCTCTCATTAATTGTGAACCAATCAGGGTTGATTCCCATTCTGGGAACACCTACTCTTTGAAGAGTATATAAACTTTGAACCCATGCCACAGTTGTCTTTGGTCTATGAGAGACAGTCAAATAACCATCCTTTTATTAATAAATGTGGTGGCCTAATTAATAAAAATATTAAATTACTCAGAAACTATGTGTCTCAAAACTGTTTAATTGCCACAAGTATTGAGGGAAATGTTTGTATGTCAGTTTTTGCTTTATCTTTGAAGCAAACATTCCTTCGTAAAAGTTGTATTTCATTTGAAATGGTTAAATGCAAGGAGGGTGCTAGTTACCTGGCCCCTAATATATAGAGAACACAAATGATGTGGGCTGGAGCTGATGCCAAAGAAGAGAAAACCTCTGACCCTTTCAATGTACTAGGAAACCCTGAGAGAGCTTAACAGGTAACACAGCAGGCCCTCTGAGAGGGGAGCCAAAGCAACTAACTATATTACACACATGTAACAGATATGTAGGGTACATGGGTAAATGTTTAACAACAAATCCTCTGGGGGAGGGGGAAACGTATACATGATACATTTTAAAGTTTTATTGATATTATTGACATTTTCTTAAGACTAGATAATCAACAAAATGTTAAACTAAGTCCTGACTGATTTGTTGCATTTACTGATTTCTGAGGTACTCTGAGTGGCTCAAGTATGTCCTTGAAGATCTGTCTTATAGCGAAAGGATTACATTTCTCAAGATGCCTGGACCTATATGGCGTAAGTGTCCATTTGAGAGATAGTAATACTAGCTCACATTTACATAGACATTTGAGGTTTTCACAGCACTTCACATAAATTATTATATTTTATCCCCCAACTCTTTGAGCTACATGCTATGGTTATCCTCAGTTTAAAAATGAGGAACCAAAGGCTGAGAGCAATTAAATGACTTGCCTAAGATCACACAGCTAGTTGTGGTTGTTGTGTTTGTTTTTTGTTCTGGAAGAGAACCATGACATCAGGGAAATGATGACATGACTTGCGGTTGACTTTGATTTGAGTGAGGGAGGACCGTGCAAGGTCACCAGCCTCACTTGCTTCTGTAGAGCCAGCTGGATCCAGTGACCAGTGATTCATTAGGATGACTGGAGGGAGACCCTGACCGTTTTAGGCTAACACCTTTGCGGGTACTCACTTAGAGTGAGGTAATGACCATTCAGTGAATAGGCCTCTTTAAGAAGTAGTCAAGAGATGGCCCTTTTAATTAGAAAAAGAAAAAAAAAATCAAGGTGAGAGGGCAAAACCTTCAGGGTTGCTGTTCCAAAGAGAAACAGTTACCATTGAAATTCAGTGTAAGTCAAGGCTAAAACTGCCATGAAGTGGAGCTTGAGAAGGGACCTATCCAATCTATGGGCTTCACAGTGATCTGGAAGAAAAAGAAAGAAAGGAGGAAAGAAAGAAAAAAAGAAAAAAAGGAAGAAAGAAAAAGAAAGGAAGAAACAAAGAGAGAAACAAGAAACAAAGAAAGAGAAAGAAAGACACAGCTAGTACTTGTCTGAAGCAGTATTCATGCTTAAGCCCTCTTGATACTATGTTAATAATGGACAGTCATTCGTTACTCAATACTATCTCACAAAAGAACCAGAACTACACTTTCCATGAGCTCATTTGCTCATGGCACAGCTACTGACTGGTAGAGAGGACTTAAGGGTTGTGGGGAAATAAAAATGACTAAAATGTGTGGATCCAAATGGAACTTTGTAGTTCCATCTCTAAGGCCACAGAGCAAGGAGAGGCATTCTTGGCTGTGCTAAGACAAACTTACATCCAAGTAGAGATGGAGAACTGCCTTCAGTGATGTTTCCCATCTCTAACCCTAATTGCAGAGACAGTTTGCCCAAGTGTTTCCTGTCAAAGGCATGTGTCTTTGGAGTCCCTAAAATTACTTCAGGAAGAAGACAGACCATACCCTAGAAACAAGATAACTAGACATGTTTCCTAGGGCTTTTAAATTTGAATGGAGGCATAAGTGAGCCAGACAGACTTATTTATTACAGAGAAAGCCAAAATATGAATCTAGCAAATGAATTAAGAGATTTAGATCTTATGAATTACTGCAGGATCCAAGAAGGGAACTGAAGAAATTTGGCTTTGAATGATGGCAGACATCAGAGCTTTCAGACATTTGGGGGCCTCTTATAGAGAGGAAAGATTAGATTTTTTTCTACCTGGCTCCAAAGAACAGATCTAAACAATAGAGATAGAATGCTGTGAAGCTGATTTTGATTTCAAGTGCAGAGAGACTCCTAACATTGGAATTGTCTGAGGGTTTCCTGGGATGCCTAATAGGACATCTTAAATTGGCTATCAGAAAGTCACTCATCAAGGATGATAGAAGGGATCCTTCCTCAAGTACAAGTTGTACTCGGGTCCTTTCCAATTCAGAGGTTCTATGACTCTATCCCAGATAATCTATTTCCTAGTCTAGTATTTTTCCCATTACAGTATGCTGCTCTCCTTTGGCCTGAAACAAAGGACCAAATCTCGAGTTATGATAATTTCATGAATCAATGGAACTCATGGAGGAGAAAAATATTAGGAAAGGAGAGTCCTAGATAAAATCACCATCCTGCTAGACAAAGGCAAACCCTGTCACTTCAAACTCATGGTGACCATGGTCTGTTTGCGTGACTTGGCTCTGGCTATGCCTAAGTCTGGAATGTTCTGCCCCTTCACATTTAAATCTTGGTTTCCCTGGCTTCCCTTCAGGACTCAATTCAAGTCTCACCTTCTGCAGGAAGCCTTTCTCCCAAATGCTTGCCTTGCCTTCTCAGATAGCCTTCCATCTGTACCAGAGATTCTTAACCTTTTTTGTCTTGTGTCATTTTTGTGCCCATGAGATCTGGTGAAGTCCATGGATCCTTTCACAGTATAATGTTCTTAAATAATTGAAGGAAATGCCGAATTTCAGTTAGAAGTCAAGAAAATAAATATGTCATTTCTCTCCCCTACAAATTTATGAGTGCCCTGAAATCTATTCACAGACTTCTTGGAGTCTGTATTTAATGTTTAAAATATATGCATATTCCTTTATCAACCCAATGGTTTACCTGTTGTCTCCCCCATTTAAATGTATGCTACCGGAGGGCAGGGACCATGTTTTACCATTTTTTGTAGCTAAAAACTTAGCAAAGTGCCTGGAACATAGTAAGCTCTTAATAAATACTTGTTGACTGACTGACTAACCTTGCATCCTGGGCATGCACAGGAGATGATTCTAAGGTGGGACTGAGAGGCTTTCTATGGCTGTCCCTAGGGTCAGCTCTTCCAAACCCAGAAAGAGTTTTACAAGCTCCCTGTGAGGTTTATTTTGGAGATATAATAATCTCCTACTCTCTGCAGGCTCATAAATCACAGAAATATTCAAACAAGTAACTGAGCCCACTGCTGGGATTTCAGTTTGGAAACTAGAAGAATATTGTGGAGCCAAAGAGAAAGTCACAGGTTTAAGCTCCAGAGGGAGCAATCCAGTCTTTTAAGACCACTGCCTGCCCATCACCTTAGTAGCACACAAAAACCTTCCCCTGGGAGTCGAAAGATGAATGCCCTTCTCATGAGACTAAAGAAGAGAGAGCCAGCCTCAGTGAGTTCTCTGTACAGGATGGCCCCTTTCAAAAGGCTTTCCAGCGACAGATTCAATTTTGTTCCCCCTCCAGCTTTAGGGAGAAAATGAGGGACACAGACCCCTCCCAAATTTCACAGGCTACAACTGACCCCACTTTTCAGGATTAGAAGAGAGTAGCTAGAATATAAGGTTATACATTATTCTATACAGAGACTACTATCCCTTCTACTCTAAGAAGAATTACTGGATAAGGGGGATGAGTAAAAAACTTGAGCTAGTTAAAAGAATCATTTTCCTTAAAGATCTAGCAAGCTACATAAAGCTTTGAAAGTGACCCTCAGTCCTTAAAGTCCATGTCAGCAAAGTATTAGCTCTGGAATGTTCTATCAAACTGAAAAAACATCAAGAAAAATCCTGTCAACTGACCGTGTTGTTGTCTTTCAAGGGTCAGCCTAGCTATGAACAGAGGGATTCATCACCACAAGCATGGCCATTACATGATGAAATGTTTTGACACAGTTTGAGGTAGAGAAAAGAGCAGTAGCTCTCAATTGAGGAGTCATGATTTGAAATACAGATCCACTCTGTGACCTTAGCCATTTTCATTTTTTTGGCCTCAGTTTGCTTCTTTGTTAAAGGAAGTTGCAAATATACTGAAATATTCACAACAGTACTTTTTATGAGAGAAGAGAACTAGATAAAAGGAAAGGTTGCCAACTGGGCAAAAATTAAACAAATTGTGGTACATGCATGTAAAGAAAAGCTATTGCACCATAAGAAATGAGAAACTTGAAGCATTCAGAGAAACATGGGAAGATTTATACAAACTAATGACAAGTGAAGTAAGCAGAATCAGGAAAACAGTATGACCCCAATAATGGAAATTTAAAGTATAATAAAAGCCAATATCATGTAATTATAAAGACTAATCTCGTACAGAGATAAGAGAATATTCCACTTTCCTTTTGTTGAAGTGTGGGACTATTTGGATGCATAGGGGAAAGGGGAAAGCAATAATATATCTAGAAATTATTGTGACTTTAAAAAACAAGGTATCAAGGGGATTAGATGAAATGATCTCTAAGGTCCTTTCCAGTTCCATGAATCTAAGGATTCACACTGATGAAATCAGAGAGCTTTCAAAGTATCAAGACCACTTCACCTTTAAGACCCGACTTTTATGCCTTTTAAGGAAGTATATGACTGAAGAAAGGTCAGCTTTGGCTATATCTTCCCAAAGTTCATTACTTTCAATGAACAGAGTTAAATGTAACACTGATTTTCAACCATTGTGCTGTGGGTCATGAGATAATTACTACCAAAAGAGTAAGGTCCTCCACACTATGCTCCAAAACTCTAGTGTTCTGTGCAGGAGAGAGATATCAAGATTCTGTGGAATGAGAATTAAACTTGGGAGTCAGAGGCACTGGGTTCAAATTCCAGTTTTGCTGTTTCCTGTCTGTTACTTATATGTTGTCTAACAAGGTAAGACATACGTTCATACATTCCTTGAGGGAAAATATTTGTCTTTGTATCTCCAGTACCTATCACAGTGCCTTGTATAGAGTAGGCACTTGATAAATGTTTGTTGATTGATTATATGACCTGATGGAAGTCAAAAACTCTTGGGGCCCCAATTTCTTCATCTCTAAAACAATAGAATTTAATTTTATGATCATTTATGTGCTTTCCCATTCCTTTTGATCCTTTCACATATGTAGAAAGTGGCAGAACCACACTCAGGTCTTCTGTTTCTTCTACCCTTTCCACTCTATCACTCAAATACTCAAATGGATCTGTAATTGCACTGATTTGGGAGGTGCAGTGACACAAACTGCAAGCTATCTATGCTTCTGCATCCTGTGTGACTGTTGTCCCTATCTTCATTCTCCCAAAAATTACCACAAAACACCCATCTAATACCCTGGAGGCCTTTCTTACTTTCTTCTGAAATAGCAAGGGTACCAGGGAAGCATTTTAGCTGCCCACTCTCTTCCCTTGTTCTTACCATTTAATCAGCCCATCTTCCCTTCCTACCATACAATTCCTTAATGATAACCTTTATTCCTGCTCTTCTTTGGGATTCTTCACTAGTTATACTCATGCCCACCATGAGCCTCTACGTTGTTCTACATAAAATTCTCATTGTTTGCTCTCCAGTGGCAGTGGGGTTCCATGTTTCATTGATATATAATAACATAAGCAAAATGTTAGCATTGAAAAGATGGGCCTTTGCCATCATGCAAAGTTTGGAGTGAGTTAAAGAACTTTGCAATTTTCCATAAGCAATCCAGAGAATTCTTCTTATCAACTCTAGACCTAGGTCATTTGTGTATCTATACTCTGCATACTATTGCACAAGCTCTTTAGGGTCTAGATCTGAATACATGTTGAAATTTAGGCACCAGGCACAGTTTATCCATGTGAGTTTTCCTGTTTGGATGGACAAACTTCTTTGAGTCATTACAGATCTCATCTTAGCAGAGTAATAGTGGATAAAAATAGTAGTCCCTAAATGGATAGCACATTTGCAAAGTTCTTCCTGTATTTGATTTGATCCTTGTCGACCTTTTATCTTCACAACTCTGTGAGCTACATATATCCCCTGTCTCATAGAGGAGAAAAGTGAAGCCCACAAATCCAAGTGACTTGCCTATGGTTATATAATATGAGTGTTCTCTAGCCCCCCACTCCTTGTCATAATGCTTTGTCTCTCGGGAGCTGGCAGAGATAGCCTCTGAAGCACTTTTTATACTCCCAAGAAATACTTCCCTTGGGTATATATAATAAACAATAGGTTTTCCTGAATATAACCCAGGAGCATAAATAATAAATATGAGAGAAGGGGTGGAGTCAAATAAAAGACAGGTTTACTAGGCTCCAAACACAGACAAGAGAATTTCTTATCTATTCTCCATTATCCATAGCCTTCTGCATGAAGCAGAGGTAATAAAAGGCAGCTGGGAGATCATCAATAAATACCAACCTACACAAAGAATCATTCTCCCATTTATAGAAAATCTTCATGCAATTCATGGCAGCTAGGCAGTATAATATATAAAGAATGGGCCTTGAAATCAAGAAGACATGAGTTCAAATCCTCACTCAGTCACTCCCTAGCTGGGTGACCCTGAGCTAAGCAAATCACTTAACCTCTTTGCACATGAGTTTTCTTATCAGTAAAATGAATTAATAATAGACCCCCTTCCCAGGGTTGTTGTAAGAGTCAAGTGAGTTAATATATGTATGTAATGGTAATTTAAATGGAAAGATCTTTCCCATTCATTAATAGGCCCATGTGACCTGCTTAAATCACATAGAAGCCTAAGTCACATGTGGTGGTAGGAACTTGCTGAGCAAGTAGAACAGGAAGGATAGAGCAGAGCTGAGAGGAAGTTGATCAGACTAGTCAGAGCTGGGAAACAAGTGCAGGCAAACAAGCATAGCTAGAGTCATGAGTGTTTGTTTGTGGTAAGGCCCCAGCAAGGGGGTGGGGATCTGGGCTGGGGTGGGGGATGGGGAGGTGAGTTGGGGGGAGGGGTGTAGCAGGAAATGACTTGGGAATGGCTTTGTCTCCTGCAGTGCTAATGTATATTGACTTCTTGGTTACTATGATGGATTTAGCTTTCTCGTGTTGGGATTAGGCTTTTTGGTGTCTGAATAAATATGGAGTCAAGATGGTGTAGTAGAAGGACAGACCTGCTGTAGCTCTTCCCACATAGCCCATAAAATACCTGTAAAAAATGACTCTAAACAAATTCCAGAGCAACAGAAACCACAAAACAATAGAGTGAAAGGTATTTCCAGTTCAAGGCAGCCTGGAAGGCCAACAGGAAAGGTATATCTCAACAGGCTCAGAGTAGAGTGCAGCCCAGCCTTGGCCGCATGACACATCTTGGACAGGACTGAAGCAGACTTCAGGATGTGGAATCACAGGTAGCAGCTGCAGTTCCCAGATTTCTTAACTCACAAATGCCAAAGACAGCTTCAAAGGTCAGTGAGAAAGCTCTTGCACCTGGGTGAGAAGGGATCATGGTCTGGCCCTAGCCCTGGGCCCAGGGCAATGGCAGCCACTGTGGCACCATCCATTTTTGGAGCCCTCAGACTAAAGACCCTGGAGAAATCACGCACCTGATCTGGGTCTCAGTCCTGAGTGGCAGCCCCGTGGTGAGGAAGAGCACTGGTGTGGTGGAGTTGTTGGAGGCTCTGGAAAGGGAACCCTACTCACAGATCCTGAGGAGAAAAACTTGTGGCTGCTTCCAGACCAGACCATAGTCCAGGGAGAGAAGTAAACACCTCTCCCTTGATTGTTCCACCTTGGAGGAACTGAGAACTTACAGGACCCTAGAGTATACCCTACACTTGACAAAGGACTCAAAAGTCAAGTAACAAGTTGGGAAAATGCCCAAAAAAGAGGAAAAAATAAGACTATAGAAGGTTATTATTATTATTTTTTTTTAGTGAACAAGTATTTTCTTCCATCCTTTCAGATGAGGAAGAACAAAACATACCATCAGAGGAATACTTAAAAGTCAAGGCTTCTGCATCCAAATCCCCCCCTCCCAAAAAAACATACAATGGTCTCAGGCCATGGAAGAGCTCAAAAAGGATTTTGAAAATGAAGTAAGAGAAGTAGAGGAAAAATTGGGAAGAGAAATGAAAGCAATGCAAGAAAATCATGAAAAGCAAGTCAACAGCTTGCTTAAGAAAATCCAAAAAAATGCTGAAGAAAATAGCACCTTGAAAAATAGACTAACTCAAATGGCAAAGAGGTATAAAAAGCCAATGAGGAGAAGAATGCTTTAAAAAGCAGAATTAGTCAAATGGAAAAGGAGACTCAAAAGCTTACTGAAGAAAATAGTTCTTTAAAAATTAGAATGGAGCAGATAGAAGCTAATGACTTTATGAGAAACCAAGACATTACAAACAAAACCAAAAGAATGAAAAAATGGAAGACAATGTGAAATATCTCACTGGAAAAACAACTGACCTGGAAAATAGATCCAGGAGAGACAATTTAAAAATTATGGGACTACCTGAAAGACATGATCAAAAAAAGAGCCTAGACATCATCTTTTCGTGAAATTATCAAGGAAAATTGCCTTGATGTTCTAGAACGAGAGGGCAAAATAAATATTGAGAGAATCCACTGATCACCTCCTGAAAGATATCCAAAAAGAAAAACTTCTAGGAATGTTGTAGCCAAATTCCAGAGTTCCCAGGTCAAGGAGAAAATATCTCAAGCAGCCAGAAAGAAACAATTCAAGTACTGTGGAAATACAATCAGGATACCACAAGATCTAGCACCTTCTGCATTAAAGGATCATCCTCAGGGCTTGGAATATGATATTCCAGAAATCAAAGGAACTAGGAAGAAAACCAAGAATCACCTACACTGAGTAGAATACTTCAGGGGGAAAAAAATGGTCATTCAATGAAATAGAGAACTTTCAAGTATTCTTGATGAAAACACCAGAGCCGAATAGAAAATTTGATTTTCAAACACAAGAATCAAGAGAAGTATGGAAAAATAAACAGGAAAGAAAAAACATAAGGGACTTTCTAAAGTTGAACTGTCTACATTCCTACATGGAAAGATAATATCTGTAACTATTTAAGCTTTTCTCAGTATTTGGGTAGTTTGAGGGATTTTATATATTTATATATATACACACACACACACACACACACACACACATATATATATATATATATAATTATATATATATATGTTTTATATCTATATAAATGAGGCAAGAAAAAGCTTTTTCAATGGAGGGGAAATGGGGGGAGGTGAGAGAGAAAAAGTGAAGCTTACTCTCATCACATTTGGCTTAAGGAGGGAATAACATGCACACTCAATTTGGTATGAAAATCTATCTTACACTACAGGAAAGTAGAGAAAAAGAGGATAAGTGGGATGTGGGAGGGAATGATAGAAGGGAGGGCAAATGGAGGAGGGAGTAATTAGAAGTAAACCTGTTTAGGGAGGTACAAGGTCAAAAGAGAGAATAGAATAAATGGGGGGCAGGATAGGATGAAGGGAAATATAGTTAGTCTTTGACTATTATGGAAGTCTTTTGCATAACTACACATGTATAGCCTACATTGAATTGCTTACTTTCTTAATGGAGATGGGTGGAGAGGGAGGAAGGGAGAGAAGTTGGAACTCAAAGTTTTAGGAACAAATGTTGAAAATTGTTTTTTCATGCAACTGGGAAATAAGAAATATAGGTAATGGGGAATAGGAATCTATCTTGCCCTATAAGAAAAGAGAAGATGGGGATAAGGGAAGGGAGGGGTGTAATAGAAGGGAGAGCAGATTGGGGGAAGGGGTAATAAGAATGCACAGTGTCCTGAATTGGGGGGAGGAGAGAGATGGGGAGAAAATTTGGAACTCAAAATCTTGTGGAAATGAATGTTGAAAATTAAAAATAAATTACTTAATTTAAAAAAAAGAATTGGCCGGAGTGTGTAGGAGAGGCTAGATTTTATAAACAGTTGGTTACCATGTTATGCGTAAAAGCAGAGATGAGCTGCTGAAATAAAAAATTCAGATGGAAAACGTTAGCTAGTTTGCATGGGAATTCTCAGCATTTGGGCTGTCCTTTAAAAGAGCAAGCTGAGGTGTCTCAAGTGGAAGAAAAGGCTGTTCGTTTAGCTAAGAAGAAGTGGAAGGCTGGCAAAAGAAATGTCCATACAACGCTTGTACAAACTATTTGCCATGATGACAACTACCTGGAGAGTGTGTGGGTGGAAAATGTAACAAAGTTAGAGCTGAAAAATAAAACAATGTTACAGAGGAACACTTCTCAGGCCAAAGCTCATCCCACAACTGAGGCAAAAACAGGAGAACCAAATAGGGAATGTAGTGTTTAGGGAGATAATTGAAAATTTTATTTAGCAGCAAGTAGCTGTGGAAGAAGAGATCTTCATTGCTTACCCCAAGATTTTGGGCCCCATTCTTTCAAGGGGGGAATAATGGGGTGCTTGTGCTCAAGCCCCACCTTAAGATATTACTTTTTGAGCTTATTTTACATGACCCCTGTTATGTTGTTGTAACTCTCTGTTGATACCTGTTACCTAAGATACTATTTTATATGCCTATTTTCTGTTACCCTTGCTACAATTCTATTGATACCAGTTGCTCCACAAACCTATGTAATGAATATGAAAGCTCTTGGGGTCAAATGTAATGGCAATTTAATTGGGAAGATCTTTCCCATTCATTAATAGGCCCGTGTGACCTGTTTAAATCACATGGAAGCTTAAGTCACATGTGATGGTAGAAGCTAGCTGAGCAAGTAGAACAGGAAGGGTGGAACAGAGCTGAGAGGAAGTTAGTCAGGCTAGTCAGAGTTTGGAAGGACAGAGAAAATAAGGTACATCTAGGCTTGTGAGTGTTTGTTTGTGGGAAGACCCCAGCAGTGGCAAGGGGGAGGTGGTAAAAGGGGGGGTGGAGGATGGAATGTCTTCATCCCCTGTAGTGTTAATGTGTAGTGACTTCTTGGTTACTATGACATATTTGGCTTTCTGCTGTTGAGATTTGGCTTTCTGGTGTTTGAATACATGTTTTTCATTTGCCTTCTATATGGGAGTCTGTTATACTTTGTGATTCAGAACTCTGCTGTCATATTCAAAATCGCCCACCGTGCTATGAATATAGCTTAGGTGATATGATGTAATATACACTGTAAATTTTAAAGAGCTAGATAAATGCTAGTTATTAAATAATTAAATTAAATTAAAAATTAAATAATTTGTAGTAATTAAATAGTTATAATTATTAAATCATCTGTATTTGAATTAAGAGAATTCTCAAAGAGGGTGTTAGCAGGGGGAAAGTAGGCTTTCACAAGAACTATTTAACAATGGATTACACCTTTTATCATTTCACAATTATGTGAAAGACACAGAAAATATAAGATACCTTTATGCTTAATATTTGTTGATTGTGAAAAAATCACTTGATTTAATAGGACAAAAATCCACTTTGCAGGTTATATGACATCCATATTATCAAAATAATGCAATATTCCTAGGAAAAGAGATGAAATACTAGAAAACATGTAGTATTACACTTATGAGTGTTAAAATTGGAAGGCACAGGGGTACCTAGGTGATTCAGTGGATGGGGCACTAGCCCTGGAGTCAGCAGGACCCAAGTTCATGTCTAGCCTCAGACACTTGACAAATACTAGCTATGTGACCCTGGGCAAATCACTTAACCCCAGATGCCTCACAGAAAAATACTGGAAGACACAAGATGACAAATTAGGGGCAATCACACCTCCCAACATTCCCCTCCAAATTACTTTAAAATAATGCCTCAAATAAATTTTTGGAGCAGCAGAGCCAAAAAATATTCAGGGTAAGATATTTTTCCAGCTTAAGAAAACTTAAGAGGTAGACACGAAAAGTCTGTAACACTGGGGCGTGGTCTGGTTCAGGTCTAGTGTCCAGAGTCCACAAATGTGGTGGCAGCAACCGCAGCAGCAGCTTCAGGAGCTTTCAGCCAAGAGATTATGAGGAGCTCAGGCAAGAGAGAGGTTCCATGGAACCCCATGTTGTCACTGAGTATAGCTAATGCTGATTAGCAGCTTTATTGCCTATACATTGTTCTGGGTCACACTGCAGTTCTATGGCAGAGAAGAGCACTAGGGGGTCAGTCACAAGGAATCAGGGGTCATTGTTATGGTACCAAAGCAAAGTGCTAGAGTGTGCAGCTGCAGGGGATCAGGGACCCTTCCTTGATAAAGACCAGAGTGAAGACCAGGAAGGCAGTGACCACACTTCTCCAGGATCATGCCACCTTGGAAGTACCAAAAATTATACACCTCCAAAACTAGCTCTGAAAACAACAGAAAAAAAAAGGCCTGAAGCTTGGCACCATGCCTCCCCACTTCTAGGTGAGCAGAGCCCAACTTTAGTATAAAGTTAAAAATCAAAAAATAGGCTGGAAAAATGAGCAAACAACAAAAAAAGAATTTGACCCAAAAAAGCTACTAAAGTGGCAGGGAAGGACAAGACATAAACTCAGAAGAAGAAATATGAAAACAGCTACCAAAAAAACCTCAAAGAAAAATGTTAATTGGGCTGAGTCCAACAATAATTCCTAAAAACAGTAAAGAAAGAGATAAACGTGGGAGAGGAAAAACTGGGAAAAGAAATGAGACCATTGCAAGAAAATTATGAAAAGAGAGTCAAGAACTTGATAAGAGAGAAAAAAAAGTACTGAAGAAAATAATACTTTAAAAAAAACAAAATTGGCATTATGGTAAAAGAGGCACAAAACTTCACTGAAGAAAAGACCTCTTTAAAAAGCAAAATTGGCCAAATGGCAAAAAGAGGCACAAAATCTCACTGAAGAAAATAATTCCTCAAAAATTAGGATTGGAAAAGTGAAAGCTAGTAGCTCCATGAGGCATCAAAAAACAATAGAAGTCAAAAGAATGAAAAAATACAAGAAAATGTGAAATATCTCATCAGGAAAACAACTGACCTGGAAAACAGATCAAAGAGAGATAATTTAAGAAATGTTGGACTGCTTGAAAGCCATGATCAAAGAAAGAGCTTGTACATCATATTTCAAGAAATTATCAAGGAAAACTGCCCTGACATCTTAGGTCCTGAGGGTAAAATTGAAATTAAAGGAATCCACTGCTTACCTTCTGAAAGACATCCCAAAATGAAAATTCTCAGGCATGCTATAGCCAAATCCCAGAGGTCTCCAGTTAAAGAGAAAATACTTCAGGCAGCCAAGAAGAAATAACTCAAATTTCATGGAGCCATAGTCAGGATCATATAGTGACTTCCATGTTAATTGAGTGAAGGATTTGGAATATGATATTGCAGGAAGGCAAAAGATCTAGGATTACAACCAAGAATCAACTACTCAGCAAAACTGAATATAATATGATAAGAGAAAAATGTATATTTAATGGAATAAAGGAATTTTAACTATTACTTATAAAAAGGTCAGCACTAAATAGAAAATATGACATTCAAACAGAAGGCTGAAGAAAAGCATAAAAAGTAAATATGAAAGAGTAATCATAAGGGACTTAATAAACTTAAACTGTCTATATTTTTATATGGGAAGATGATATATGTAATTCCTAAGACCTTGTCATTATTAGGGCAGTTAAAAGGAGTTTATATAGATAGAGGGCATGAATGTGTCAATTTAGTTGGAATGATCTCTAAAATAATGAAGGAGAAAGAAAGAGAAATGCACTGGGAGAAGTAGGAAGGGAGTGGTAGAAGGGAGAAAATTTTTCTCACATGAAAAAGATGGGTAAGGGATAACTTTTACAATGAAAGAGAAAATGGAGGTGGGGTAGCAGGCATTGCTTGAACCTCCCTCTCATCAGAAATGGTTCAAAGAAGGAAGACTATATATACACACTCAACTGTGTACAGAAATATAACTTACCCACTAGGGAAATAGGAGGGAAAGGTGTAGGGCCAATGAGATATTCACAGTGCCTCCATCAGCTATGAATAGGCCAGCACAGTTCTTAATCACAAAATGTAACAGACTCTCCCTGTGGAAGACAGAACCAAAACATTTTTCAGACACCAGAAAGCCAAACCCCAACACCAGAAAACTAAATCCATCATAGCAACAAAGAAATCCATCATAGTAACCAAGAAGTCTATAAACATTATCAGGCCTTCCCACAAACAGGCTTCCCTAAGCAAAATGCCCTTCTCTCCCTCACACCCAGCTGCCTGCTCTTTCTCTGTCCTCATCTCTCACTGCCCTGACTCACTTCCTGCTCCACCCCTTCCTGCTCCACTCATTCAGCAAACTCCTTCCATCAGAGATTTCATGTGACTCAGACTTCCATGTGACTCAGGCAGGTCACATGGGTCTATTAATTAAAGGGAAAGATCTTCCAATTTAAATTACCATTACAGAAAGGGGAGGAAATGATTAAGGGGAGGGCAGATTAAGAGAGGCAGTAGCTAGAAGCCAAGCAGACCTTTGAGGAGGGACAGGGAGGAGACAGACAGACAGACACACACACACACACACACACACACACACACACACACACACACACAGAGAAAGGTATAAAGAAAGAACCTGAAAATAATGAGGTGGAGGGAAATACACAGTTAATAATCATAACTGTGAATGTGAATGGGTTGAGCTTACCCATAAAAGAGAAGTAGATAGCAGAATGTATTGGAAACCAGAATCCCACAATATGTCATTTACAAGAGAAACACTTGAAACAGAAACACATAACACAAAGTTAAAATAAAGGACTAGAGCAGAATCTAACATACTTCAGCCGAAAAAGGAAGGATAGCAACCATGATCTGAGACAAAGCAAAAGCAAAAATAGACTTAATTATAAGACATAATCAGGAAAACTATATTTTGTTTTAAAAAATACCATAGACAAAGAAGTAACATAAAAAAAACTTTTATAGCAAGTTTCTCTGATAAAGGCTTAATTTATGAAACACATACTGAGTACAGAACTAAGTAAAAATTTTTTAAATGTGAACCATTTCCCCAACTGATAAATGGTCAAAGGACATAAACAGAGAGTTTTCAAAAACAGAAATCAAAGCTTTCTATAGTCATATAAAAATGTTCTAAATTACAATTGGTTAGAGAAATGCAAATTAAAACAACTTTAAGGTACCACCTCACACCTATCAGAAATAACAAATACTGGAAGAGATGAGGGGAAAATAGGTGCACTCATTAACTGTTGGTAGATTAGTGAACTGGCCCAACTATTTTGGGGAACAAGTGGAGCTATCAAAGGGCTATAAATTCTATTTACCCTTTGACTCAGCTATCCCAATACTAGATCTATATCCCAAAGAGATGAAAGGTATCAAAAATATTTATATCAGCTCTTTTTGTGGTGACAAAGAATTAGAAACCTAGGGGATGCTCATCAGTTGAGAGATGACTGAACAAGTTGTGGCATATGATTGTGATGAAGCATGATTGTGCTATAAAAAATGACAAGGTTGGGCAGTTTAAAAAAAACAAACAAACATGGCAAGACCTATATGAACTCGATGCAAGGTGAAGTAAGAAGAAGCAAGACATCATTGTGGACAAAAACAACAATGTTGTAATGATGATCAACCATGAAACACTTGGCAATTCTGATCAATACAATGATGTAAGACAACTTCAAAGGACTTATGATGAAAATATGCTTTTCATCTCTACAGAGTGAACTGATGAACTCTGAATACAAATTGAAGTATAATTTTCTCACTTTCACTTTTTTTGAAATATGACTAATATTGAAATATATTATGCATGATTTTACATGTAAAACTGGTTTCTTATTTCATACCTTCACAGGGGGTAGAGGGAGGGGTGGGAAAGAGGAAAGGAGAGAATTTGAAATTTAAAAAGAAAAAAGAAAAAATGTTAAAAATAAATAATATTTTGTTTAATGGAAGGCACCTAAAAACCATATAATGTTGTAGCTGGAAGGGATCTTCGAGATCACCTACTTCAATTTCTTTATTTTATGGACAAGGAAACTGATACCCAAATAACAAAACAGACTTTTCTAATATGATACAGCAAGCTGGTAACAGGCAACATTTATTGTTGTTGAGTTATGTCAGAGATTTCACAATCACTTACCCCAAGTTATAGAGGTAATAAAGCAACACTAGAATTAGAATCTAGATTCTCTGACTCTTGTTGTTCAACCACTTCAGTTGCGCCTGATTCTTTGTGAACCCATTTGGAGTTTCTTGGCAAAGATATTGGAATGACTTCTCATTTTCTTCTCCAGATCAATTTACAGATAAGAGAGTTAAGGCAAATAAAGTATGACTTGCTCAGGGTTACACAGCTAGTAAGTATCTGAAGTTGAATTGGAACTCTTGAAAATGAGTCTTCTCCATTCTAAATGTGGTATTCTATCCACTGTGTCACCTAACTGCCAACAATAGAGGGTGAGTATTCTAGTTCCTAGGTCTTTGTACTTTCCATTGTAGCAGCAAGCACCCTGAAACATGCAGGATGGCCTGCTAGCACAGTTTTTTGATCTGCTACTAAAAAGAAGACAACTTTTGAGGGGTCAACAATCTTCTTTAATCACATATAACAACAGAGAAAATACAAGCAGAGAAATAAAGACCAACAGACAGGGCTTTTAATCGTCTGACAATAAGCAATACATACCTCACAGATCAACAGACAAATCCAGCTTTCTGACCATTACATAAATAGTCACCAGAGAGAAGTACCAACATCTGAGTTTTCAAAGTTGGGGGAGCTCCTTAACAGCTATCCAAAGTCTCATCTGGCACGGAAACCTTCTTGCAAACAGTAAGCCCCCAAAGCAAAACCTCATTTCAGAGTATATATACACTTTTCAGAGCCAGAGGGTATCATAACCCTCAGTGACCCAGTGCCTCATTAATTAACAAAAGGTGTGAGCCTTCCTACAAAGCAAGCCTCCCCTAATCAAGCTTCCCTTGATGGGTTTCACCTGAGGCCTATTAATGGGCAGGAGAAGATCTTTAACTCACATTACATCCACCTCACTACATTGCCTCTCATAGGAAGAAAAATAAAACCTCTCTAGAGGTCTAGAAAAGAATGATATAGCTGGGGAAAATCATCCATTCATTTTATGAAAATGTGCCAAAGAAACAAGCAAAAACAGTAGATTGGGAATGCAAATCTACAGAAGTGAAGGATGATAGAAAAGAAGCAAAAAATAATAACTGTGAAAGAAAATACAATCAATATGCAAACAAAATTTTCTGATTTTGAAGACATGATGAAAAGAGATAATCTAGCGATAAGAGATCTCCCAGAAAGGCATGACAGGGCAAAAAAATCTTAACTCTATAATTCAAGAAATAATAGATGACAACTGCCCAGAACTTCTAAATATAGAAAGCAAAATTCCAACAGAAAGAATTTACATATCCCCTTACAAAAAGAAAAAAAAAAACAAGGCTTCAAACTCCAAGATTTATTTATATTACCTATTTTCACTTATCAGTTCAACTCAGAAGCATGCAATCAATCAGCAGAAAAATCTTCAAATACAAAGAAAAAGCTATTCAAGTAACGCAAGACTATTCTGTACCCACTAGAAAACACAGGAGAGAATGGAATTATGTGTTCCAAAGGGCCATGGAGCTCAGTATGCCACCCATGGTGTCCTATCTAGCAAATCTGAGCTTAACCATACAAGAAAATGATAAACAGTCTATAATCAAAAGACATTTGAGGGGGGTGGAGCCAAGATGGCGGAGTAGAAAGACTCACCTATGCTAGGTCCCAACCCACAGCCCATAGATTTCCTGTAAAAAGAACTCCTGACAAATTCTGGAACAGTGGAAGCC
>CM053774.1:38974184-38996684 GCA_028658325.1 Potorous gilbertii
ACAAATGGGGAGAAAATTTTGGAACCCAAAATCTTGTGAAAATGAATGTAAAAAGTTAAAT
The DNA here is from genome assembly GCA_028658325.1 of Potorous gilbertii. Classification (NCBI taxonomy): domain Eukaryota; kingdom Metazoa; phylum Chordata; class Mammalia; order Diprotodontia; family Potoroidae; genus Potorous; species Potorous gilbertii. Next base: position 38,974,246 of record CM053774.1, read on the forward strand.
AAATTTATTTAAAAAAATAAAAATTTAAAAAAAAGATCATTTAAAAAAAAATTAAAAAAAAAGACATTTGAAACATTTTTGTTAAGAAAGCAGAACTGAAGAAATAATTTGTTTCTCAAATACTCCAAACAATAAAAATTCAGTAGGAAAGAAGGCAAGACAAGCAAAACTCATTACAAATCTGTATAGTTGTGTAAAATAAATTTCCACATTAACTTATGTCCAAAAAAGAAAAGGAAGAAAGAGAGAGAGAAAGAAAGCAAAACAACATGCTTTGATCTGTACTTTGAATCAATCACTCACTATCTTGAGGTGGATAATATGGTAAAATGTTTCATAATGAATCCTTTGGAATTGTGATTGGTTTTTATGTTGATCAGAGCTCCTAAGTCTTTCAGAGTTGATAGCTGTTTTATAATACTTTTGTTACTATATAAAACATTCTCCTGATTCTCCTTGCTTTTCTCTGCATCAGTTCATGCAAGTCTTCCTTGTTTTTTTTAAATCACCTTCCTCATTTTTTACAGCTCAATAGTATTCCATCACATTTATATATCCTCAACTTGATAGGCATTCTCCAATTGATGGGCACACCCTTAGTTTCCAATCCTTTGATACCACAAAAAGAGCTGCTATAAGTGTTTTTGTAAATATAGGTCCTTTCCTTGATTTCTTGGGATATATAATTTCTTCTGTTCTGCTTTCTTTACCAAAATGTTTCAAATGCCTTTTGATTATTGACTCTCCATCATTTTCTTGTTAAGGTCAGATTTGCTGGATAGGACACCATGGGTGGTATACTGAGATCCATGGCCCTTTGGAACACATAATCTATGTGTTTTCAGTGGTCTCACTGAGTCAAAGGGTATATACAGTTTGTAGATTTTGGGGCCCAGTTCCAAATTGTTCTTGAGAAATGACTGGACCACTTCACACATTCACTAACATTGCATTAAGGTACTTGTCATGTCCCCTCCAGCATTTGTCATTTTGCTCTTTTGTCATCTTAGTTAATCTGATGGATGTGAGGTGGTACCTTAGAGCTGCTTTAATTTGCATTTCTCAGTGTTTTATGGCATTTTTTTCATAAGCTATTTATAGCTTTGATTTCTTCCTCTGAAAATTACTTATTCGTATTCTCTATCAGTTGAAGAATGGCTATTATTTTTATAAATTTGATTCAGTTTCCTATATATCTTAGAAATGAAAGTTTTATCAGAGAAACTTAGTGCAAATGTTTTCCTGCTTATGTTCTGATTTTAGCTGCATTGGTTTTGTTTGTTCAAGTTTTTTTTAATTGTACGTCAAGTTTTTTTTAATTGTACGCCATTTTACTGCCTGTGAACCTATCTCATATGTGATCATGAACTTTTCCCAACAGATCTGAGATAATTTCTTCCATGCTCTTCTAATTGTTGTCATGATGTCACCCTTTAAGTCTAAATCATGTAACTACTTAGAGCTTATGGTATGAGATGTTGATCTACACCTAGTTTCTGCCAGATTGTTTCCCAGGTTTCAGGCTTTGTCAAATAGTGTATTCTTGCCCCATTAGGTGGAATCTTTGAGTTTATCAACACTTGGTAACTGTATTCATTTGATCCTGTATACTGTATACCTAGTCTAGCCCACTAATTAACCTCTCTATTTCTTATCCATTACCAAGTTGTTTTGACAATTATGACTTTGTAGTATAGTTTGAGATCAGATATTACTAGGTCTCCCTCTTTCCCATTTTTTTCATTGATTCCCTTGATATTCCTGACCTTTTGTTCTTCCAGATGAATTTTATTATTTTTTCTAGCTCTATAAAATAGTCCTTGGATAGTTTAATAGATATGGCACTAAGTAAATTAATTTAGGCTGTATTGTCATTTTTATTATATTGTCTCAGCCTACCCATAAACAATATTTCTCCAATTATTATTATGCCTTTGTGTAAAGAGTGTTTTGTGATTGTGTTTATAATATTCATGTGGGTGTCTTGGCAGGTAGACTTCCAGATAATATATATTGTCTATAGTTATTTTAAATGGAATTTCTCTTTCTATCTCTTCCTGATAGATTTTGGTGGTAATATAAAGAAATGCAGATTATTTATGTGGGTTTATTTTATATCCTACAACTTTGCTTAAGTTGTTAGTTGTTTCAATTAGTTTTCTAATTAAGACCCTTCCTTTCTTCCAGGTATAACTCTTTTATACCTACTTCATGATATCTTCTCCATATGTGATGGTAATCTCTATCCCATCTAATTTCTCATAGCCTTACTAGTCCTCTCTTTTGCATCAATCACTTCCTCCCTTATATTTTGACTGTATGTGTCCTTGTCTTTCTCCCCATTAAATTACAAGACACCTGAAAGCAAGACCTGTACCATTTCATCTGTATTTTTGTAACCCATAGCCCCTCTGAGACACAAGGAATTATATACTAAGGAATAAAGTTGTGCTGGAGGAATAGAATTATTTGGCATTTCACAATTTATGGACTGAAGGAAAGTTAAATATTAAAGGGAAAACATTGATATTTTTTCTTCTCTAATTGGAGGGGAAACAGCACCAAGAGTGGGAGTGAGTGAGTGAGGAGGCTCTGGATGAGATATTTCAAACTGAGATGCCACACTGCAATGGGAGCAATTTCTTTTGCAACTCTACTTAAGGTAGAGGATGTGAGTCAAAAGGCTGTTGGAGAGAAAGGTAGAAAAGGAAAAGGAAAGAAACTGGGAATGGCATATTAGTGGTTAGCTGGAAGGAGTGATATTCCAAGTCTTATTGAATATATTAACATCAACAGAATGGTAGTACTAAAGAGACAGATCTTTGCTTTCATGGGAATCTTAGATTCAGATTTGCAATTTCCCATAAGCAATCAAGGTTTTTGCTCCCTTTCTCCTATTCATTGCCCATCTTTCCTGTACCAGACACACGCTATTGGATAAGCTCTTTGGTGAGCTCAACCAAATGCAGGTTGAAATTTGGGCACTAGATTTTATTTACACACTTGATCTTTCCTATGTGGATGAACAGGAAAAACTACTTCGAGTGATTATAGATTTCTTTCAATTCTTCTGCAATATTTAAAGGTTTGGTTCAATTGGCACAATGCCATCCACAGACCTAAAGGATCTCAGTACCCAAGGCGAATCCCTCTTCAGTTTGGACTCTGTGCTGAATCTATCTCACCACAATTGTTAATACCTTCAATGATCATAGATCTTTATTTTTCACCTGTTGCTTATTATCACAGGGTCATTGAATAGGGTTATTTGTATTTCATCTTTGTTATTTACATTTGTTACAAAGTATGACTTTGGGGAGCAAGGGAAAGATATATTTGGGAAGGTGATGTAAAAACAAAAAAATATAATCAATAAAAGTTTTTAAGAGATGAAAACAGCAGTTCTTTTTTTGTTGTAGCGCTTTCCAACTAGATTGTTGTAGTCATTGTGCACAAGCAGTGACCTGTTCATACATTCATACTTTGCACTATTCCATAAAACAGAAATTATACCGCACATGGAAAGGACAATGAACTAGGAGTCCAGAAACCCAAGTTCAAGTATTAGCACTGTCAGTAACCACACATAAATAATTGTCTGTGGAAACGTTCTATGGTGTCCTGATTCAAGAGTCAAGAGGACCTGGGTTTGTTGCTAATACTGCTTTATGAACATAGACAAGTCACTTAACATTTCTGAACTTCAGTTTCCCAATCTGTAAAATGGGGGAAATAGTACCTGTAGCAGATTCAATTTCACACGAATAATATATGTGTTGGAAACCTTGTGCAAACCTTGAAAGACTGTACAAACGACTCTTCTTATTATGGAATGAATGCAGATTAATACCATTCCACGGGACAGGAAGAAAAGCTATTATTTGAGAATAACATGAAGCTAAGTACTAGCTAGACAATGAGCTAAGTACTGTGCAGGCAAGCCAAGTTCCTGGTCCTCTGACCTTGGGTAAGCAATTTTTATGTAAACCTGTTGTTTACTGAAAAATTCGTTTCCTGATAAGGAAGTATTAACTAATGTAATCTAAAATAGACTGCAGAAAACCTCATTTTACATTTCATTTTTTAAAACACACGAGTCCATTCAGCCTTTCAAAATGGGACCAGTCCTTTGAGATTTTAACTCTTGTAGTTGAGGTTTCTGTCTTTTTAAAAGAGGGTGGAGTTCAGTTACTGGAGGCCTAAACATAGGCTGAAGCCAACTGAAATCCCGCCCTCTTTCTGTGACGTCCACGCTTCGCGGCTTCTGATTGCAGCCTTTAGGCGTCAACCCCAGGGTGTGTATCTTACTGGGACACAGTGAAGATCTCACCTCTTGTTTGCTGAGCGGTCGGGTGTTTTGCTCTACACTCCGCACCCCCCGGGGGCCCCCGACCGATCTGAACTGGAGATATCGTTCTGTGGCGCCCTCCCGCGCCGGATCTCCTTCTCCCTGGGGCGGGACGATTTCCAGAGGCTCCGGTCACTATGGTCAGTGCCGTGGATGGGAGTGGAGGGGATATGGGGTTCCCAAGCCCGGGGCGCATGTGCACGCTCGGGAAAGGGGGCGAGACCTAATAGAGGGGGTGGAGAGGGGTCTGCAGAACTCCTGGTCCCTCTTCCCCCCTACCCCAAGCCCTTCTGGTTTGAGATCCCTTTGGTTTCTAGGGCCTTCCTTCCCATCCCCCATATCCCACCCACCCATAACCCTAGCCCTGGGACCCAGGAGGGGCAGTCCAGGGGACCCAGGCCGCCCCCCGTCCGGGCTCCGGCGCTAGGGGCTGGATGGGGGTGCCGGGGATGGATTTTGGTAGCGAGTGTGAGGGGGAAGGTGTTTGGGGCGGTGGGGCGGGGTGGAGAGGCCAGGAAACCCCACATCCCGTACCAAGCCAGCTCCCCGGAGTGCCCCGCCCCCTCTTCCCCTCCTGCCCCCCGGAAATTTGGCCGACCCCGTGAGAGCCTTTTTGGAGGAAAAACCCTCAATCTGGAGTCATGGCCACCACCCCCGTATGACCTTGGGCAAGTCTTTTGGCCCCCCCAGCCTCAGTTTCCTCGGCTGTAAAAAACCAGAGGGGCTTGAACTAGTAGAACTCTCCGGATCCAAATCCGGTCCTATGAATGAATCCATTCATTAAGCACATAGCAAGCGCCTACTGTGTGCCAGGCATAAGCTCTAAATGCTACGAAATACCCTCAAGCCAGACCTCCCACCCAGCCGGGTCTGACGTGATGCCTTTTCTATTTCGTGTTCAGGCACCTTCCCCACCCGTTCTTTGGGGGCAAGAACAAGACGCCAACCCCTTCCTCCTTCCCATCGAGAGACAAGTTCCAGGGTTTGGTGCGTTGGAGCCAGAGAGGGGGTGGAGGGGCTGGGGAAGGGTTCACCCCTGTCCCGGAGCTGGCCTTTCTTTTATCGGTGCTGAGCCCCGCTCTTCTCCCCACCCCTCCTCCGAGGAGGCTGCGGCTGCGGCTGCGAAGGGACTGGATTTCCCTGGTGGGGCTCACATTTCCAGGGTCAATAATAAGCAGAGGTGTGAGTATAAGACGTACCTCTGAGACCCCAGAGCAAGCTTGGGGGGAGGGGTGAGCAGGGAAAATGAAGAGACTAAGGGGGGATGGTTCACTCTCCTTACCCTACCCCCCCCCCCCGTAGTTTCTAAAATGGAAATAAGAAGAGAGCACCCACTGTGAATCACAAGAACCAAGTTCATGACTGGTATTTACTGTGTTACTGGAGGACTTTGAGCAAGTCACTTTACCCATTGGAAAATCTCTAAAAGGGGGAGGCCTGGATTTTTCTTCCAAACCTAAATCTTAACCTCTGAATGGGTCAGCCCATGAGATCACCTTCAGCCTAGCCCTGAGGAATGTAGGGGGGTCAGGGGCCACAGTTCAAGCTACAGTACATTCCAAGCCCTGCCCCAGCGTGGATCTGAGTAATCGCGTGCCCCAAGAGGCAGTCACCCAAGCTGTTAGCTGTGGGACAGAGAGGGCTGATGGTACTGCCTGGGGGTGAACTACTCAGTCAGGTCCTAACCAGGGCTTGCAGTATTTGTCTGAGGAATTTTCAAAGAGACTTGGTGGGTGCTTATCTTCAACGGGATTAAATACATTCCTTTGCTCACTGAGATACTGAACATTTTGGGTGCTGGGGCACTCAAAAGGGTGCCCTTTGAGTACCCATTCACCTGAATGGAAGCCATGTGGTTCAGATGTGTGTGAAGGCATCAGGTTATTTTAATTGCTAGCACCATCTAGTGTTTCTCTGAACTGTGGACTAGAATAGGAATTTCATTGGTGTAGGGAACCTCAGCTTGATTCAACTAGAGTTTAAATGACTTCCCCAGGGTCACACAGCTACTATAAATCAAAATGGGGATTTCATCCCAGGTCTTCCTAATTTCCCTTTCCAGGCCACCTCTTCTAATGTTAGCATCTGAAAAAGGCCATCTAATCTAGTCTCCAGCAGCCCCCTTTTTAGCATCCCACATCATTGCCTCTGACTGAAACTCTTTGTGGGTAATTAGAAAGGACAAAAGGGAAGGAAGAATAGAGGTTAGCAAGAAATACAGGAAAAGGACTTGCTTAAGAAGCAGCATAAACAAACATTATATTAGAGGGAATGGGAAGTAACAGACAGATACCTGAAGCAAGAAAGCTCAGATCAGAAGGAGGCAAGGCTCTAGATAATCACAGAATTTTAGAACTGAGAAGAAAGCTAGATGCCATCTGTTCCAAACCTTTCATTTGGTGGATAAGGAAATGACACCTTGAGTGACTTGCCTAAGGTCATAGAGCTCTTGAGAAGCAGAATTTGAACTGGATCCTTTGGATCTCCAAAACCAGTGTTCTTAAGCCACACTACTATACAAATGACTAGTATCCCTGAGTAAATGGCAAACCATCAAGTGAGGATCTCCTGTATTTACTCAGGTCTTCAGTTGAACAATTAATTTTCTAGTATGTGTGGAGCTCTGTAGGAGGTGATCGATGAAATAAGTTGATTTAAGAGAAAGTCTGTGTCTTTATGGAATTTAACTGTAGCGTGGAAAGCAGTCAGTCTCAGTTACAAATAAAGAAAACACGAAATAAGTAGATCAGAGAAGTGCTAACACCCATCTGAAGTCCAAGGCATTCTCACTGATATAGGATAAAGGGGACTTTCTGGAAAGGTGGTACTTGTGGTTGTTCATCTTTCATTCTCAAAGAGAACTAGTGACATCAGGAGGGTGATAGCATTCTTAATTTGCAAATGAGTTGGATTTAAGTGAGGCAGGGGAGTGCCAAGCCTCACTCCTCCAGAGTCATCTGAGTGCAGGCAGGGTAAGATATAGGTCAGGATGACTGGTAATGGCATTGGAGTTCAATTCTGAAGGATGAATAGGAATTGAAAATGGAAAAAGGAGTGCATTTTCTGCATAAGGCACATAGAAAGGCAAAGACATGGAGCAGGAAAGGACAGAATTTGTTCAAGGGAGAGAAGTAGTCTATTTTGACTGAACTCCAACCACATTTAAGGTCTTACTTAGGTGCTGGTATAGTATGAGATGAAGCTGGAAATCTGATGGTACCAGGTTGTAGAGTTCTAGGCAACTGGAAAGAGGAAAAAAGGAAAGAAATTAATATTTTTATAGCATCTACTATGCATTGGGCACTATATTAAGTGTCTTTTTATAAATATTTCCCTTGATCCTCACAATAGCCCTGCAAGTTTGTTCTAATAGTATTATCCCTACTTTACAGTTGAGGAAACTGAGGCAAAAAAGAAGTGTTTTGCACAGGGTCACACAGCTAGTAAGTGTCTGAAACCAGCTTTGAATTTGAGTCTTCATGACTGGAGGCCCAATACTCTATCCACTGCACCACCATCTGCCTTGAACAAAGGCAGAAACAGATTTCCTAATTTGCTCATTAAGCAATAGGTAGTCACTGATGATTTTTTGACAGATGAGCAGAGTGATTTTTGGGATATTTCATTAAGTTTTGAATGCTATGTTTTAGAAGGCCCCCTAACAAGACATTGTCTGTACAAGAACAACCAGAATAATAAAAAAAATTCAAAACTATCTCAGAGAGCTTGGTTGAAGGATTTGGCAATGTGTCACATGGAAAAGAGATTACTTGGGGTAACAAAGCTGTCTTCAAATATTTGAAGGGCTATCACATGGAAGAAAGATTTGTGTCACTTGGCACATAGTGTATGTTTGTCCTTCGTTGATGAAGAAGACTGTGCCATCAGAGAAATAATGATATGGCTTGCACTTGGCTTTGTTTTAAGTGAGGAAGGGCTGTGCAGGTCACCAGCCTCACTTGTCCTCCACAGCCATCTGAATCCAGTGACCAGATATATTCATCAGGATGACTGGAGATGACCCAGGATGAGGCAACTGGGGTTAAGTGACTTGCCCAAGGTCACACAGCTAGTGGAGATTTGAACTCAGGTCCTCCTGACTCCTGCACTGGTGCTCTATCCACGGTACCACCTAGCTGCCCCTACTTGACACATAGGAAAAACTTAATAAATGCTATTCATTCATTCATCTAGGTAGAGATACTGTATGGATACTTGAAGATAGGTCCAGCCAGCTGTGAAGAGGTGGTCATGACATTATGGAGGAGATAAAGGTTTTAGGGCAACTAGGTGGTGCAGTAGATATAGTGCCAGGCTTGCAATCAGGAAGTCCTAAGTTCAAGTCTAACCTCAGATACTTAACTAGCTGTGAGACCCTGAATGCATCACTTAACACGTTGTGTCTCAGTTTCCTCATCTGTAAAATGAGCTGAAGAAGGAAATGGCAAACCACTCCAGTATCAAGCAGGTCACAAGGAGTCAGACATGACTAAAATGACCGAACATACCAGCAACATGGATTTAGGAGTCATTTGCCTAGAGGTGATAGTTAAAAGGGAATTTGATCACCAAGGCAGAGAATGTAGGCAAAGGAAAGAGGAGAGTAAAAGGACAGGATGATGTTGGCCTGTCTGTACATTTACGAAGCATCTACGTAGAAGGGCCTTACTAGAACTAAATAATGAGACTGTTGACTCGTCAGTTGGATGCATCCTTGGAGAGAGTTAGCATAATATAGTGGGAGATAGTGCAGTATGGTGAGAAAACCACTGTACTTAGGGTCAGATATGATAACAAAGGTAATGATGATGATGATATTTAGTGTTTAAATAAGCGCTTAACATGCATTATCTTAATTGGTCTTCACAACAGCTCTGTGAGGTAGATGCTCATATTATCATACCCATTTTACAGACAAGGAAACTGGAACTGAGAGAGGTTAATTGACTTGCCCAAAGTCACACAGCTGGTTCAGTGTCTGAAGCAGAATTCAAACTCAGATTTTTCTGACTCCAAGTCTAGGGCTCCATCCACCCTTAGCACCCGATTTCACTTCCTGGCTTTTTGATCTACTGTGTCTGGCTCGTAATTAGTGCTTAATAAATGTTTATTGACTAACTGTATGACATTGGTCAAAAAACTTCCCCCTGTGAGCCTTGGTTTCCTCATTTGTAAAATGAGGGGATTTCAACTCTAAAATTTTATTACCCTAATAGAATGTTATTCTCTTATCCTATAACTCTAATGTTTTAGAATGTTATATTCATATAATTCAGAATAATTGAATGGAATCAAATTGGATTATTCAAATATTTTGACTACCACCAGTAGTTAGAATTTGATGGATGGCTTACATCAATCTATTCATACTTTCATTCCTTCTAGGTTAGAGGGGGTACAGCTGAAGAAGAGAAAAAGATACTGAGATTATAGCTATTATCCTAGAATTTCTCCTAGGATAGAAAGGAGTGAAAACATCAAGTTAATTTAAAAGAAAAAAATAAAAACAACTCCCCCCAATTTAGTAATAAAGTGTGTTTGTGCATATAAAGGGGAATTGGATGAGGCATTTAACCTATTAAGGGTAGCTAGGTGGCAAGTGGATAGAGTGCCAGGATTAGGGTCAGAAGACTCCTCTTCCTATGGTCTGCCCTCAGACGTATACTGGCTGTGTGACCCTGGGACCCCTTTGGCCTCAGTTTCTTCATCTGTAAAATGAGCTGGAGAAGGAAATGGCAAACACCTCCAGCATCTTTGACAAGAAAACCCCACATGGGGTCATGAAGAATTGAACACAACGGAAACAACTGAACAACTACAAAATAAACCTATTCAATGAAGCACTTTTGAAAGCTGAAGGAATCCAGTTATAAGGCAAAGAGAGCAGTGTTAGCAGCAGATAGAAGGGCTAGAAAGAGGAACTGGCTTTGGAATAAGAAAAAAACCCGAGTTTAAGCTCTGCCCCTGACACATTTGGGCCCTGTGACCACACGCAAGTCCCTGGTCAACATTTTAAGACTGTAAATTGTTATCCAGAGAAAGAACTATGGAATCCGAATGTAGATTGAAGCATAGTATTCTCATTTTTTTGTTTTTTCTCTTGTCTCTTTCCTTTTGTTCTGCTTCTTATTTCACAACATGACTAATGTGGAAATAGGAGTAACGTGATTATACATGTATATCCTATATTAGATTGCCTGCTGTTTGGGGGATGGGGAAGGAGGGAGAAAATTTGGAGCTCAAAATCTTACAAAAATGAATGTTGAACATTATCTTTACATGTAATTGGAAAAAAATATTATTAAGTGCAAGAAAAAAAGATGTTAACTATAAGGGAAAAAAGACTGTAAGTTGTTTAACCTACATTAGTAGAGGGAGTTTCCACAGTGGGAATTCTCTAAACCTATAAAAGCTCTTGATGATGATGATGGTAGTGTGGTGGTGGAGGGAGAATATGGGAATTAAAACTTAAAAGCTGTCATACATATTAGGCTATTATGGTGTCATGAAAAGAATGCTGTACTTTGGGTCACAAGAAGATGAGTTGGGATTCCAGCTTTGACATTAATTTGCTCTGTGACTCCAGGCAAATCACTTGACCTTTCCGAACTTCAAAATTAACTCATCTGTAAAATGTGTAATAACTTCCTTCCTCACAGGGTTGTTAGGAATATGTTTTGTAAACCTCAAACATTATATGAGTGTGACTTATTATTATTCTACCAAGCTATGTCCTCAGGATTGAACCTGGGCTAGCCAGTTGGTGTTCACCTTAATTAACAGATAGAGAGCTTGACATTCCTGGAGACTGAAGCTGCTCTCTCAGTGAATCACAAAGCTCATTATCTGGGCATCTGGCAGGGAAACCCAGGATTCCACCTTCCAGCACATTCTTGTCCTGTCTTTTCAGAAAATAGACTGGCAGGTTTAGAGGCTTTTAGTAATCCTTTTGGGAAAGGCCTCTGTCCTTTGGAACTTAAAGATATCCAGTAATTGCCTCAAATCTAAACGCTGCACTTTCATGCTAGACACCCAGTCAGAAAGGGATGAAAAGATCCACATCTTAACAGAGGAAACATATGAGATCACACGCAGGTTGGACAAAGATTCAGGACCAGAAATCAGCCTTAGTTGTGCCTCCTGATGTGTTGATAATACAAAGACTTTAGAACCAAGTTCACAAGACTGACTCAAGGGCTTGTGATGATTTTCTGGCTCTACATCTGGGCCAAAAAGGATGTAAGAGGTTCTGTGGGCAAAAAGAGAAAACAAAAAGTAGACATGGGCCCAGTTTTCCAGACACACAATATTTGAAAATGTAGATTTTCAAAATTAAGAAATCAAAGGGCTGTTTGAATGACCAGTAGAGTCTTCAATTTAACTGCTAATGATAATTGGCATTGATATAGGGCGTTAAGACTTCCAGATGCTTTACATACTCTCTCTTTTGATCCTCATAAAAGCTCTGTGAGGTAAATGCTTTTATTATCCCTGTGTTACAGAGAAGGAAACTAAGTCCGAGGCTGGTTAAGTGACTTGCCCAGGGTTACCTAGTTAAAGAGCGTTTGAGGCAGAATTTGAACTCAGATCTTCTTTAAGCTAAGACCAACACTCAGCCACTGAATCATTTAACTGCCTCACACTTCACTTATTGTGGCTTTACTATAAAGTTGAGAAAGGTTCAAAACCTCCAGAATTTAAACAGATAGTATTGGAGATTGCTGCTATTTGAAGATCCATTAATTAGGAAATGAAAAATGTTTTAGAGAGTGTTGTACAAGGTGTCCCAAAAGTCTTAATGCAGTTTAAAGCTATTAGCTATTGAACTTTTCAGCTTTTAGCTATCAGCATTTTAAGCTATTTAAAGCTTTAAACTTCACTAAGACTTTTGAGACACTGTCAATTAAAAAATGTAATTAATCCTACCAAAAAAATTTTTATACATATCTTCTCCAAAATGCACCAGATACAAACAGCAAATGAAGACACTAGTAACATAAGGAACTCAGCTTAATGCTGAGAAATGTTAGAAGGAAGATATAAAATGTTGTTGTGTATATATTTGAATTATCAATGTAACATGGCAGTAAAAAAAAAAGAAGGCAAACTTGACCTTGGATCACATTAAGGGAGGCATAGTGTTTTGATGTTATCACCTCAGTGAAACCACATCTGTTCTCAGTTTTGAATGCCAATATGGGAAAGATTGATTAGTTGTTAATGAGGACATGCGGATGTGGAGATAAAGAAGGGTACCCAGGATGACAAGCGGGCTGAAGATTGTGCTATAGGAGGATTGAATGAAGGGAGTGGTGTCATTTAGCCTTAAGAAGAGAAGAGTTAGTCAAGACAAGAAAGCTATGTTCAAGTATTACAAAAGGACTCTCCTGTGAAAGAGGACTTTGGATTGGTACCAGAAGACAAAACTATTAACAGTGGTCGAAAGTTAGAGGCAGATTTTTGTCTCTGTGGGAGTAAGATATCCTTACAACTAGAACTGGCCAGAAGTAGAATGGGTCATCTTAGGAAGTAGTGAGTCCCCCATCACTAGAGGGCTTCCAGGGGTTAGTGCATAATCACTTGTAGAAGGAATTCCTCTTCTAGCTATGGGTTGAACTACCAGATTTCTGAAGTCCCTTCCAACTCAGATTCTATGATTCTGAAATTGGAAATTATGTATTGGTTGAATTAGAAACATTTGTACATTAGTTATTTGGAATGTAAGAAGTATTATCCCATAAGAATGAATATGATACAGTTATTATTTTCCTAAGTTAGCCCACAACAGTCTGTTTTACCCAGACTAAGAGAATTAATGAGTAAATGTTATATGTTTACTATGTGTCAGTAGTGTATCAAGCTCTAAAGATATAAAGATGGGCCTTGCCCTCAAATGTGCTTTGCCTGTTAGAGAAAGATAACATATATAGGGCAGTTTTAGCCATGGAGAGATATTTTATTTTGGAAAGTGACAGAGATGGTGAATAGAGCCACACGGGAGTAGACTGACCCCTTCCAGGAGCAGTGACAGAGTTTGAGTGCCTTACCTCTGGGAAAGGGAGTAGGGGGAGAGGTGGGTACTCCTGGAAGTGTGGTAGCTGCTGAGGAAATATCCAGGAAGAGTCAAGTAAAGTATGGCTAGAGCTAGGTCTAGGCACAATAGGAGACTGAGGCAATCAGGACAATGGGGCTCCAGGGCATGAATCCTCAAATGGAAAGTTTTCAGTCTTTCAGATTATGATTTCTGGTTAGCATAGCATCTGTGGAGGAAATGGCCTAAGAGTGATATATGCTAGAGCTGGGCTTAGATGTATTGAGTGACTAAAGCAGCCAGTAAGTAGTTCAGTAGAGCACTGGTGGGGAAGGAGAGTTACAGTGTACAAATAATACTATCAGGAAGTATCAGGAGCCCATCCACTGAAGAAGCCTCCTTGTACCTGTATCTGTCTCTATTAGCCTCATTGGCCTGGCTCCCTCGGAGGCCCCTGTGGCCATCTAAGGAGATTTCAAAAGTGGAAAAGCAAAGGGAAGAATGGCCAAGGAGGAAAAAATAGGCTCTCCAATAGTCTCCAGGTGGAACAGATACTTTTCTGAGACTTCCAGTAGGAGAAAGGGTAAAAGTTGGGTTAAAAGGGGTTAGGGAGGTGTTAAGAACAGGTGGATAATGGCTATCTGTTTATATAGATTGTTCAGAAATTGTGTCATCTGAGTAAAGGGACTGCCTAAATTTCATTTCATCAGGAGAAAGTTAATAACAAGGGTTTTCATTGCCAGTAATCCAAATTGGATACTAATACTTTTCTAAGACCCTCCCAACTATCTTCCTAACCACAACACCTTTGGGTTTTGTCCTTCCCCCCATATCCCTGACTTTGGGCCCTGGGTCAGTGTCTTTCTCACCAAATCTTCAACTCCCATCATCATTAGAATGTTTAGTATCTGCATCTATCACCCTTCTAATAGTTTGTCCTCATGCATCTTATAGTTGTTGGGTTGTTGGGGGTTTTTTTAGTGGAACTATTATCATTTTGGATTTCTGTTTGGCCAAAAGTAGAATGGGTCATCTCAGGAAGTAGTGGGCACCCTATCACTAGAAGGCTTTAAGAGGAAGGGTGCAAAACAAACCTTTGTTGTTATTACTACACAAAAATACTAATGATTCTGGGAGATTTACTGGATTACTATCTGTGACTTTGGGCAAATCAGTTTCTGCTTACTTTGCCCTGCTCCTAGCATCTATCACCTACTAATCTATTCTGAATTCCCACATCATGGGATATACTTGTAACTTATTTATTGTTTTTATGTCTCATAGGAGAGTTAGTACTTCTAGGGTACCAAATTTGAGCTCTTTTTTCTGCCCCATTTCTGCCTCATCTTCCCTTCTCCTTGTATATATTTAATTTTTTATTTTTGGTGAGAACTTTTTCTGCCATGCCACATAACTAGAAATATCAATTTATGAAGAAAGAATTTATGCCAAATGGTAGAGGTATCTTTGTATCCTGAGTCATAAGGCCCAGTCCTATCTGTCCTCTGTTCTCACTCTGCTCCTAAAACCAATCTCTGGTTCTATCTGTGCCCTCTGAGAGCTGGTGGCCTTCAACGAGACACACTATACCTTCCTCTACGAAGAAGGCAGTCCCAGGAATTACAACCTTTATTTGGAGAAGATTGTGGCCACTCACCCCAATTTGAAACCCATTATAAATTTTGGGAATCCAGGGTCTCTCACCACAGACATAAGCCATCCTTTACCATGGCATAATTCTTTTTTTCTTTGGTTTTTTTAATTGATTTATTTACTTTCAGTTTTCAACAGTCATGTCCATAGATTTTAAATTTTATCTCCCTCCCTCCCCAAGACAGCATGCAATTTTATATGATTCTATACATACATTTTATTAAATACATTTTCACATTAGTCATCTTGCATAGAAGAATTAAAATGAATGGGATAAACCATGAGAAAAATCAAAACAAAATTGAAAATAGTCTGCTTTCTGACTCTATAGCTCTTTCTCTGGATGTGAATGGCATTTTGCATCAAGAGTCCTTTGGAAATGGTTTAGGTCCTTACATTGCTATGAAGGACTAAGTGTGCCAAACACAGCCCTCACACACTGTGGCTGTTACTGTGCATGATGTTCTCCTGGTTCTGCTCACTTCACTCAGCATCAGTTCATATAAGTCTTTCTAGGTGTTTCTGAAGTCCACTTGTTCATCATTTCTAATAGCACTATAGTATTCCATTACATTCATATACCATAACTTGTTCAGCCATTCCCCAGTTGATGGGCCTTCCCTCAATTTCCAGTTTTTGGCCACCACATAAAGGGCTGCTGTAAATATTTTTGTACATGTGGGTCTCTTTCCCATTTGTATGATCTCTTTGGGATACAGCCCTAGAAGCACTATTGCTAGGTGGTCAACGGGTATGCATATTTTTATAACCCTTTGGGTATAGTTCCAAATTGCTCTCACGGCATAATTCTTTAGTAGAACTCTTTCATTTCACCTTCTTTACCGAGACTGCCTTCTGATCTGTCCCCTGCCCAGAATTCCCCTCACCACTCTTTCTGAGGAATCTGACTAGGTCTCATGGAAGGAGCAGCATTTAAACCAGACCTTACCTCAAGGCAGCTTGGTAAGAGTGCTGGGCTTAAAGAACCTAGATCTTGATCCCGACTCTGCACTCTATCCTCATGACCTTGGACAACTCACCAGATTCCAAATCTATAAAAATTGGAAAGCTGGGCTAGATAATCTCCAAGGCTAATAAAACCATCATGTAACTAGGCAATTAGTCAATCAGTTTGTATTTATTAAGAACTATGTGCCACACACTGTGCTAAGGCAGATTTCAATGCTTAAATAGGAAAGGGAGTTAGCAAAAGGAATGAGTAAAATATCTATGAACAGAACTGTTTAATTTGATTCATTTCTTAATAAACCTTTCCCTCTACATGGCCACCAGTGTGGCATTTGGAGGTGAGAAGCCCATCCTCAAAGTTAGCTCTCAAAGCATCATACTCATTGAAAGGTGTTGGTGACTAGACTGATACCAGATGTCAGAGAGGTTCTCTTTCAGATTTCAAGGAGGCAAGGTGAAGCAGGCATATTTTAGTGTGGGCTTTGGGCCATGTTTAGGTAGCTCCTAGAGCCGTACCTGACAATTGTCGAAGCAAAAGACGTGAGTCCTCAAGAGAGAGCTAAACTTCCTGATGGTTGTTCTGTATAAACTTAACCCAGGTCTTTCTCTTAGTTAACACACTAACCCTGGAATCACTTCACCTCTTCTACATCACGCTTGTCTAATCTGCTAAATGGAGATAATAAGATCTGCATGATATATCTCATAGGATTGTTTTTAAGCCTTTTGTTTATTATTTATTACTCTCTATGTGCTATGTTGGCAAGCCCTGCTTGATTTTGTCTCCTTGCCTGTTAAGTGGTATTTCCTGTTAAATAGCATGTTAAAAAATTTCCTTGAATGACCTGGTCTATGTCTACTTTTCCATAATTGTATTTATTATAAGGATCATTAGTATCATATTGAACTTTAAGTTTTGCAAAATGCTTTACATATGTTAACTTATTTGATCTTCACCAAAGCTTTGGGAGATAGGTACTATGATTATTGCCATTTTTACAGATGAGGAAGCTGAGTCACAGAGAGGTTAAATGAATTACCCAGGGTCACATAACTAGTAAACCTCTGAGGCAGGATTTGAACTCAGGACTTCCTGATTTCAAGTTCTATGCTTTATCCTTTGCACTGCTTTGCTCCCCCAGACTCTGGGGTCCGGGGTTTGTTGAAGAGAGAAATTCATGGGAATTTTTGGAAAGAAAGAATTGAAAAGGACCTTAGACCAGCAAACCTAAGCAACAGAAGGCTCCTTCTGTCCAAAGGGATCTTCATGCCGGTTTATCCTGGAACACCTTCTTCTCTCCCAAGTAAATTGAAGCCTTTCATTTTATAGTTGAAACAGAGGTGTCACTGAAAGGTAGTAATTTGCCCAAGGTATCATAGCTAGTTAGTTAGTAGATGGCCAAGGTAGGTTTCAAACACAGGCCTTCTAATTCTAAATCCAGTTCCTCCAAGATTCATAGTGCTGATCTGTGGTTTAGCTTCCTCCAGAAGGCAGCCATCCCCTTTCCATAGCCTGTACCATCCAAGTAACTCACTCACTACTTTGCCATGTAGGTCTTCCTTCTCCAAGGAAAATCCTGAATCAGGAAATCATCCTTCTCTAGAATGTTTAATCCCTGAACTCTCAAATTTGGGAATTTTTGAACTTGGGCCATGGGAGGCATGCATATTTTTGCTTTTGCCATGTGCTTTTAGAGGAGTAGTCCAGAGACCCCAGGAGGGGTCCTTGAGACCCTTTTGGCTCAGGTGGGGAAGGATCAAAATTATTTTAGTAATAATACTGAGGCATTTCATTTTCTAATATAGTAAATATCAATATATATAATCCATGTAAACAAAAACTCTTTGAAGAAATAATTTTTAAGAATGTAAAGGGGTCTTGAGATCAAAAAGTTTGAGAACTCTTATTCTAGAGGAATTCCTTCTATGTCTGATTGCTGTTGTCTGTTGAGCTGGGAAAATCCTTGACTTTCAGGATCCCTTGTCTTCCACCATATGTAAACACTTCTTCCTCTGCCATGTACTTTTGCCATGAGCTTCCATCGATATATATTTTAAAAGTCTCCTCTATTATATACTGGTTTATCTCTCAAATCCAAGAGGAGGAAGAAAAAAAAAAGACTAGATATTCACAGGGCTAGATTTTTAAGATGGTAAGGGATTAAGAGCCTATCCCCAAGTCTGTGTCCTCCTATTGCCTTTAGTCTTCTATGTTCTGTTAACAGAGTGCCCTTGTTTGCTTATATTCTTTGGGGATGCTATTTAGATGCCTCCAAATGAAAAAGTTCATGCCCTGTAATCTCCTCAAGTTAATTGGAAACCTCATCAAATTGACCATGGGTTCCCAAGTCAACCCCTTTACACTGATGATCTTCCCCCTACCAATTAACTGTGTACTTATCTGTATCTATTCCTTATGTATATGTGCACATATTGTCCCCTGCCCTAACAGATTACATACAAAATCAAGATCTATTTCATCTCTGTCTTTGTGTTCCCTAAGCCTATCCCAGTAATTATGTACCATAACCTGGCATATAAGTGCTTAATAAACTTTACTTTGTGGAGTTAAATTGAATAGCAACAAATACATGCTAAATTCCTTTAAAACTTGCCAAAATCAGTTTAAAAATCTTTTAATCTTTTTTTATTCTTTTACTTTGCATAGCAAATCATTTCTTTAGAGATAGCATAGATAAACTTAAGCCTATCCCAGGTCAGAGTTTGTCACCAAATCTGAATTAGGAGAGGCCCAAGAAGTGCTCCAGACTATTAATGTTATGCCATGTTAAAGGTTCTACAGGTTTAAAGTATTTGTTTGTGGTTGATATGACAACTCAGTTTTAAAGGTCAGGCCTGGCTCAGGCTGATCTGGTGGTTCATTATCTGAATTGAAATGAAGTAAACCACTCTTGGACCAGCTAATAGTTAACAAAAGAAAGTTTACTTAGCCTCAGTAAAGCTACTGGTTTAGGTGGATGTAGCCCCACTTTTCTCTGTACAGAAACATGTCTATTCAGTAGATTATATTGTATCAGATGGGTATCATGAAATGGAGTAACTACCAAGCTGAAAGTCACCAACCCTTTATGGGCTAACCTTTTTATTCACTAACCTATTGGAAAGCCACAACACCTTGAAACTTCTCTACTTATACCAAGTCTTTTCAATAGCTGCCCTGCCTTTTAGGGAGAAAAAAACTAACCTGGCCTATGTGGCAAGGCACTTAGTGTAGGTGTGGTCTTACTGGCAACGTCAGGTTTTCAGGCAGGACTAAAAGAAGAGCTTACTTCAAGTAAAAGAAAAGGAATAAAGTAAATGCTAAAGTAGTAAAGGAGAATAGTACTTCCAGGATGATTGAATATGGAGAGCAAAGGCCTGAAATCCCAGCTTTAGAAGGTAATGCACTGAGTGGTACTGGGGACAGCTCACAGTGGATTTCCTGATGAAAAAAAAAGCCCCAGTGATGATCAGAAGCAGCACCAGGAACGTCAGGACAACAAAGCGGATGATGACATTTCCAGCACACTAACTAATCCTCATCACAGGTTAGGGTCATCTGCAGTAAAGTAGCTTTACCTTCTTGCATAGTCATATCTGGCTGCCAGCATCAGGACTAGGGCTCACCCTAAGACTCATTTGTTTTGTCAAGGGCATGGCTTCTAAGAAGTGGGACACCTGACCCAGTCAGGAACCTGATGACAAAGATAATATTGCTCAGGGGCAAACATTACCCTGAGATGAGGAAAAAAGGTGAATTTCCAAGTTGGCAGCAAGTTGATGACCATTCAGAATAGACTAGCATGAAGAGTCCCTTGGGGAAGACCTAGCTACCTACCTCATTCATAAAATTAGATCATATGATCCCAAACATTCCATAGCATAACATCATGGTCCCCATATCTAGATTGGCAGTGGACCCACTCTGCTCCTCTGCCTTCTCATAAAAGCCTGATTATTTATTTAGTTCAGCAGAGAACGTATGTCTCTAGTAGATATTAACATGCCCACAGTCAAAATTGTAAAATTGTATTGTAAAGGCATTATAAAATTCCTCCCTAGTAGGGAGAGCCTTTGATTTTCCAGTCTTTTTCTTTCCAGGCCATAGATCCCTTGATCAGATTCATGTTCACTTCCTACCAATCAGCCTTGCAGTTCATAACTCAGCCCACTGGGAGAACATTCCAAACCCCCATTGCTTAGGTTGTTTACTGGATTAATGGCTACAGATGTCCACTTTCTCACATTTCTTAGAGTATTTGGAGCCACTGGAGAACCAAGCAGAATGATATTCTTCAGGAGCAAAGTCATCCTAGGGGCCCCTTGGGATAGTAGAGGAGACAGGGTATCAGGACTGGGACTGAAGGTCTCAGCCTCAAGAAGAATTGCAACTTGTTCATGAAGGGTGCTCTTGAATTTAACATTTCCATTTAATAATAGTGGCTTTCTGAGCCCTATTTACCTTATAAGAGGAACCCCTTGTTAGGGGTTTTAGGTATTCCTGTGCTGGAACCTCTTTGGTGCCACCAATCCAAAAGGCAAACTTGTAGGTAACTTAGTAAATGGGAATCGTCATTGGGGATACCCAGATGGAGAATGTGGGTTCTCTGAAATTCAGAGTCCAGTAAGCTTCTGGGCTTCCTTTTTTTAGACTGTGAAGAAGTGAGTATTAGAAGTTTGTTCTGAACTGTGTCTAGAATCAGCTGGAATCTCCCCACCTGCAACATAGCTCATAATTTGATTGAGCATGCTAGAACCTAGATTTTCTTCGAGCTTATCTCCCATCTCTGGGCCCTTATGTGCATCAAGTATAAGGTTTCTTCTATCGATATGGTTTGGGGGAGGGGTTAGGGACCCCCCCAAGGACTGAAGTACTGGACAGGGTAGTCTGGAATGAATTCACAGACTCAAGCATTCTTTAAGTCAAGGTAGCAAAGATTTATTGTTAGGCTTTTCAGGAGGCAAAAGTTCTTAAGGACCTGTGCAATCTTAGAGGGGTACAGTTAAACTTTATATAGGATTAACTATAGTAAAAGTGCCAAATATGCTACCTAGGTGATGTGGGATGGGATTAAAGAGTGGTTAAGGAGTGGTCAGCTCTTAAAGGAACATGCACATTTTGTATTTATGTGCAGGCATTTTACCCAGAGTTTACCAGGAAAAGCCCAAGGCGGGGAGGGGGCCACAGGAAGTTGGGGTTTTTAGGCTTGCTGTATCACTAAATCAAATAGTGGTCAGGACTGACTGAGGAATACCCAGTCTGCCACCTATCAATGTCTTGTTTGACAAGATAGACGTAGGGAGTATACATTTGTCTAAAACCTGTATACGAAATGAGGAGTCCAAGATGTATATAATGAGGTAAGGAGTTGGTATAGATAATCCAGTGAAATTCTTACAGGTACAACTTGTTACTTTCCCAGAGTGAGAGGTAAGTATTTGGCTGGGGCCCACTCATGCTAGGCATAGTGTCCTTGGACTGGGGAGAAGCTGCCATATTTTGAGACTGCAGAGAAATATGATTTTGGAATTGGGGTCCAAACACAGGCACCCAAGTACTCCATCACTACCATGGCCTTGTCTGGCCTGGTCAACATTATGTCATAAATGTAGTGGTAGGCATCATTGTCCTTGGTAAGTGGAATCTGTTCCTACCTACCATATTATAGCAGTATGAGAAAAAGTTCAGTTAGTCCTAGAAGGTATACTAGACTTCTTCCTAGGTACAAGGCAAGTGTTCCTGACTAGTCGCAGACACAGAAAAAGAAAAAAAAATTAGCAAGTTCGACAATCCCAAGCTACCATTGTGGGGTCTTGGTTACCTGATTCAGCACTTAATGAAAATCAGGAACAACCTCAGCAATTGATGTAAAAACTTTTTTTCTTCTTGCTCCTTCTAGTCCATTGTAATCTATCAGATGTCATTTGCCTTCTTTAGTGGTCCCTCAGAATAAGGGAGAGGTGGTATATCAAAGTACTCTGGCCTCTTTCATCTCCATCACAAGGGAAGAAATAGTTTCTACACTCTTACTCAGACCCAGAATTATTTGGTGTTAATAACACAGGATGGCTCAAGTAAATCCAAAAGTCTCTCTACTTGACCCTACCCTTAATAACTGGCATAGAAGCTGTTATTAGCCCCCATATAGATATCGATTCCCCAAAACTAATGCTACTGGTTTCCCTTGGTGGTTCAAACTCAAACCTTCCCAGTGGGAACTAGGGTGCCCCAATGGACTTGGTTGCTAGTGCCCAACAGATCCAAGTCAAGGTGGAAATGGACTTTAAAGGACACTCTAGGCTTGGGCAGAGCTGAAGTAACGTGCTGGTCACTTTTACAAGCACCCTGTGAATGATGATCAGTTACTTCCTTGTCAACCCTATGTTTCAGGAAATATATTTAAAGTGTGCTATGGAAGATGTTGCCACCTTCAGCCA
>CM053774.1:39001684-39077210 GCA_028658325.1 Potorous gilbertii
CCATATAGAATCAAATGAGATAACGTATATAAAATAATCTGCCAACATCAAAATGCTGTAAGTATCAGCTATTATTAGTATTATCATTAGGATTGTTACTTTCTTATCTAAAGCTATGTCTTTCTTTCCCAGGAACTCAGCAAGAGATTTTCTGCTCTTCGAAAAACAAAAGGGGATGGGAATTGCTTTTACCGAGCCTTGGGTTATTCCTACCTAGAATCACTTATTGGAAATAGCAGAGAGATTCTCAGGTAAATTACTGTGCGGATGCTTCCTTGTTTATACATTGTATCTTCTGTGTAGAGTATAAACTCTTTGAGGGCAGGGATTGTTTTTTGTTTTGTCTGTGTCTCCTAATAAAATCCTTTGCACATATTAGGCACTTAGCTGCAAAGTTGTTACATTAGCGTTACATTGGATTACATTGTAATTGGCTTGGAATGGAATGGTAAATGCAACACTTGATCAAAACAAAAGGCTCTAAACTTAGCTATTTCACTGGCTTCAATGGTTTTCTCTTTGTTTGGTTCAGTTCATATTTAGAAGTAGTAGTTAGTGTTAGGGGTGTGCTGGAGCCCCTCAATACTTGGGAGAACTGATTGTTAAATTTGTTAAATTGTTAAATTTAAAATTGTTAAAATTGTTAAATTTCCTTTACACCTCGGAAATCAAAAGTTACAATTACAAAAAAAAAGTTACAAAAGTTGATTGTTTTGTTGAGATGGTGATATGTCTAGACTTCAAGGGCAGCTAGGTGGCACAGTGGATACAGTTAGGAAGACTTCCAGATTTCAGATCTTGCCTTAGACACTTCTAGCTCTGTGATCCTGGTCTAGGCACTTAATCTTGTTTGCCTCTGTTTTCTCATATGTAAAATGAGCTGGAGAAGGAAATGGCAAACCACTCCAGTATCTTTGCCAAGAAAACCCCCAAATGGGATCACAAAGAGACACAGCTGAAATGACTGAACAACAACAATCAGACTTTAAAAAGTGATGGAGAAAATGTTAATGATAAAGAGTAAACTTAAAAGTGTATCCAATATACTCCCCTTCCCACCCTACCCCCAACCCTGCCCAGAAAGCTGACTATTAAACATTTACTAGCACATACCCCTAGTTAGAATCTTTGCAAGTGTCTTCTAACACCAGGGGATATTAAACGATGGACCAAGGGCCTAAGAACCTGGGTTCTTATCAAGTTACCACCTTGCTAGACTTTAGCATCTTCATCTGTAAGATGATGTCTAATGAACCTTCCATCTCTAATGTTCTTTATTCTTTTTCATATTGCGTTCTGTCTACCTTCTAATTCTTCCATTCTGTGTTCTAGGTTTTCTTTTTGTTCTTATACCCTGTGATTTCATGTGTCTGTGGAGTCACCTTTCCTGGTGGCCATGAAAATAGGTCTCTGCCATGGTTTAGGTACTTGGAGACACTACCTGGGACAGAGAGGCTGAATAAATATCTTCCCACATGCCCCAACTGATTCATAGGCCAGGTCCAAACTCGAAAAATAGATTGTTTTAGGACAGAATGTTTTAGGACAGTTAACTAGAGAATTCAAGTCAAAACAAAATTTAAAAAAACTCTCTGTTACAGGAAGTATTCAAACAGAAGGAGATTAACCATTTATTGGGTAATTATAGCGATTCTGTCTCTATTTATTGATATAATGGATAGGGTGCCAGGCCTGAAGTCAGGAAGACCCACATTCAGATCCAGCCTCAAGCACTCACTAGCTGAGAGATCTTAGGCAAGTCATTTAACTTCTTTCAACCTC
Organism: Potorous gilbertii; assembly: GCA_028658325.1. Taxonomy (NCBI): domain Eukaryota; kingdom Metazoa; phylum Chordata; class Mammalia; order Diprotodontia; family Potoroidae; genus Potorous; species Potorous gilbertii. The sequence goes on from CM053774.1 coordinate 39,003,467, forward strand.
ATTTGTAAAAAATAATAAGAATAGTACCTACCTTCTAGCTTTGTTTTGAGGATAAAGTGAATACTATTTGTAAAATTAAATTCTATTATTTTTACAAGTATTAAAATTTTAAATTATGAAAATAAAATTTAAATTCATTAAAAATAAAATCTGTATGATGCTTTTCAAACCTAAAAGTGCTATATAAATGCTAGTTATTGTTGTTAATATTATTGGCTTTATTTATGTTACCTGGATCTGATCAGACCTGGCCTTAAACATAATGGGAGTAAATGCCCACCTTACAATGTGACCTAAAGACTACTTGGACATTCCTTCGCCCCAAAACAATTCATGGAGATCACAGATGTAGAGCTAGAAGGGACCTAAGAAATCATTTAGTCTGGCCCCCTCACTTTACAGATGAAGGAACTGATATAGGAGGTTAATGACTTGAGCCAGGTCACACAGGGTTCAAACATCAGAGGTGGGATTTGAACCCAGGTCTTTTGATTCCAGAGCGAGCAGTCTTTCTACTCACTATACCACACTCTTCCTCACCTACCTGTAGGGCTATCGTAAATACCTAAAATATCACCAGTAGGGCTCTGTTCAAAATGAAGATCTACCTCTTTTCCCTAAGTGACATTCATAGAAACATAGATGGAACATTCAAGGTCATCGAGTCCAGCCCTCTCATTTTTTACAGTTGAGGAAACAGACCAGGAAGGTTAAGCCACTTGTCCAAGGTCACATCAGTCGTATAACGGCATCACCTTTGCTTGAACCAAAGTCCTCAGATTCTGCCTCCAAACTTGTCTTCTACTTGTACATGTGAGTTTCTCAGCCCCTCTCCAATCCCAGAGTAATTTTGCTAGGAAGGAAGGCTAGAAAGCCTAAGAGGCTTCGGACATCTTTGAGAGGGAGTTCAGTGCCAGGATAGGAATGAGGATGTGGGGAGGAGAACTTTTCCTGTTTCATCATTTTGTTAGCCTATATCTTATTCTCCTCCATACTCAGACAAATAGTAGCATAGTTTAGGAGGGAACTCAGGGGTTATCCAGCCTTCTAGCTCATGCCCCATCCAGAATATGAATCTCTTCTACAATGTGCTTGCCAAGTGATCATGTAGCTTTCATCATTAATTCTTAAGGTAACCCATTCTATTTTCAGGCAATGTTTAGCACTAAGAAGTCCTTCCTTTTAATGAACTGAAATCTGCCTTTGTAATTTCTTCTTTTTAAAAGAAATTTCTCCATATAATTTTCACCCATTTGTCTTAGCCATGCTGAATAAGGCCAATCCTTCTCTTACTTGACTGCCCTTCAGATAACTGAAATACACAAGTACAAACTGCCCTATTCTCTACCAGTCTTTCCTTCTCCATACTTACTATTTCCAATTACTTCAGTGGAGAAGGTAGTTTTGAGTCTCCCATTCTTACCCTGTTCATCCTGTTCTGAACACACTACACTGTTTTAATATCTTCCTCTGAATACATTGCAGTACTTCAATGTCCTTTCAAAAACATGGTATTGAGAACTGAACCTAATATTCCAGATGGAGTTTGGTCAGGTCAGAGTGATGATACTGTCACTTCCCCAGTTCTAGACACTATTCATCTCTTAATGCAACCTAAAATCCCATTTGATTTTTTTTGGATTGCTATTTGTAAAAGACCTATGACTAAATCATAGGGAGAGGAGGTCACAGGTCACTAGAGTTAGTACCATATTATTACATCTGGTAAAGACATTAGAGGACATCTCATCCACAGAAATTTGCTGAAGCTTACAATCCACTAAAACTTTTAGCTCTTTTTTCCCATCCTGTAGTCATGTGATTGATTTTTTGACCCTGAATGCAATACTTTACATTTATCTCTATTTAATTTTATCTTACTAGCTTCAACCCATAAATCTCAACTCTTTGAGATATTTTTGGATCCTATATTTATAGGCTTGCTGGAAAAGACTCTAGTTTTGGAGAAAAAATTAAAGATTAAAAGAAAAGAGGATGACAGAGGACAAGATGGATAGATAGCGTAATGTAAACAATGAACATGAATTTGGACAGACTTCAGCAGAAAATGGAAGATAGAAGGGGGCATGCATGGAGTCACAGAAGAGTCAGACACAACTGAACAACAACATGTTTGTGATCCATTGTATTAGTTTCAACTCCTGAATTTGTGTTTTCTGCAGATTGGTGTACACCACCTTAAGCCAAGTCACTAATAAAAATGTTAACCAAGACAGGACAGATTTCTCCAAGAGAAGAGAAAAGAGCTCATAGAGTGAGACCTAGGGCTCTGCAGTGTTTCTTTCCTGAAACATACCAATAGGTGGCACGATCCTCCCCCATATTTGGCACCTATTTCCATAGGTGTTTACCTAGTCTATTCTGTGACTTCTGAAAAGGAAAAGAACATAAAACATCCAAAACCAGCTGTTCAGCGTGATTACAAACCAAACCGCAAGAGATTTCTTTGCATATTATTCTATCTAAACGTCAGAGGAGTACAATGAAGTCTCAGTTTTTCCAGAGGAAAAACTTTCCTTTTGAAAAGAAAGAGCTTCCTAACCAGAAGTAACTTTCTGTTAGAGACCCCAGGAGGTTTGGGGGATGTTTTTAGAAGTGGGGTGCCATATACTCCATAGGCTGCTACTGCAGCATCCCTTTTATTACTTGGAGGAGGAGGAAGGCTTATGACATTGAGGCAGGGGACAAAAAAGGATTGGAAAAACGTGACTCTGACCACTAAGTAGTTATGGGACCATGGGCTTCTCTCTGCATTTCATCTGAAAAATGGGAATAATATTTTGTACTGCCTATCTCATAAATATGTAAGGAAAATAAGTGTCATTTACATTATTAACACTTTCTTAACTCTAGATAATCAACAAAACAATAAATCTAGCCTTGATTTATATCTCTGCTGGTTTCTGAGGAGTAATTTGTCCACATCATAGCTGATTAGAACCAGCTTCAGCACTTCCAGAGATAACAGAGTCCAAGATGCTGGAAAAAGTGCATGTTAGAGGGTGCACCTGACACTTTGTTCACTGACCTCTAATCTTTAAGTTCAATCCCTTTCAGGTTTAAGGAACGTGTGCTACAGACCCCAAAAGACCTTTTAGCTGCTGGCTTTGAAGAACACAAATTCAGAAACTTCTTTAATGCTGTAAGTAGCCTGTGAACCCACAGCTCAAATATCCGGAATGCAATAGTTCTAAGAAAGAATGGAGGTAGTAATTGTGTGATCATGTCAAGTCAATTAGATTTTTAGAGTCTTGGTTTCCTGCAGAATGGAGATAAGGGTTAGCAGGGGAACATACATCTCTAACAAGGGCATCAGCCTTTGTCCCACTGAAGCTGCATGCAGACAGCTAATAACCTTGCACTTCTGGGCTGTTGTTTCTAAACTGGTTCTTATACTGCAGCTATAGAACCCATTGTGTTGTCAGGTAGAATAAAGGAGCCAGATGACACCACTTCCTATCCAAGCAAATGAGATTGGGGGAGTCTGTGTGACTTTCCGTGTGTGTGTGGTGTCTCTGTGCATGTGTCTGTGTGTATGTCTCTGTGTGTGCGTGCGTGTGTGTCTGTGTATGCGTGCACATGTGTGTCTGTGTGTATCTCTGTGTGTGCATGTGCATCTGTGTGTCTGTATGTCTGTGTGTCTCTTTGTGCGTATGTGTCTCTGTGCACGTGTGTATGTATGTATGTGTGCACGCGAATGTGTGTCTGTGTGTGCATATGTATGCATGTCTCTGTGTGCACGTCTGTGTGTGCGTGTGTGTCTGTGTATATGTGTGTATGCATGCCTGTGTCTCTATATGTGTGTCTGTGTCTGTGTGCACGCCTCTGTGTGTGTGCATGCCTGTGTGTCTGTGTGTCTTTGTGTGTGTATGTATGTATGTGTGTGTGTGTGTGTGTGCATGTGTCTGTGTCTGTGTGTGTGTGGCTATGTGTGTGCCTGTGTGTGTGCTGACCAGAGCTGACAGGGCATAGACCTGCCTATAAGAGTGTGGCAATGGAGATAATCCCAAAACATGAATAGTCCGTGTTGCCGTTGTTTGTGGTTGAAGACATGCAGGGGCAGCTGGGTGATGCAGTGGATAGAGCACTGGGCCTGGAATCAGGAATTCAAATCCAGCCTCAGACAGATACTAACCATGTAACCATGCAAGTCACTTAACCTCATCTTTGCCTCAGTTTCCTTATCTGTTAAATGAGCTAGAGAAGGAGACAGCAAACCACCACTCCAGTATCCTTGCCAAATGCCAAATGGGGTCATGGAGAGTCAGTTATGATTGAGAATTGATTCAACAACCACAAAAAACCAGGCAAATTGGCATGGTGGGTAAAGAGCTGACCTCCAAGTCTAGAAGACCTGAGTTCAAATCCCACCTCTGACACATGCTGGTTGTGACACAAAGCCATTCCCTTAATCTTTCAGTGTCCCAGATAGATAATACCACACATCAGAGAGAAGGTGGTGGTCTGTACTGAGAGAGAAAACTTGTCAGTGGGAAAACCCTCCTCCAAGGAAATCATAGATCCAGTCTTAAGAAAACAAGTTTGACTTTGGAAGGCACTTAGTTCTTCATCCTTTTCCTCCGTGTTTAACAAACCCAATTACCCAGTGTTGTTATTAGGTCATTCATGTGCCTAAGTACTATGTTGACAGTGAGAGAGGCAATGAGAGAACTGGGAAAACCTAGTAGGTCCTGGAAAGTATTTATGGCCAGATCGCCACATTCTAAAGTAGGGGAATAATAAGGCACTGAGCTCTGACACAGACAAATGTGAGACTCTCCTATACATAGGCAAGTTTAATTTCACATATGGGCATGAAAAGAAGTGAATAATCCAAAGTGGGAAAAAAAATTCTACAGTTGGAATATAGTTTAGGACCTCAAAGTGTATTAGCCATCAGGATCTGAGTTCAAATCCTAGCACTGCAACTTATTATGTAAACTACTTCCCTTTCCTTGGTCTCAGTTCTATCAGTTATAAGATAAGGTAGTTGGAGTAAATTATCAAATCTACCATCTTATGACCTGGGCCTGAAACTCAGGCTGACACACACAGACAGCCCCTCATTTCACCCCATCTTCCCTCTTGTGACCTATACCTTGTTTGATGCCACATTACCCCAGCCTCTAGACTAGCTAAACCATGGAGAGAGGAGAGCCCAGGTCCTAAGTGTTGGAAGCACAGAAATTTGGAGCTGGGAGAGACATTAAAACGATGTCAAATTCAAATAGACTATACCAGTCAAACTACCAAAAAAAATATTTTATAAAGCTAGAAAAACAACAAATTCATTTGGAAGAACAAAAGGTCCAGAATATCAAGGGAATTAATGAAAAGAAATGCAAGGGAAGGTAGCCTAGCTGTACCAGGACTTAAATTGTATAATAAAGCAGCAATCATCAAAACTACTTGGTACTGGCTAAGAAATAGAGTTGTGTATCAGTGGAACAAGTTAGGTGCAAGACACAATAGTCAATGACTATAGTAATCTATTATTTGATAAATCTAAAGACTCCAGCTTCTGGGATAAGAACTCACTACTTAACAAAAACTGTTGGGAAAACTGGAAAATAGTATGGCAGAAACTAAGCATAGACCAATATCTTACTCCCTATACGAAGATAAAGTCAAGATCAGTACATGGTTTAGATATAAAGGCTGATACTATAAGAAAACTAGGAGAGCAAGGAATAGTTTACCTGTCAGATCTATGGAGAAGGGAAAAATTTATGACCAAACAAGAGAGAGAGAACATTATGAAATGCAAAATGGATGATTTTGATTATATTAAATTGAAAAGTTTTTGTACAAACAAAGCCAATACAGCCAAGATTAGAAGGGATGCAGAAAGCTGTGAAACAATTTTTACTACCAGCGTCTGTGATAAAGACCTCATTTCTAAAATATGGAGAAAGCTGAGTTGAATTTATAACAACAAAAGTCATTTCCCAAATGATAAATGGTCAAAGGATATGAACAGGCAGTTTTCAGATGAAGAAATTAAAGCAAGCTATAGTCTTATGAAAAAATGCTCTAAATCCCTATTGATTAGAGAAATGCAAATCAAAAGAACTCTGAGGTGCCACATCACACCTATTAGATAGGTTAATGTAACAGAACAAGAAAATGATAAATGTTAGAGAAAATGTGGGAAAATTAGAACACTAATGCATCGTTGGTAGAGTTGAGAACTGATCCAACCATTATGGAGCAATTTAGAACTAGCATTTGCTAGCAATGCCACTTGTAAGTCTGTATCTCAAAAAGATCATAAAAACAGGAAAAGGACTCACATGTACAAAAAATATTTATAACAGCTTTTTTGTGGTGGCAAAGAATTGGAAATTGAGAGGATGTCCATCAGTTGGGGAATAGCTGAACAAGGTGTAGTATATGAATGTAACGGAATACTATTGTGGCATAAGAAATGATGAGCAGGTGGACTTCAGAAAATACTATGAACTGATGCTGAGTGAAATGAGCAGAACCATATTGTGCCATGAATGACTTTGATACTTAGCAGGAATCTAAGACAATTCCAAGAGACTCATGATGGCAAATGCTATCCACATCCAAAGAAAGAACTGCAGAGTCTGAATGAAGATGGAAGCAGACTATTTATGCTTTTTTTCTTTTCTTTTGTTTCTTCTTTCTTGAGGTTCTTCCTAGTGGTTCTAATTCTTCTTTACAACATGACTAATGTGAAAATATGTTTACTATGAATGTATATGTAGAGCCTATATCAGATTGTATTTCATCTTGGGGAGGAGGGAGGGGAAGGAGGGGGAAAAATTGTAAAACTCAATATCTTATGGAAGTTGAATAAATCAATTTATTCTTAAAAAATTCAAATCAAAAAGGGGACCACTAAACTACATAAGATCCTTGTGAACACATATTGACTTAGAAAACTACATGTTAGTAATATCTGTTATACCATATTTTAATTTATTTTGTTAAATATTTCTCAATTACATTTTAATCTGGTTTGGGCCAACATCAGGTGTATTATGGCTGTAGGCTGGTATTTGATACCTCTGCCTTAAGATACCAAATTAGCAGAGCTATAAAGAATACTTTATACATCTCATTTTATGTTTCCCAACTAGTAATAAGTTTTTTTTTTTTACAAATCTGGAAAGCATTCATTATGAAAATTATCCTTATTGCCCGTTAAGTTTCAAAAACTAGCTTTTCCTGCTCTTTTCTCCCATACCCATTCCCAAGCCCCGGGGGCCAAGCCCTGCAAGTCTTTCAGAATCATCCCAGTTGTGGGGGATAGAATAGTGCTCAGTAGAGAATGTGGACATTTATGCTTCTCAGAATTGTTTGGTATCTGAAACACTCATTCAGTCACATAGCTAGTTGGCCATACCTCAAACAGGCTAATTCTCTGCTTTCCTGCCTTAAGTTTTACAGTTTCTGTGTCTGAAATATTCTCCCTCTCTGCCTGTTGACTGCATGCCTGTACTTTAAATCTCATCTTACATGTTGCCAATTTCATGAAGTCTTCTCTGATTTTCTTCCCCTGAGCCCCTATCAGTAGCATTCTTTCTCCATTCAGATTCCAAATAACACCTCTGTTTGGAGCTAATGCCCTGTTTTCATGTCATAGGCGTGTGTATGTGTGTGTGTGTGTGTGTGTGAGAATTATCAAAGGACTTAAGCTGTTGGGGAACTTAGAAATCACATTTTACAAATGAGTAAACTGAGGTCCACAGAGAAAATGAAACCTCCATGAAGGCAGGAATCTCCTCATATCTCAATTATATTCCTAAGGCAGTCTGTCACAGAATGCTACATGCAGTAAACAATAAATGTTTGTTGAAGTTGTGACATTTCTAAGCCTAAGGAAGTGGGCTTAGAAACACACAATAACCTAGTTTTCTAAACTGTAATTTGAGTGGGGGGGAATGGAGGGGTGGGAAATGAGTCTTTTTGTAGTAGAAAGAATACTAGACTGAGAATTAGGAGCACTGGGTTGCCTTTGGCCATACCACACACTAGCTCTTTGATCTGGGAAGGGCTGCTGGGCGATGCAACGGATTGAATGCTAGGCCTGAAGTCAGAAAGGCTCACTTTCTTGATGTCAAATATGGCATCAGACACTTAATAGCTATGTGACCCTAGGCAAGTCATGTAACCCTGTTTACCTCAGTTTCCTCATCTGCAAAATGAGCTGGAGAAGGAAATGGCAAATCATTCCAGTATCTTTGCCAAGAAAACCCAAAAATGGGGTCATGAAGAGTCAGCCACAACTGAAAGTGAGTAAACAGTATAAGGCTTTGAGGTTTACTAGGTTTTATTTTGTTTTGTTTTTTTCACACAGAACCTTATTTAATCCTTACAACAGCCTTGTGAACATAGGGTCCTATCATGTTCATTTTACAGAAAAGGAAACACTCGAGAGTTTGAGTGACTTGCCCATTGTCACACACTACGTGTCAGAAGTAGGACTTGAACTCAGGTCTTTTGACTTCAAGCCTAACAACACTCTTTTCATTATACCAAACTGCCTCAACCTCTCAGAGCTTCAGTTTCATCATATGTAATATGTGATAGTTGCTTCAGTTCCTAGGGTCTCTTCCAATTCCAGTATATTTTTATATTCAAAGAATCCTTCCCATTTCAACATCATGGGAAGCTGATGAGTTCATAATTAGTGAACAAGCATGTGACTAGGTGCAGATTTCTCCAGAACCCAGGACTGACTTACAGTCTGGGAGTGGGAGTTGTTCTGGAATATGTGACTTTGGACTGACCTGAAATAATCAAGTATTTCTAACTCATCAGTTATTTTGTTTTGGGGAAATAGCAGCTTAGAGGTTATTGTGATTAATATAATTAGTATATAACATTTTATATTATATAACTATATTATATGTAATATGTAATAACATATGTAATATAATAGCTTAGAGACTATTATTATTAATATAATATATAACATGTTATGTTATATAACTATATATTATATAACATATAATACAGTAATTGAATGTGTAATAATATATAATTAATATCAGCTTGGAGGTTATTATAATTCATCAACTCAAGGGCCTGAAAAAGAAAAGCCTAGGTCCAGGAATAATGAGTTCTTGTGTGTTCTCTTTGTTCTTTGCTGTCCTGGCCTTAGTTTTACACTTTGGTTGAAATGGTGGAGAAAGATGGCTCCGTTTCCAACTTGCTGAAAGTTTTCAATGACCAGAGCTTTTCGGATCGAATTGTCCAATTCCTTAGGCTTCTCACCTCTGCGTTCATCAAGAACCGGGCAGATTTCTTCAGGCATTTCATTGATGAGGAGATGGATGTCAAAGACTTCTGTGCTCAAGTAGGTTTACCCTTCTAGTAAGTAGTACCCTTCTAGTCAAGGGAGTCTTAGCTGCAGCTGTGTTCACTACTTGTATCCAAAGGCAGATCGGGGAGAATATCGAACTCTGCCCCTGTGCAGGGAAGAAAGAGGCCTCCTGAGAGTCAGGGAAGCTGGATTTGAACCCTGAATCTGACACTGCCTACCCATGTAACCTTGAGCAACATACTTTGCCCCTGGGCCTCCGATGATATAGGGGCACCTACCAGTTCTGATATTTTGTGTTTTCAGATAAAGAAACTGAGGCCCAGAGAGAAGAGGGCAGGAACTATCATATATATACTGTTTATCTCTCACAGCAGAGTTTGGCATGCACTCAAAAAAGAATACATGTTTATTATAGTTTTAACACTTAAAAGCCTATTTTAAAGACAGCTCGTTGGTGCAGTATATGGAGTGCTGGACCTGGAGTCAAGAAGATTCATCTTCATGAGTTCAAATCTGGCTCAGACACTTAGTAGTTGTGTGACCCTGGGCAAGTTACTTAACCCTGTTTGTCTCAGTTTCCTTATCTGGAAAATGAGTTGGAGAAGGAAATGTCAAACTACTCCAGTATCTTTGCCATGAAAACCTTAAATGGCATCATGAAGTGTTGAACATGACTGAAACAACTGAACAACATTTATATAACTCTTACTATGTGCCAGGCACTGTGCTAAGTACTTTACTCCTCACCGTAACCCTGAAAGGTAGGTGCTATTGTTATCTGCATAATACAGAAAAGGAAACTGAGGTAAACAGAAGTTAAGTGACTTGCCCAGGGTACAAAGCTAGTATCTGAGGCCACTTTTGAACTCAGGTCTTCCTGATTCCAGGCCCAAGGGCACTATCCATTATTTCTATTATTGTTTTCTGGGCTCTTCAGTAAAGCTCACGGGTGGTTCTTTGGCAATCCATTCTTATATCTCACTTGGTCCTAATTCTCTCCTGTAACTGGGTAGCCATATATTATCAGCTGCAGTGTGGGCTAGTCAGTCTATGGAATAAAGAAAGCAAGGTTGATTAGTTTATTGGGCAGTCCAACCCTTGACACTCATGTTCTGGGTGTCTAATCTCATGTTCTGTCTTTCTTGTTTGTCCTCACAGGAAGTGGAACCCATGGCTACAGAGTGCGACCATGTTCAGATTACGGCTCTGTCTCAGGCACTGAACATCCCTCTTCAAGTTGAGTATGTGGATGAAATGGACACCGCATTGAACCACCATGTATTTTCCGAGGCTGCCTGCCCTTCAGTTTATCTACTTTATAAAACATCACACTACAACATACTCTATGCAGCTGATAAAGTGGGTTAATTTTAGGCCTTGCAGTGTAGAGTGTCAAACGACAGGACTACATTCTAATAGAGCATTCTGGGTTTTTTTTTTTTTAATGATTTAGATGTTTCATTAGCTAGAAGGAAATGTACAGCCTTTGGGGGCACATCACTTACAAGGTGGTCCCCAGTTCTGTGTTAGGTGATACCAATTAACCAGCAGAAAGGCTGCTTTTTACCTCATCTAGATCATCTGTCATTGACTGACTTCTGATAACTTAATAGTGTTTGTTTTGGCTATGGACCAAATGTTTTCCACCTCCGACTAGGTAAATGGTGTGAGAAAAGAGCACTTGACCAGCAATCAGGAGACCTGGGTTGGAATCCTGGCTCTGCACTCACTTGATGCCCAGTCTTTAACAAGTCATTGGCTCCCTGGAGCTCAGTATCTGCATCTGTGAAATGGGGCAAGGTAGCTGAGTAAGCAGATGTTGAAGATCTCATTTTTCCACTTCTTAATATTATGTGGACTACAGCTGTTCACCAAAGGTAATCCTTCACAAGAAGAGACAGGGGAAAATTGTTTCTACATACAATATTTTGATTGTGAGAGCTCCCCGCTGGAGCCATATCAATTTAGGATCATTAGATTTAATGCTGAAAGGGTCACCTACCTGAAATCATATACTCTGGGATCTGGGAGTTCTTATCTTGGGGCTTATGGATACGTTTCAGAGGGGTTGCAAATTTGAATGAGAAAAAAAATTACGTTTATTTTCACTAACTTCACTGAAATTTAGCATTTCCTTCAATCTATCTTTCATTACTTTTATTCTGAGAATAGGTCTGTGTGCTTCACCATCCTGTGAAAACTATCCATTATACAAAAAAGGTTTAGAATTTTACAGATGGGGAAACTGAGGCCCAGAAAAGTCAAAATGACTTGCCCAGGGCCAAAAGGGCAGAGCTAGAATGTAAACTCAGCCAGGTCTCCTAATGCCAAAGCCAGAGCTCTTCCCACTGACTGATTAGTGGTCTGACATTACCTTTTATTTAAGATGAATTTAAGACTTTATTGAAGTTAGAAGGAGCCACTGAGCATGCATACACCATAGTATGTACAAATAATTAATTGAGCGTGTGGTGGAGTCTACCAAGCTAGGCTTCCTTCCCTCTTCAACAGTGAGCCTGTTTTGATTTGAAAGTCAGCTTGGGAGTATAAGGAAGAGCTCTGCTCTCAGTGGGGCCAAAGATACCCAGACTTATAGGGGCAATTGAGTCAAGAGTCACCCCACTACTACAGTTGATGAAACTGAAAATTTGGTTTGTTTCTAAGTCCTGTTCATTAACATGGGATTGTAGATCCTATGGGGACCCTTGGAGGCCATCCCATCCATTGCTCTTATTTTACATATCAGGAAACTAAAAAAATGTTAAGTGATGTTTGCTCAAGGTCATATAGCTGGTGTCTGAGTCAGGATTTGAGCCCAGGTCTGACTCTCAGTTCAATGCCTACATATTTCACTATGGTACTTCTAAAATACCATCATTCCCATATTCTAATCAGGACCAATTTATCATTCCTGGCATAGGAAACTGAAGCAAACCAATGAAAAATGGTGAGGAGGCAGCTAGGTGGTATAGTTGGAGACAGTGCTGGGCCTGAAATCCAGAAGACCGGAGTTCAAATCCAGCCTCAGACACTTAACTAGCTGTATGACCTCAGACAAGTCATTTAACCTCTGCCTGCCTCAGTTTCCTCAACTGTAAAATGGGAATCATAATAGCACCTACCTCCCAGGATTGTAGAAATGAGAGGTTATCTGTAAAGTGCTTAGCACAGTTCCTGGCATAGAGTAGGTGCTATATAAAATGCTAGTTTAAAAAAAAAAGCATTGTAGGGTAGACCAGATTTCAACACTAAAGCTCCCTGAGAAGAAAGTCTAGAGATTACACGGGTCTCATATTTCTTATAAGTTGTAGGTAGCCCTTAGGAAAACATTGATTTGGGTTCACAACCTCCAAGGCCAGTAGGAAGAATATTAAATGTAGAGTCAGAGGCACTGAGTGCAAATTCTGCCTCTTCTTTTATATCCTTAGGCAAATCACTTCACTTCTGGGTCCATTGTCTTCGTTTGTGAAATGAAAGAGTTACACGCTAAAATCTCAGTTTTTGTTTCTTTTTACAGGGTTTTTTTTGTTTTGTTTTTAACTCTACATCCTATGAAATCATAAGTAATTATCAAGTTTTCTTCCTGTCCCAATTTTTATACAACCAAGAAGAAAACTAGGCTGGGGGAGGGAGTGGGAGGGGCCGTAAATCAGGGGAGACTGAATTACTAAGTGAACACACCAGTTCTTCTGATAGGTAGGGCTAAGAGTTCTGCATCCTTCTGAAAGGAAAGAGGGAGACTTCAGAAAACATCAAAGGACAATTCTACACCAGTTCTTAAGTTTACAGGCCTTCCTCTCTCAGGTTCCAATTCGAAAGGGATTTTCGGGATCTGTTGGTGCTACTGTTGATGTCATTGCTTCAAAAACAAAGTTTACTGTTTACAAGTGTAGTGCCAAGGTTTGAACACTTGTTTGAAAACAATGTTCTACTTTCATTAAAGATATTAGGCTTCTTAAATAAATGAAAACGTGTTTGAATTTCACATGGGGAGCTCAGGTTTAATCAACATTTGCAAAATCATGGCACAGGAACATAAATGATTGTTCTTCACAATGGACAGGACTCTGATCCATGAATTATATATTAACTGCTGTACCCTGTTTTCTGGACACCAATGCTTTGATCTGTATGTTAAATTGTTGTGGTAGTGAGAAAAAATCCTTTGATGGATACACAGTGCCTAGCACATAGTAGGGTGCTTAATAAATGTTTATTGACTATCAACCATTATTGATGGGATTTTCCAATATTATTTTTCACTGCCCATTCCACAACTAGCATTGTATTAAACCACCTCAGGTAGTGGGAGAAAACATCTTTTGATGGATGCACAGTGCCTAGCACATAGTAGGGTGTTTAATTTTTAATGACTATCAACTATTATTAATAGGATCTTCCAACATTATTTTTCTCTGCCCATTCCACAGACTAGCATTGTATTCAACCACCTCAGCCAAATGGAGCCAAATGATCTGGTTCATCTAAATAAATACTTAATTTGCTGAAGTATTTAAAAACTCTGAACATCATTCTATGGTCTGCCACGTAGTCTTCCTCATCAGATCTCAAAGCAATATAATTTTCATTTTTTTTAATGTTAGCATATGTGAGTTCTCTGTTAGAAGTTATGCTGTAAATTTAGGTTCATAACCTGCATGTCACATGTAAGGGAACAGTTGTACAGACAGACACAAGAAAGAGAAAAGGAAAGGTTTTTTTGACGTATTTTCTCCCAGGAAGAATCATTTCTAAATGGTCCTTACCCACAGTATTTTGGGAAGTAACTTCACCTATGTAATCCTTTTTCTACTCCTCCAAAATGTAGGAGAGAAACCAACTCCTTGTAATCAACTGTTTTACCCTTGCTACTTAAGAATTGTTCTAATCCAAGGGGCTATTTCTAAGTCAGACAGCACGAAGTGGGGCAGGGAAGAGAGGAGCCAGAAATCAATGGCCTTAAGTACACATTTAGGGAGCTAGGTGGCTCAGTGCATAGAGTTCTGGCCTTGGAGTCATGAAGACCTGAGTTCAAATTCAGCCTCAGACACTAGTTATATGACTCTGAACAAGTCACTTAACCCATGCCTCAGTTTCCTCATATGTAAAATGGGGGATAATAACTACCCACTTCCCATGGAAACTAGGTGGATAGAGAGCACAGAGCTTGAAATCATCCTTGTGAGTTCAAATCCAGCTTAAGATACTTAAGATACTTACTAACTGTGTGACCTTGGACAAGCCATGTAACCTTGTTCGCCTTAGTTCTTCATCTATAAAATGAGCTAGAGAAGGAAACAGCACAATCACTCCAGTATCTTTGCCAAGAAAACCTCAAATGAGGTCATGAAGGGTCAGGCACAACTGACTAAACACCACTACCTCCCAGGGTTGTTATGAGAATGAAATAAGATCAGAATTTTAAAGCTCTTAGCACAGTGCCTGGCACACAATAAGCATTGTATGTATTAGTTATTATTTTTAAGCAGTGTGACCTTGAATAAGTCACCTTTCTGTACATCACTTTTCTCCATTTGTGAAATGGGGTTATTTTAGCCACTTAACTCATAATTGTAAAGAAAGCACTTTGTAAACCTAAAGAAATAGGAGATATTAGGAGAAAATGAGAATTATGAATCAGAATGTTACTTTAAAATATTCAGCGTGGTTTGGAAATGTATACAGTCAGCACTTTTCACCACAAGCAAGCTACCTGAATCAAGGAATATGGCAGCAAGTCTTGCCTTCAACATGACCCTCCTCCAGCTTAAGTAACTTCCCCTGACAATGTCACATTTCCACAGGGCAGGTTTTGGTTATAGGAACTGTGGGATGTTTTCCCCAGAAGTGAGGAGATATAGATGAGAGAACCACATTCAAGTATTGGAAGGAATCACCTCCCTGGCCCAAGAAAGCAGAACTAGGCCCAGGATAAGATTGTTCCAAGGAAGTGGAACTGAGCTCAAATATAAGCAACACCTAACAATGGAAGAGCTGAAGAAATCAACATCTTCTGCCAATTGAATCAATTTAATGATGGAAAGCTGCTTTGTACCTGTGAGGTGATGCTAACCTACCTTAACCCATGGGTGCAAAACTGATTAAACTGGGGAGCCGGAGGGTAAAATCAAACTTCCCAGCTTCTCTGGCTTGGGTCTTCAGTGTGATTTCACTGACTTGTATGGAGTGTTAGGAATTCTTGGGATGTTGAATAAGCCCATAATCAAACATGAGAACAAAAACCACACACCAAAATGGAACAGATTGTAATAACAGCAGCTCACGTTTCTCTCCCATTTTAGAGCTTAAAACCACTATCCTCACAACTGCCTTGTAAGTTGGGCATTTCACAGATGACTTGTCCAATGTCATGAAACGAGCATCCGAGAGTCAGAAATAGAACCCACTGCAGTACTCAAAGAATGAGTGCTGAGAATAAATCTAGTTCAACCCCTCCTCACCTCCACTGTACTGACTGATAAGGAAACTAAGGCTCAAATAAGGTAAGTGACATAATAATGACAGTAAGAGTAACAGCTGGCATTTACACAGCATGCTAACCTTTGCAAAGAACTCTTAAGTGTTTTCTTGTTTGAACTTCACAACACACCCTGTGAATGAAGTAGGTATTTTTTGTTCAGCCACTTCAGTTGTGTCCAACTCTGTGACCCCATTTGGGGTTTTCTGGGCAAAGACACTGGAGTGGTTTGCCACTTCCTTCTCCAGTTCATCTTACAGATGAGGAAACTGAGGCAGATAGGATTAAGTGACTTGCCCAGGGTCACACAGCAAGTAAGTATCTATTTGAACTTAGGTCTTCCTGACCCCTGGCCTGGTGGTCTATCCACGGTGCTACCTAGAAGGAAATGTGATTATCCTCATTTTACAGATGAAGAAACTGAGGCTGAGAAAGGGTAAGTGATTTGCCCACTGGCCAATCACATCCATCCAGTGTTCTATGCATCATTCCACCTAGCTGACTTGCTAGGTGGGGTAAAGCTGGAATTAAAGTCTAGGTCTTCCTACTCCAAAGCCAATACGCTGCATTACCAAGCTGATGCCACTTGGGATCCCCCCAGTCCATTGCTTGCCTTCTACCATTGAGTAGACCGACAAAAGCTCCACATTCTATTTTTGTAATACTTCAGAATTTTACATCCAGATAAAAGTGCTTTCACTTTGATGACCCCTGCCTGACAACACCCTTGCAGGTTCTCCAGGTGGTCTGTCAAAAGCTTTTTTTTTTTTGGCATAGTCACATTCGTTGCCATAACAACCTTTGTTCACCAAGTTGGCTATTTCTCTCTTGCATACCAGTCTTTCACGCCTGCCACTTTCTCTAGTGAGTCAGGCCTTCTAAGAGGAATGTCGTTGACAGGACAGCTGTTGTGTAAGGTTTCAGTTACCCGTTTGTTTGTTGCAGGTCCTGTAACCTCATTGGTTCACATGCTGCATGATCAATAAATAGTCTTGGCAAGGTTGGGAGCAATCTCAAAGCTCAGGGCTGAAAGGGTATGGCGTGCTCAAACTGGAACAAACCATGTCATTATGGGTAAACATCCCCCCAGCAGTTGAGTTGTCCCAGAGCTTCATTTGCTACACACCATGGGGCACCCCTTGTAGGGGGTAAGTTGGCTGACTTTTGAATGCCTGTCCCCTTTTTAACTCTCCGAATAAAGCTCCTGGGCTGCTTGTCATTTGTCTGCTAGAGAAAGCATGTTAGATGCTCACCGCTTATGAAACAGGTTCCCACTAGGAAATGATCTGGGTAATTAACACAGTCTCAACCAATGGGCTAGTTTAGTCTCCTAGGGTAACAGGATCACAACTGGGAGCTTTTGGTGTGAGTCCTGGCTATATCACTTACTAGCTAGGTGACTTTCTGGAAGTCACTTTGCCATTCTGAACCTCAGTTTCCTTATCTATCAAACAAAGCAGCCACAAAGTTATTTCTAAGGTTACCTTTGTAGCTACTGTAGCCTTGTCTACACAATGTTACTCCCACCTGACAATGAATGCATGGTACCAGACACAGGCATGAGTGAAAGTCACCATAAAATAGCAGAATGGGCCAGTGCCCATTGACTGGTAATCGGAGAAACCTTGGGGTCTAGTGCAAATTCTATTGTTTTCTAGTTGGGAGATCCTGGACAAACTACATAACATTTGGGAACATCAGTAACTTCATATATAAAAGAGGCATGATGACCTCACTACCCTATAAGGCTACTGTAGGGATCAAGAAAGGTCAAACAGATGGGAAGGGCTTTATGATGGAAGCATCTGTATGTTGACTACACCAGAAGTTCATCCTCTAGGAATGCATGGCAGTGACCCTGGGATCTACGGTGACTATGCCAACAGATCACAACAAGAAATCTAGGCCTAGTGTTGATCAATCATCCCACCTAGTTAAGGACCAAGGGGTTCAATACCCTGTCTCAATGATCAATTTTTTTTCACCCACAGCAACTCATGAAAACTACTAAGAACATGCTCTGTATGGTGGGATGGTCCAAACCATTGAAACCACAGATCCTTGAACTGCTATCATTGGTTGCCCCAAACCACCACACATACATACCCCCACACACATATATATTTTTTTTTTGGCTACCTCTCTATTCTTTCTTCCTTCTCTTCTGCTGCAATCTCAAACCAACCATGGGTTTCATCAGTCATTGTTGGCCATCAAGACTAACAGAATTCCAGTGTGCTATACCCTGCCCTCCCAAAGTCACCAGATAAAAAAATAAGGATATTTTCCCCTATCTACCCAAATCTGAGCACAAAAAGCATGATTTACCCAGCCGGCAGCTCACCATTTTAACTCCCCACTGGTTTTACTTACCCACACTGGTATAATGAAAAGTTTTGGTGTTAGAACAACCAGGTGCAAATTCTACCTCTACTACTTCCTAGCCATGCGAACTCAGGTAATAATCTCTGAGCCACACTTCTCTGGGAATCGGTTTTCTTTCTGTAAAACAAGGGTAGTGGATTAAATGCATGGTTTCTTCTGAGACCCCTACTTCTAGCTCTACATCTTATGAGTCTATAATCGGACAAACTCCACAAAGTTTGGGATAGCTGACTGCAGTAGCCAATGAGAGTTCAAAAATCGGCTATTGTGCTGGAAAAGACTTTTGAGAGTTCCTTAGAAAGCAAGGAGGTCAAATCAGTCAATACTTAAAAGAAATTAATTCAGGCCATTCACTGGAAGGTCAAATACTGAAGCTGCAGTTTAAATGCTTTGGTCACATAATGAGAAGACAGAACTCACTGAAAAAGACCCAGATGTTGGGAAAGATTGAAGGCAAAAGAAAAAGAGGACAGTAGAGAATGAGACAACAATGGACATACTTTGAGAGGTAATGAAGGAATACAAGGGCTGGGTGTGCTATGGTCCACAGACTCACAGAGCTGGACGCTACAACAAAATTAGTAGATTTTGAGCTTTCGTTAGCATATATAAATGCTATTATTAATAATAGGAATCATAACAGCAACATTAATATGGCGATTTAAGGTTTGCAAAGTGCTTTAGATTTTATTCTCAAGACTTATTCCCTCCTGGGAAGTAGGTGCTATTATCTTCATTTTACAGATGAGGAGCCTGAGGAAGAAGACTTGTCCAGGGTCACACAGCCAGAAAGTGTCTGAGACCAGATGTGAACTTTTATTATGATTCAGTTAGCACAGACTGAGCTCTAACTTCAGCCAGCACAGCATATTACTTGAACTTTCTCATTTTCAACTCTGCAGAAAAGACAGCTGGATCCAAGTAGGATATATAGGTTGAGGAGTCATACACATTTAACTGCACAGCTGATCCATTTCCAATTCTTTTTTCTTTTTTTGACTTAGCATGGAGTCAAAGAATCAGGAGTCCTGGGTTCTAGTCCTTGTTCTGCTCCTTCCAGGTTTTGTGACTCTAAGCAAATCATTTAAAATTTCTCTGACCATGAAGTCCCTCTTCTAAAAGGGGGGATAATAGCACTCTCCATCTCCCAAAGAGGTTCATCAATCAGTCAATAAACATTTATGAAATGTGTACTTTATGCCAGGCACTGTGCTAAGCTCTGGGGAGATAAAGAAAAGCAAAGAACAGTCCCTGCTTTCAAGGAGCTCACAGTCAGATAGGGGATGACAGCACACAGCAAAATGCTGAAAAGGAGGCTGCTGAGAAAGAAGGATACTTGGTACAGGGGGGCATGATACAGTTCTGCAGTCAGGTGGGAAATGATGAGGTGCTTGCCCTGAGCTCCCTCTTAACTGAAGGATTTGGGAAGAACTCCACCCTCTTTCAATCAGCTGGACAAAGGAGCCCCAGGGGCAGGGAGTCCTGAAGAGGTGTGTTTCAGAGCTGCCACGATCTTGCAGAAAGATACATTTGTGGAGACAATGATGAAGTCCAGGAGAGAAGTCAAGTAGGAAATGATAGAATGGCTCCCCTGGGTTGTGGGTAAAGCACTTTGTAAACTATAAAGGACTATATAAATGTGGGTTACTGTGTTGTAGTGGATGGTCAGCCTAGATGGTGCTTCTTAAACTGCAGGTTGCAACCCCAACATTTCTGTTGCAATGCTGCCAAAATGTGAAAAGGGATCAAAAGGGGTCCGAAACCCTAGCCTAGGACACAGGAAGACATGGGTGCAAGTCCCACCCTTGAGCCACACTGTCTTGGCTTTTCTTTTAATTTTTCAGTGCTCTAGTGCAGCAATCTAAAATGGCAAGTAGCAAAACAGTTACTGATCTGCATTGACATTAGGAGTTACCTTGCTAGAAGTTCCCTATAGCAGTGAAATCATAGGTCCAGACTAAAAATAAATGCTTAAGAAAAAAAATCATAGATTTAGGGATAGCTAGAGTGCTGGACCTGAAGTCAGGAAGTCTCCTTTTCTTGAATTCAAATCTGGCCTCAGATGCTTACTAGTTATGTGACACTGGGCAAATCACTTAATCAGTGTTTAATAAGTTTCCTTATCTATAAAATGATCTGGAGAAGGAAATGGCAAATACTCCATTATCTTTGCCAAGAAAACCCCAAATGGGTTCATGAAGTAAAAAACTGCACAACAAAAGTACTGCTAAGTTGGAAAGATCTGAGTTTAAATTCAGCCTCAGATGCTTCTTAGTTGTATGACCCTGGTAAGTCACTTAACCCTATTTGCCTCAGTTTCCTCATCTGTAAAACGAGCTGGAGAAGGAAATGGCAAACCAGTCCAGTATCTCTGCCAAGGAAAACCCCAGTGAGGGAGTAGGGCTCTGAGGTCCACTTTTAGCCCTAAAACCATGAGCCTGACAAAGTGGCCATGGTATCCTGAAGCCCACCCTCTCTGGATCTTTGCAATTACCCCAAAATTCCCTTCTAACTAAAAATTCATGACAACCACCTCCATTGAAGCCATGGCTTTTAATTGAAAATTAAAAAATTTTTTCCACTTGTGTTAGGGAAGTAGCAGCATCAGGATGAATGGGGTGAGTAAGAGCTGCTAACTCTTGACTAGTCTGACTGCATAACCGACCACGGCATTGGTGGGGGTGGGGATGTCGAGGCTGCCCACAGGAGCAGATGGGGAGGAGGAGGGCTGCAGCAGCCACCGCACTGTGGTCACCACCGAGCTCTGCTTTGTCTGAAGTTCATTTATACTATAATTGGTCGTCTCTTCTTTCCCTTCTTCTTCTGTTGAGATACGGTGCTCAGAGCAGATTCGGAAGCATGGAAGGGCATCTCTGGCACCGTCAGCCTGCCAAATTGGGTCGGATACTTGGTCTTCATGACGCTTTTAAATACAGGCTGGGAAAGCAGATGTTTTAACTGTTTTTTCATTCCCTTCATCATCCTTTGTTTCTGACTCTCTTCTTGTTCGCTACGTCTTCCTCCTTGGAAAAGCATTGAACAGGTTTATTTATTTATTAATGGGAATTTTTAGAAACCTTTCCTCCCACCCCCTGCAATGATATTTTCACAAACTTGATCTCTTTTATATGGCAAAGTACAAAAGGACTTTGAAGAAGCTTAGTATTATCTTTGCAGGCTTGATGGGAAAAACAAAGGTTTGCTGACTTGACTACCCAGCTAAAAATCCCTCCAAATAGAATGCTGTGGATGCAGCCCAACCACTGCCTGTTTCAATACACAGATCAAATATGTTTAACTTATACTGCATCTACAAAGAGAAGGAGGCAGGCAGAATGACTCAGGGCAACGTCCTATGGCTAGTTTTTCCAAGTCATGCAAACAATTAGAGGTAGCACTTACCCATTTGTTTCGTAAGAGCTTCCCACGTCATATCCAAATCATAACATACAAAAGCAGGGCTACCGGATTAGACAATATATGGTCCTTCAGGTCCATTCTGACTCTAAAATCTCATAATTGAAGGTCTCTTCAAACACTAACATAATATAGTCTAACACTTAAGGTCCTTTCTGACTTTCCAATCTATGACTCTAAGGACTCTGTTCAAGCAAAGTCTTTACTGGATATACAAGGTGCTTATCTTTATAACATTATTTCTCTCTATAACAGAGGCCCAGAGGCAAGGTTCTGAGAACAGTGCTGTATGACTCAACAGTGTATACTACTAAAAAAAAAAAAGCAGTTATTGTTAGATTTCAGTGAAACGTCTCTTACTAGAAAGTTAATGAATATGTGTTGTCTTTTCTGCATGGCAAGTCAAAGATCCCAATGAACAGACAGACTGCCATGACACACACAAAAAGGTATACATGAAGCCTTTCCTGATCCCCTCCCCAGTTTTTCTGCATTTCATTTGTATATGCTTATATATGTACAAGCTGTCTCTCTGACAGAATGTAAACTCCCTGAAGACAGGGACTGTTTCATTCTTTCCATCCTCAGAACTTGAGGATGGGGCAGTGTGTAGTCATAACTGGCATTTAATAAATGCTTACTGATTGATTAGTGGTAGTAGAACTGACAAGACGTGGCAACTGGCTGGATAGAGGAGAGGAGAAAGGAGGAAGGGAGTTTCAAACTTCGGAGACTTGGAGGATGGGGAGGCCCTCAACAAAAAATAAGGAAGTCTGGGAAAGGAAGAGGTGAGGGGAGAAGGGAATGTGTCCAATGCTGGACACATGGCATTAGTATGACAGGCAGAAAAGTTCTACAAGACCCCTTGGGCAGTCTGTTTGCTCTCTGTCATCTGTTGACATGTCACGCAGAACAGATAACATATTCACTTACTAACTTCAGTAAGCGACATTTCACTGAAAGCTAAGTGATACCATTTTGTTTTTTTAGTAGTACACAGACCCCTTTATATCACTGTCCTCAGTAACTTATTGTTCTTTAATAAATGGGACTGTAGTCCCAGGGGAGAAAGATGAGGCACCTCTCCTGACTCTGCTTCTGAATTTCTGCACGGGGAGAGGCTCAAGCTGGCTAATTAACATTCCCCTCCTGGGTCTGCTCCAGACTTTTCTCCACTTTTTTTTTCCCTGTTTTTCAGGTCCCATTTGTGTGTTATCTTCTCTTGTTAGAATAGAACCTTCTTGAGGGAAAGCCTATCTTTTTGTTTGTAATTTGTATCCTCAGTGCACAGCACAGTGCCCATCACATGGTAAGTATTTAATAAAGGTCACCTTGCTTAAATACACAGATTCTCAGAAGAAATCTGCCTAGAAAAATCACTGAACCCACAAGGGTGGAGGGAGAAACATCTCATTATAAAGGGAGCAGAGCCGCAGGAAAACAGCTTCAGGAGATGCAAGGTCATGTGAAGGATAGAGAGATGGAAGAGACATGGGCATGTCTGTGAGTGGCAAGGAAGGAGCCAGCAGATAAAGGACAAATTTAAGATGAAAGGGTAAGAGTGAGGGGAAAAAAGGCAATCAATGGGGTAAGATTCAAAGGAGATAAGATGAGATGGGCCCTAATAAGAGAGATGACCATGGCAGACATAGGAGCAAAGGAGAAAAGAGCAGGGAACCAGCTGGAGGGGCTTGGAGGGAAGGACACTGCCTCAATTTCCTTAGTAAAGGAGGAGGCCAGGGCCTCTATGGAGAGGGTGTCGAAGGAGGCCATGTAAATGGCTTAGGGAGAGAAATCGCTCTCCTGTGTGTGAGTCTACAGAGAAGAGCCAAAGGCTTGCTGTGCTTAGGATACATAATGAATGGTCTGATTTCCTCCCTGGGCTTCAGTTTCCTCAGCTGTAGAACAGAAGGGACAAACTAATGGAGGACCATGAGAAGTTCAGATTTCCAAGGGTGTTCCTCACAACACATCTGTGAGCTACGAGAGGAAGCTGTTGCCATCCCCATTTTACAAATGAAAACTGAGGCTCCTGAGAAGTGATATGACCTGTCCATGTTCACATCATCAGTGCAGGAGGTGGTCTTCTAACCCAAGTAACCTGCCTCCAAATCCAGCACTCTTTCTGCTACACACCACAGGACCTTTGAGAACTCCTACCCTGCCACCTCGCAAGAAATACTTTGTAATCCTGATGTAATACATAAATAAGCATTTGTTAGTATTACTGGCCTGGCAGCCACAGGAACTGGAACATCAACGTATTATTAACAATAATACCATCGGTATAAACCTTTAAGGTTTGCAGAGCACTTGCAACCTCGGGGGTAGAGGGATGGGCACTGTAGGTGCTGCTATTATTCCCATTTTACAGTTGAGGAAACTGAGGCATATGAGATTAAGGTTAGGTTTGAACTCAACCTTAAGTTAAGGTGAAGTGGTTAGGCAATTTGCCCTCACACTAGCTAGTAAGTATCTGAGGAGGAGTGTCAACAAAGATCCTCCTTGCTTACAGAAGAGAGGAAGGGAACAGCATTAAAAGGGCACCTTCTCGGGGCCAGGTACTGTGCTGATGCTTCACAAATATCATCTCACTTGATCCTTACCACTGCCCTGGGAAGGTGCTATTATCACCCCCATTTTATAGGTGAGGAAACTGAGGCAGCTACAGGTTAAATGACTTGCCCAGGATCACACAGCTAGTTACGTATCTGAGGAGGAATGGGAACTCAAACATTCCTGCCCCCACGTACTGAAGGGGGAAGGAGCAGCAGTGAATTGTTGTCGTTGAGTCCCTTTTCAGTCATGTCTGCCTGTGACCCCATTTGGGGTTTTCTTGACAAAGATACTATCATTTCCTTCTCCAGGTTATTTTACAGATGAGGCAACTGAGGCAAACAGGGTTAAGTGACTTGCCCAGGGTCACAGAGTTAGCGTCTGAGGCCAGATTTGAACTCAGGAAGGTAAGTCTTTTTGACTCCAGGGCTGGCACTCTATCTACTATGCCACCTAGCTACCCCAACAACATTAAATAGGAAACTGTTATACGCCAAGCACTTTGCCAAGCTTTTCACAAATATCATTGCATTTGCTTTTCAAAACAACTGAGAGGTAGGAGCTAGTTATGACTTTATTTTACAGTCAAAGAAACTGAGGCAAGTAGAGGTTAAATGATTCTCTCAGGGTCACATTGCTAGTAAGCAGCCTCTGGGGCTAGATTTCAACCCAAGTCTTTTTGACTCTTGGCCAAGTGTTCTAGGTACTGCACCACCCAACCTGCCACTGAGCTCTAAAATTCAGATTCTAGTCTTGGCCCTGACATAGAGCTGCTGTGTCACCTTCCCTTAGCAGAGCCTCCCTCTTTGGTAAAATAATGAGAGTTGAATGAGATGACTTCTGAACAGTGCCTCCTACTCTGACATTCCATGTTTTCTGGTAACATTTCATTTGACCATTTTCCACTCATATGGGGCCTGAGCTGCTCTGGGAAATTAGTCTGACCTTTTCCATCTCTCTCCCTAACAGTGATTTCTAAGATCCCTTCCAGCTTTAACATTCTGTTCTTGTTCTACAAAGAAAGTCAGCCACCAAGCCCCTTTGTGTTTGCCCCCATCTCAGTATGGATGGACCCCACCAGACAAGAGCCTGGCCACCCGCCCCTGAGGGCCCTCGGCTTGCCTAGGAATACATCATCATCCAGATCTATTTCCAGAGCATCAGCAGCTTGCTGGAACCAGGCGTTGTGCTGCTTCGCGCGGCTATTGTAGTACTCTTCCTTCTCGATCTGTCGTGCTAAATTTACTCGCTCCTGCAATAAAGCAGAGACAATTTTCACGCTGGCACAAAATGCCGTGTTTATTATGTATGGCATCTTGCTGGCCTCGCAGTTTCAAAAGCTTTCAGAAGCAGTGGTCAGCCAAGGGCATCTCAGAATGCATCAAAGGGCATTTTAAGTTTAGGAAAGCCAGAAAAAAAGCCACAGTGGAGGAGGCAGATATACACACACACAGACAGACACACAGACACACACCCCCACCCCCACACCCAAAATATTACAATTGGAAGGGAATGACAATACAGAATATATGTGTAGATTTATTTTGCATACAATTATATGTTGTTTTCTCAATGTGGTACGGTGGATAGAATGCAGGGGCTGGAGTCAGAAAGACCTAAGTTAAATAAAATCCAGCTTCAGACACTTAGTAGCTCAGTGACCCTGGGCAAGTCACTTAAGCTCTGCCTTGGTTTCCTCATCTGCAAAATGTAAATAAGAGTACCTACCTCCCACAGTTGTTGGGAGGATCAAGTGAAAAATACTTGTAAAGCACTGAGCATAGTCCCTGAAACATAGTAAGCATTACAGAAATCTTAGCTAGTAAAAGTAGTAGTAGCAGTATTAGTAGTGGTGATGGTAGTAGTGGTAGTGGTAGTAGTAGTGGTGGTGGTGGTGGTAGTGGTAGTAGTAATGGTGGTAGTGGTAGTAGTGGTGGTGGTGGTGGTGGTAGTGGTAGTAGTAATGGTGGTAGTGGTGGTAGTAGTAGTGGTGGTGGTGATGGTGGTAGTGGTAGTAAGAGTGGTGGTGGTGGTGGTAGTGGTAGTAATAGTGGTGGTGGTGGTGATGGTGGTAGTGGTAGTAGCAGGGGTGGTGGTGGTGGTGGTAGAATGTACACTCTTTGAGAACAAGGGCATTTTCTTCTTTGTATCCCTAGCTCCTGAATTAATAAATGTTTATTAATTAACTGACAGAGCATAAAATGCTATCACAAGAAGATATCTGAGAATCATGGAACCGTATATTACAGATGAAAAGGACCTTAAGAGATGACACTGCATTTGACTGAGGAGACTGAGGCCCTGAGACATGAAGTGATTTGCCCAAGGACAAACAGAAACAGTACTAGAATTTGAACCCACATCTCAAGTGCCAGTCCAAGATCTTTCCATTAATCTCTCCCATCCCTAACACAATTTTATTATCTAAAGCTCTGAAAGAAAATCATGAAGCTGCATTAACTGTGGTCATTGAAGACTTTCTTATGCCCATTGTGGAAACTAGAGCTTCAATTCAATTCAACAAAGACTGAGTGCTCACTATGTGCCAGGCACCGTGCTGGGTTCTGGAGAGAGAAAGGCAGAAAATAGTCCCTCCCTCAGAAAGCTTACTGCTGAATGGGGGAAGAGAGGAGGAACAGCCATGCCCACAGAGAAGCGAAGGTAAGATACACAGAAAGTTGGGGGAGGAAGGGGATTCCCAGCAACTGGGGCGAGAGGGAGAGACAGAGATGGGGAACATTCTCTTAAGCACTTCACACACTGTTCAGAAGCCATTTCTAACTGCCTTCACATCTCTCATTGTATGCATGTGTCCCATCAGGGACTTTTATTCAATGAATGCCCAGGACACTTAAAAATCTGTCTAAAAGGTTTGTGAAAATAATCCTTACACAAGAGCACCCTGTTAATTTGCTTGAAGATCCACACAGTTCCACTTTACCCTGAGCAATTACGGCTCTGCAGTGAGCAGCGAACCCCGCCAGCTGGGCATTCAAGAACCCTGACTCTCACCCAACAGCAAAAGACAGAAAGAGAAATCCCATTTAAAGCTAGGGTAGACACTATAAAATATTTGGGAAGCTACCTGCCAAAACAAACCTAGGGACCATATGAACACAATTATAAGACACTTTTTGCACAAATAAAGTCAGACCTAAGTAAGTGGAAAAGCATCAGTTTGTCAGGGGTAGGCTGAGCCAATATAATAAAACTGACAATTCTACCTAAATTAATTTACTTATTTCATGCCATACCAATCTGATAATTATTTTCTAGAGCTGGAAAGAATAATATCAAAATTCATCTGGAAGAACAAAAGGTCCAGAATAGCAAGGGAACTAATGAAAAGAACTGGTAGGCAAAGTGGCCTAGCTCTATCTCAAATTGTATTATAAAGCAGAAATTATCAAAACCACTTATTACTGGCTAAGAAACAGAAGGGTAGACAAGTGGAATAGGTTATGTACTCAAGACACAGTAGGCAAGGAATATAGCGATCTACTGTTGGATAAACCCAAGGACCCCAGCTTCTGGGATAAGAACTCACTGTTTGACAAAAATTGCTGGGAAAACTGGATAACAGTGTGGCAGAAACTGGGCACAGACCAACGCCTGACACCACATACAAGAATAAAGTCTAAATGGGTACATGATCAAGGTACACATATTGATACTATGGACAAATTGGTGGAGCAAGGGATAGTGTATTTATCAGACTGATGGATAAGGGAAGAATTTTTGACTAAAGAAGAGACAGAAATCATTATGAAGAGCAAGATGGATAATTTTGATTACATTAAACTGAAAAGTTTTTGCACAACCAAACCCAATGCATCCCAGATTCAGAGAATCGAAAGAATTTTTGCAGCTACTGTCTGTGATAAAGGCCTCATTTCTAAAATATATAGAGAACTGAGTTAAATGTACAAAAATACAAGTCATTCCCCAAATGATAAATGGCCAAAGGATATAAAGAGGCAGTTTTCAGAGGAAAAAATGAAAGATAGCTATAGTCATACAAAAAATGCTCTAAATCACTACTGATTAAAGAGATGCAAATTAAAACAACTCTGAGGTACCACATCACACCTGTCAGATTGGCTAACATGAAAGAACAAGAAGATGATAAATTCATGATAAATTCAACTAATTCATTGTTGGTGGAGCTGTGAGCTGATCCAACCATTCTGAAGAGCAACTGGGAACTATGCCCAAAGGGCTACAAAAATGTGCATGCCCTTTGACCCAGCAATATCGCTACTAGGACTGTATTCCCCAAGAGATCATAAAAATGACAAAGGGTCCCACATATACAAAAATATTTATAGCAGCACTCTTTATGGTGGCTAAAAACTGGAAATCAAGGGGATGTCCATCAATTGGGGAATGGCTGAATAATTTATGAATTATAATATGAATAAATTATGGTATATGAATGTAATGGAATACTATTGTGCTATAAGAAATGATGAACAGGAAGACTTCACAGAGGCCTGGAAAGATTTGCATGATCTGATGCTGAGTGAAAGGAGCAGAACCAGGAGAACTTTGTGCACAGCAATAGTCACAGTTTTTTCTGGTAGACTTGGAACTTCATTGCAATGCAAGGACTTAAAAAAATTCCCAATGGTCTTTTAATGCAAAATGCCTTCCACATCCAGAGAAAGAATTATGGAATTCAATCACAGAATGTAGCATATCATTTTCTTTTGTATTACGTTTTGGTTTGCTATATGAT
This sequence comes from Potorous gilbertii, assembly GCA_028658325.1. Classification (NCBI taxonomy): domain Eukaryota; kingdom Metazoa; phylum Chordata; class Mammalia; order Diprotodontia; family Potoroidae; genus Potorous; species Potorous gilbertii. The sequence continues at coordinate 39,032,360 of CM053774.1, forward strand.
TTCTCCCATTCATTTTAATTCTTCTACACAGCACGACTATAGTAAAAATGTATTTAATAGGAATGTATGTGTAGAACCTATATAGAATTGTATGCCATATCGGGGAGGGAGAATGGAGGTAGGGGAAAAAACATCTAAGTTATACGGTAGTGATTGCAGAACACCAAAAATAAATAAAATTAATAAAATTAAAAAAAAAAAGAACTGACTCTCTGGCAATCACATCTGGAAATTCTCAAGTCCTAACACTCAGGGCCTTAGTTCTGAGCTCACCAGGGGACAAGAAATAGGCATGTAAGTGTCTTGGTTATTCTACTTTCCCCCTTACTGTTGACATGGCAGAGCATGTCTCCCTAGAGAGATGATACAGGTAGATGTAATGGGTCTCAATTGTAAGTCAGGGTTCCAGAAGTTAGAATGCCTTATGGATTTTAGGTAGGATTCATGGACAGTCATAATTGAAAAGTAAGTGTGAGCATGTAAACAGAGGGCAAACTAAGAAGGCAGCTCATCAGGGTGCAATGGAAAGAGGGCTAAATGTGGAGTCACTCAGAGGACCTGAGTTCAAATCCCAGCTCAAGCTTAATGAGGGGAAACCACTTTACCTCCTGGACCTCATTTTTCTTATCTATAAAAATTAGAGGGCTGAACTAGATGACTTTTAAAATCCTTTCCAGTCCCAAACCTAAGATTCCATGATTATTTACTTTACTAACAATGCTAGCAATGAAGGAGACCTTAGAGATCACTGAGTTGATCCTTCTCATTTTGCAGATGGGGAAACTGAGGCTCAGAGAGCTGAATCTGAATCTCACAACAGCAGGGAGATAACATACTTATGGTTTATAAGACAATTTATATTACAGCCTGATTGGAATAGGAGGCTATGTGCTGCAAAATTAAAGGGAATATAAGACACACTGTGGGAAAGAGTAATGAACTGGAAGTTAGGAAGGAAACCAAGCATTTACTGAGCACCTACTATGTGCTAAGTACTTTACAAATATCTGATTTGATCCTCACAACAACCCTGGAAAGTAAGTGCTTTTTATGATCTCCATTTTACAGATAGACAGACAAGTCAAGTAAACCACCTATGGTCACAGGGCTAGTTAGTAAGTAAACAATTCAAATTTGGGGCCACTTTTGAACTCAGGTCTTCCTGACTCCAGGTTCAGCTGCACCACATAGCTGACCCTAAGATAACCAGGTTTTAATTTCACATATGCTACTTAACATCTATATGACCAAAGACAAGTGACTTAACCTCTCTGGGCCTGTTTTCAATAAACTGATCATGTCAGCACACCGAGACCTTCCTTAGATCTTCCTGCTTTGTATAAACCACTGGGCTGTTGTTAGGCTCAAATAAGATGTGAAAGAAAGCATTTGTAAATCATAAAGTGGTGTAGAAATGTAAGCTTTTATTGGAAAGCAACATCATGTGGTTGAGTCTTGTTCTAAGAATCAGAAGGCCTGAATTTTAGAGAAAACTGATGCTAATAGCTATGTGACTTTGGAGCAAATCCATACCCTGACTGGGAATCAGTTTCCTCACCTACAAAATGAACTGGTTGCAGAGAACTAGGCTTAGATTACAGCTCTATTAATTACCCATGGAACTCCGGGAAAGTCCCTTCCTCTCCTCTGGTCTCACTTGAATCATCTATAAAGTAAAGGGCTTGGACCACAGATAGTCACCTAACTATCCTTCCAATTCTGTCGTTCTATGTAACTAACAGCCTCTAACTTTAACACCCTATGAAACTATTAATGTTGCTATGTGTCATGAACTGGGATGAGTACTGGACCTGTTATTTCATGAGCACAGGGAAGTCCTTGGGGAGAAAACTCCTTTTACAAATGCCTTTGCCCAAAGGGCTACAAAACTGTGCATACCTTCTGACCCAAAAATACAATTACTAGGTCTTTATCCCAAAGAGATCATAAAAAAGGGAAAAAGACCCACATGTACAAAAATATTTATAGCGGCTCTATTTGTGGTGGCCAAGAATTGGAAACTGAGGGGATATCCATCAACTGGGGAGGCTGAACAAGGTGCAATATATGAATGGAATGGAAAACTGCTGTTCCATAAGAAATAGAGAGCAGGTGGACTTCAGGAAAACCTGGGAAGACTTGCATGAACTGATGCTGAGTGAGGGGAGCAGAATCAGGAGAACATCGTATGCAGTAACAGCAACACTGTGCAATGACCAACTTTGTCAGACTTAGCTCTTCTAAGCAACGCAAGGATCTACGACAATTCCAAAAGACTCATGATGGAAAATTCTGTCCACATCCAGAGAAAGAGCTGTGGAGTCTGAATGCAGAGCAAAGCAGACTATTTTCTTTTGTGTTTTGTTTTTTCTTTCTTATGATTTTCTCCTTTTGTTCTGATTCTTCTTTCACAATATGACTAATGTGGAAATATGTTTAATATGAGCATACATGTATAGCTTAGATCAGATTACAGGCCATCTTGGGCAGGGGGAAGGGGAAGGAGGATGGAACAGTTAAAACTCAAGATCTTATAAAAGTTAAGTGTTGAAAACTAAAAATAAATTAAAAAAAAAGAACAAACAACTGCTAGACTTTCTCTCCCACTTAGCCTAGAGCCCTGAGATGTTATGTGCCCAAGGTCACACAGTCAATGTGCGTCAAAGGAGGCAGGAACTGAACTCAGGTCTTCCTGGCTTCAAAACCACTCATATTTGTTTCTCAATAATAACCATGACAATAAAGACAGAGAGTAGACTTTCATAAGTTTTGTTATTGATCACCAGTCAATAGGGATACACTAGAACATGATGCAGGAGTTGACAACAGGATTACTCAAAATGAAACGATGAACTTGACATAATCTTATCTGAGTGACCTTGGGCAAGTCACTGCCAACCTTTGAGTCTCAGTTTCTTCATTTGCAAAATTAAGATAAGCTCTATTCTGCCCTGCCTCGCCCTCTTCCAAGACTTTTGTGAGTATATAAAAGTCTTATGCAGTAGCAGTAATATTGTATGTGAAAGTCCTGTAGTAGTAGTAGTAGTGGTAGTGGTAGTGGTAGTAGTAGTAGTAGTAGTAGTAGTAGTAGTAGTAGCAGTTGTGGTAGTGGTAGTAGTAATATTGTATGTGGAAATAGTGGGAAAAACAATACTGTAAGTATACGGAAATCCTGTAGCATTAATAATTGACTCTTCATGAACTCATTTGTGGTTGTCTTTGCAAAGATACTGGAGTGATTTGCCATTTCCTTCTCTAGTCTATTTTACAGCTGAAGAAACCAATGAAAATGGTTGTTTCTAGCCCAGCATCACATAGTTAGTAAGTGTCTGAGGCTAGATTTGACTCACAAAAAACAGCCTTCCTGACTCCAAGCCCTGTAGTCTATCCACCTAGCTGCCTTGTATAAGTAATTACTGTTATTGTGGTAGCAATATTATGAATAAGGGAAAGTTCTATGGTAGTAGAAGGAGTAGTAGTAGTAACTATATTATGAGTATATGAAAGTCCTGTGGTGGTAGTTGTAGTAACAATATTATCTACTGTGCCAACCAGCTGCCCTGTATTAGGAGCCTTAAAGTATTGAGAGCATATGAGAGTCTACTAGTATTAACAGTAGTAATACTGTGAGTTTATGAAATTCCTACAGTAGCAGGAAAAGGCTGACTGGATAGAAAGCTGGGCTTGGAGTCAGGAAGATTCATCTTCATTAGTTCAAATCTAGCCTCAGACACTAGCCATATGACCTTGGGCAAGTCTGAACCCTATTTGTCTCAGATTCCTTATCTGTAAAATGAACAAAATAGTAGGAGTAGGTGTAGGAGTAGTAACATTGTGATTATATGATGGTGGTACCATTCACAGCTAACATTTACATAGCACTTACTACGTGCCAGACGCTGTGCTAAGTGCTTTATAATTATCTCACTTGACCTTTACACCAGTCCTGAGAGTTAGGTGCTATGGTTACCCCCATTTTACAGATACAGAACTTGACATGAGCTGCTATAATTAGTTAACATTAGAACATGTTGCTCACCAGTTAGCTACCCATAATGGGAGGAGCTGCTGTAGAACCCCCAGTTTGTTGGTGTAAGCCTAAAACCTAAGGAGAAAGCTCTTCCATTTTAAGCAGAGGAATATTTCTGTTGAAGTGGGGATTTTGTTGGTTTGGTATTTTGGTTTGGGGTCTTTTTTTTTTTTACCTTGATTGCCTTCATGCACTTTATTTCAACGGGAAATAATGGAATCTCCTCATTCTTCTCAAGATTCTTGTAAATCTTCTTGAAATTGATCATGTCATCTGGTCCAATTAGCAGCAAACTGAGACCTTCCTTAGCTGCTCGAGCTGTTCGACCGCTCCGGTGGACATATATCTCCGAGGTTCGAGGGACCTTCAAAACAGATCAACATTAGGGACACTCAGGGAACAGAGGATGCTTATATGAAGGCTAGAGCAGATCTTTAGAAGGATGGGGTACTCAGACTCTTCCAGTGAAAAATAAACACAGTTGTGGAATGAGTTAACCTTTCCTAGAATCAAAGATAAGATGGCAAAATAATAACATCTATTTCTATGATATACATGGCACAAGAGGCACTGCAGTGAAGGGGAGAGAGTGCCAGCCTTGGCACAGAAAAAGTCTGGTTTCAAGTCCTACTTCTGATCCATACCCTGGTTCCGTGACCCTCAACAGGTCATTTACTTAACCTCTCAGTAATCTAAGTCAATAAGTTGCAGAGGTAATGACTTACATTAATAGACAGTTTGCTCACCTGGGAAGTCCCAGTCCCATCCCTATGTTTATATGTTTTATTTCTTCTATTCAAATTCTCCTCTGAAGCCTCATTGAGACTCAGACCTGACCGTGGGCTCCTAGAGGTCTATATCAGCACCACTCAAGTTCTAACAGGTCTAAAACTAGGTAGACAATCTTTGGACAAAGGTCCAGTAACAAACAGTGTGTCCACTGCCTGAATATCAGCCTCTGATATCATCATTCCAATTACGGAGTCAGGCGGCTAGATGGCTAAATGGGTAGAATGCCAGGCTTGGAGTCAGGAATACCCGAGTTCAAATCTGGCCTCAGCCACTTACCAGCTGTATGATGCTGGGCCAGTCTCTTAACCCTGCTTGCCTCAGTTTCCTCATCTGTACAATGAGCTGGAGAAGGAAATGGCAAACCACTCTAGAATTTTTGCCAAAACCCCAAATGGGATAGCGAAGAAGTAGACACAACTGAATAATAACAATTATGGAGACTCACAACCAGGCTGTCCAGATCACCTACAAGGTGATGAATTTTTCAGCCACAACTCTGCAAAACCATCTACTAAGGCACAAGAGGTGGGGGAAAATAGGTAGAAAGGGTCCCCACAATTACAGAATCCCAGAGCCTGGCAGTCTCTGGAGGACTCAGAAAGCAAAGGACATAGAGTAACTTCTCTGATCTTCACAGCAACCTTTTGAGGTATGTTACATAGGGACAGCCACTCCTGTCACCCCCAATTTACAGAGAAGGAAACAAGAGACCCAGAAAATGAGGTAACTTGTCTGAATGGGAGGGCTGGGACTCACTCACATCTTCTGACACCCTTTTGGCATCATAGCTCACTGCCTCGAACCACAATGGATGAAACTAAGTGCATGTGAGGTTCTATGAGGTTTTTAAAAATCTATTTAAGCTCTTACAGTCAGTCCTGGGGCTGACCTCACCTCTCCAGTGCCTGGAACTGCAGAGCCACCAAGGCTCCAAAACGTGTTTTTTATGGTGAAGATGCCCTGCAGATACATTCCTCAATATTAGCAAAGTTCAAACTGAAGAAGGAAAAGGAGTAAACTAGGAAATGTAGGTTCTGTCCCTGGCTCTGGTTACTTACTGACTATGTGACCTTGGGCAAGTCAAATGACTGCCATTTCCTCCTACAACTGGATAATAAAATTGCTGCAGAAATAATAAAACATCACCCTTTCTACGTCATAGGATTACTGTAAACATCAGATTAACAATTACCAAGATTAACAAAAGTGCTTCGATTCCTAAACAGTCTGTTATTACAGAGAGTAAACACAGCAATACATTCTTAAAGATCATCTGTTTCATCCTCATCATTTTAATGATGAAAATTACAGGAGGAAGAGACCTAAATGACAACTGATTCAATCTCCTGCCTGGTGAAGGAAATCCTCTGTACAGCATTCCTGATAAATCATCATTCAGCCTCTCTACTCAACATCTCCAAGGGCAGGGTATTCCCTAACAGAGGCAGCCCATTATCCATTATCCATTATCAGATAGCTCCAACCGTTCCCCTAGATCCCTGATCTCACTGGCATAGGGGATGTTTTCACTGGTGGTAGCAGCAGCAGGAGTGGTCATAGAAGTAGGAGTAGTGGTAGTAGTGATAGCAGGAGGAGGAGGAGTAGTGAAGGTGGTAGCAGTGGTGGTGGCAGTGGTAGAGGTGGTGGTGGTAAGAGTAACAGTAGTGGTACAAGTGGTAGTAGATGTAGTAGTTGTGGTAATAAAGGCAGTAGTGATGGTAGTAGTAGTAGTGGTGGTAATGGTATTAGTAGTTATAGTAGTAGAGGTGGTAGTAGTGGTGATGGTGGTGGTGGTGGTAGTAGTAGCAACATAACAACAAGAATTAGCATTTATATAGGGCTTTAAGGTTTGCACAGTACTTTACAAATATCTCATTTTATCCCCACAGGCAGATACTATTAATATCCTCATTTGAGGATACTGAAGAAGACCAAGGTGAAGTGACTTGTCCAGAGTCACAGAGCTAGTAAGGGTTTCAGGCTAGATTTGTACCAGAAGGCAACCCCTAGATTTAGAGGGCTTGGATTGAAGTCCTTATTGTATCAGCTTGGATAAGCCAAAACCTCCCTGGCCCTCAGTTTTCTCATCTGTACAATGCGGTATTGGAAGTCCCTTCCAGCTCAACATCTACGGTCTGCCTCTCCATAACTTCCACATGTGGATTCTAGTTTGGCCTGTCTGCAGTGAAAGAAAACAAATCTAATTCCTCTTTCACATAACAGTAACTCTTCAAATACAAGGCCATTCCCCCTTCCCTACTGCCCTATCCCCACCCCCAGCACTGGTCTGCTCCTCTTTAGGCTAAGTAAACATCCTCCAATCTCAATTCCTTCAACTATTACTTCCACCGATCACCTACTTTTGGCACACACCAGTTTACCAATGCCCTTCCTAAAATATGGTACCCAGAACTGATGTCACATCCTCCTCCAGATGCTGCCTGGCCAAGGGAAAGCACAGGAACACTCTCACTTCCTTTGTATGGACTCTTCACTTCTCTCTATTACTGCCACTGATTATGGAGTTAGCTTTTTGGAATGCTATGTTGGATTAGGACCAGGTTTAGTCTGGCCCCATCAAATAACCCTGTTCTTTTCATGAGTGGCTGTTTTGTTTTGTTTTTTAAACCCCGGCATAGGGCTTCACCCTACATGAGATGGGAAGTTATCTAAAATGAATGAGTGTAAGAATGATAACGAGTGACAATGGTTTAGCATGGTATGCAGCTTTCTAGCCTTTGGGGACATATTCTCTTTCTAAATAAGTTACTGCTCACTGAGAAAAGGAAGTAGCTTGCAACTACTAAGCTGGTTCTGTACCATTCATTGATCTTCCTGAGATGTGTCTCTTATCTCCCTAATGTGGGTTGGGAATCACTATACCCACAAATGCCCCCACATAGACTCACCTGATAATGGATGACATGCTGAACATCCGGAATGTCCAAGCCCCGAGCAGCCACATCTGTTGATAGAAGAACACCACTGTAGGGGAAAGGATGGTATTCAGTTCCATTGAAAAGGAAAAATGCTCATGATAAGAACCATCAGTCATTGGGTTAGTCTACAGAGAGAGAACTATTAAGGTAAGTTTGGGGGTCTTATTGAAATAATCTGATATCTGAGGAAGTAGCAGGATACAGAGGGGAAAGAATACTGCTCATAAGTATTATATAAAGTTTCAGTCTAGCCTTCACTTCACAAAGACCACGAGTCCAGCCACATCTAACAATTTATGCTCCATGTTCTAAGGTCCCTCTTAGCCCTAACATTCCTTATTTTATTGCATGAATGGCAATAGACTATTTGCTATGGTAGTGAGCCACCCATGATCTGACAATACACCCAGAATGACACAGCCATTTCTTTGGAACTGAGGGCTTAGAAGCTGACCTCCCTAGCCTGCTCCAGTCCTACCTCCTCCCTCCCCCTGCCCACAGTCTGAACTTTGCTATTACTGAGGAATCTGCAGGGCATCTTCACCATAACAAACACATTCTGGTGCCTATGTGGCGCAATGCAATTCCAGGGGCTAGAGAAATGAGGTCAACCCCAGGACTGTAAGAACTCAATTCGACCGAAAAACACTCTCCTTTTGCTGGATGAAGTTTCACAATGAGTCAATCATTGTTCAGCAAGGCTGCAGTGGCTGAAAGGTGGGGAGGTGGGAATGAGGAAGGGGTAGGAGGACAGACATTTCAGAGGAACAACACCTGCCCCACAGACACAGAAGCTTCAGTTCCCTCCCTCAGGCTCTCATGGCCTGTTTGTGAGGGGTTCAGGTCCTCCTCCACCATCAGCTTACTTGTCTCGTTCAGCAAACCGCTCTAGGTTTTTTAATCTTTGCTTCTGGTGCATGTTTGCATGCAAAGGAAGTGGATCTCGGTCTAGAATGGAGAGGAGTGCTGTGAGTCGTTTGATGCAGTCAATGCTATTGGCAAAGACCATGGTTCTCCCTGGGTACTGAAGTAGAAAGTAATAGAGATAGAAGTCCTTCTCTTCTTTGTCACAATGGATTTTGGTCTCTGTCAGGGTCTCCACTGTGGCCTCCTTCCTGGTTAGGTCTATCACCTTCGGTTTCCCCCGCATCCCAATCTTCTGCATGAGCATGTCCAGCTTGCCTGTCTTGTCTATTTTCTTAGCATTTTTCTTTTGAAATACTCTGGCAGGTGCCTGGTGGAGCAAAGTCAGTGTGGCAGAAAATACGAATGTCTGTCTCTGTGGATTATACTGGCTGTCATTCAGCATTTCCAGCAACTGGGAGAGTTCAGCAAAGTGGCCTTTTTCAACCATTCTGTCTGCCTCATCAATCACAAGGCACCTGTTCAAGCAAAATATGGCTGTTAGTCAGGGACCCACACCCATGCTCCGTTCCTCCAGCCCCCAAGGACACAGAAGGCTGACAGCCCACACAATCTCAAAAAACTACCTTCATATTGCTCTAGCCTCTGCTTGTTGGATGTGCAAAATCACAAACTCAGGATCTCAGAGATCACCTAAGCAAGAATCCCCCCCTGCCATATCCTTGATGTTATAAAGGATAGACGACATTATAAAACATGGCATTTACATAATGGTGACTCAGCCTCTGCCTTAAATCTGCAGTGAAGAAGAACTCATTATCTCTTGTAGAAGCCTATCCCACTTTTTTGGCAACTCCAACTATTAGGAAGTTTCTCATGAGCAGCTAGGTAGTACAGTGGGATAGTACTAGTCCTGGAGTCACAAAGACTCATCTTTCTAAGTTCAAATCCAGCCTCAGACACTTACTAGCTGTGTGACCCTGGGCAAGTCACTTAACCTCTCTCTGTCTCAGTTTCCTTATCTGTAAAACAAGGATAACATTAGGACCCACTTCCCAGGTTTGCTGTAAAGATCCAATGAGATACCTAGCACTGTACTTAGCACACAGAAGGCACTTAACAAATCCTTCCTTTCTTCTTCCCTTTAGGCCAAGCAGAACAGCAATCTCTCTTCTATGGGACAGTTCCTAAGATACTTGGCTAAGCATCCCAGCTCCATTTCAATTTCTTTTCTCCAGTCACCCTCGGTTCCATCAACCACTTTTCAAACTGCACTGGCTCCAGTCCCTTATCATCCTGGACACTCTCCTACTTAGAAGTTGACATATGATGCTCATCTCCTTCACAGTGTGTCTACTGATGCAGCCAGCCCAAAACAATATAAGCAGCTTTGGCTGAATTTGCAGACCACTAGGACCCCTAGGTCTTTTTCAAATGAATCTACTCACTCCTTCCCCTATACTGTGTTCCTAGAATTGATTCTTTGAACCAATTTCTTTTTTTAACCTAAAACTCTGAGGCTAGCAGACATTGTACACACCGAAAATGTCAGGGGAGCTCCAGTGAAGCCCTCTGGGACAAAAATGAGGCCTGCAATCCAGGTCATGTTACTAAATTGCTGGGAAAAAACCAGGGTAACCGGATAACCAGGTCACCTAATTAGGAATAGGTTGGATAGAGGGGACAAGGCAAGAGTTCACAAAGGCTCTTTTACCTGAGCTGCTTGAGATTTGAGAGGTGATGATGTTGCTCTTTAATTAACTCCCACAGACGCCCAGGTGTGGCAATCACAATTTCTGGCCGGCGAGTCAGCATCCTCTGCTGTTTCTGAGGCGCCATTCCACCAACCAAGAGGGCAGTTCTGATGCCTAGAACACAAGATAGAAGGATCTTAAACACAATGGCGCTTCTTATTTCTTAGAATAATCAACAAGACGGGGCAGTGACACACAGTGGGGAGAGTTGGCTCAAAGCAGGAAAACCCAGGTTTGCATCTTGTCTTTAACCCATACTAGCTGAGAAACCCTGGGCTGTCACCCCCAGAGTCCTAGGCAAGTCTCTAAGATGTTTAAATTGGTAATCAAGTGCCAACCTGCATTGGTACAGAGAATTTCCTCACTTAGGAGTTACTTATGCCAATAAAATCATAAATTCAGTTCCTTTTCCTAATTACCCCTAATAAGCTGGGCATCTACTACTACCCACCAGAAGGTGCAGATCACCAAGTCCACAAAGAGTGCAGCAAATACCCTGTGACCCTGCTTAAAAGGATCTTGACCAGGTTAAAGATTTTAATACTGTTAATATGTTAAGGATGATATGAAAAGGGAGATAAAGGAGTCTGGTGATGGGTTAGACCATTTTCAAGTCAGATAATCCAAGAGGGCTGCATGGAAAAGGTGACATTTGGTCCAGGTGGAGAAGGATCACTGAATTTCAGCATTAGGAGAGAACTGTCTTGGTGGCCCATTTAAAGAACTCTCTCTCCAAACTGGTTGGTCATCTTATCTGTGTTTTTAGGCTTTCACTGACCTACTACCTCATAAGAGGGTCCATTCCACTTTTGAAGAGCTCTCATTTTTAGGAAGGTTTTCCTAACATCAAACCTAACTGAGCCCTTCTACAATTTTTTTTTGACAAGTTCTTTTCTCTGGAGCCAAAGGTAGCCATATGACACAAGACAGAGGGTGCCAGGCCTGCAGAGTTCAAATCCAGCCTCAGACACTACTGACTGTGTGACTGTGGGGTAAGTCACTTAACTTGTTTGCCTCAGTTTCCCCAACTGTAAAGTGGAAATAACAACAGCACCTATCTTGCAGAATTGCTGTGAGAATCAAATGAAACTGTAAAAACTGTACTTAGCACAGGGACCAATAGATGGCACAATGGACAGAGCATTGCCCTGGAGTCAGGAGGACCTGAGTTCAAATGAGGCCTCAGACACTAGCTGTGTGACTTTGGGCAAGTCACCTAACTCTAATTGTCTCCCCACTCCCCCCCACAAAAAGTACTTAGCATACAACATATATATATATGCTCCCTGCCTTTCCCCTAAAAACAAATCTAATTCCTTTCCCACAAGGAAGCATTCCAAATATTTAAAAACATCTGGCAAGTCCCCTGAGCTTCCCTCGACTGATTTTTATATGATACTGACTTCAGGCACTCCACCATTCTGAATGTCCTCCTCCGTAACTGACCACGCTGCTGCAGAGAAGGCGTAACCAGGGCAGATTAGCCCAAGATCACATTAGCTTTCCTAATAACCACATCGCACAGCTGACTCTCTCTGAGCTTAAGAATTCATACAAACCAAATTATTTTACTCAGAAAAAAATAATAACAAAGTTCATTTGGAAGAGTAAACAGTCAGGACTTCAAAGAAGTCAGGAAAAAAAGCAGTATCAGACCTTGAACTATATTATAAGGGAGAACAATGCTGAAGCGTAAAATGGATAATTTCGATTCATTTACATTAAAATTTTCTTGTATATATAAAACCCGTGTAGCCAAGAATAGAAGAAATGCAGAAAATTGGGGGAAAAAACTTTCATAGACAATCACCCAGATAGGATGTGATTAGGTTGGAATATTGCGGTACTATAGGAAACAATGAGTTAGAAAAACATGTAAAGGCTTGGATTTACGAAAGAAGATGCTATCCATCTTCACAGAAACAAACGACAGGTGGAAATAAGCATGGTACCATCTTACATATATGTGTATGAGTATATGTGTATGGATGTATATACATGTATATACATACACATCACTTAATTTAGGGTAGAGGAGAAGGAGGGAAAACTAAAGTGAAAACGTATACAGTAGAAAACAAAACAAAAATAACAAGGAAGCAAAGAAAAGCTGGGCAGCTTTGAAAGCAATGTGTAGTATTTATTACGTAAGTTTTCTTGAAATGAAAATTGTTTTATACAGAATCCTCTCTTATATACATGGAAATTTTTTTTCTTTTCTCATTTTGTACTTAAGTTTAAAATTAAAAAATTTCCAAAAAAAAAAAAATTCATGCAAATCCCCAGCTATTTTTCAGATGAACTGTTCTCTAGCCATGTGTTCCCATTTCGAGTTTGTCAAATTGCTTTTTGAATCCTGGTTCTCTCACCCAGGATGCTGATTGCCCCTCCCAGCTCAGTGTCCTCAGTACATGTTATTAGGGTGCTATCTTTGCCTTTATCCAAGTCATTGCGATAAATGGTAAACACCACATGCCCAGGCACAGATCCTTGGGGGCCTCCTCTGAAGACCACCTTCCAAGTGAACAGAGCAATAGTCACTAGACTGTCATCTGAGTCTAGCCACTCCCAGATGGTTCAGAATCCACCTCACTTACTATCTCTTATCTATCCCACATCTCTTAGCTGGGAAGGGTGGATACAGGGGAAAGCTCTTAACTAGGAGAGAAGGCCATGGGCAAAAGCAAAGAGGCAGGAAAACATGAGGCAGGTTCAAAGAACTACCAGTAGACAGCAGGAATGCTGGGTGGCCTATAACAGAGTATGGTGATTTTTACCATCAGAGATCATCTACTGAAATTTTACTTACAGGTAAGAAAATGGATACCTAAAGAGATGTAACTTGATCAACATACAGCAACTGAGTGGCCCAGAAGAAACCAGCAGAGAACACCCAAAACAATTTAGCATTTATCCAGTGCCTCATGAATACAAAAATACTCTATGTCCTGACAAAGACAGAGAGCTAGATAAAGACACAGCCTCCACTCTCATGGCATTCTGTGAGTTGTGTTTCTGTGATTTCTGTACACAATGTCACATGATAAACACAACGGAAAGGTACAAAAAATAGGGAGAGGCAAGACCCAAGGGTTGGTACCAACCAAGGGGATTAAAGGTGGCTTTCAGGAACTTAAGAAAGTCAATCCATCAATGAATAAGCATTTATTAAGTGCCTCCTATGAGTCAGGCACTAAGGATATAAATACAATGACTAAACCAATCCTTGCTTGCATTCTAACATTCTAAGGTCAGAGTAATACTAAGATACAGATTCAGAGGGAGTAAATGAAGCTTCGGAAGCGCATGAAAGTGATGGTAATAGCTACCACTGAGATATCATTTTACATCAATCAGATTGGCTGCAGTCATTAAAAGGGAAAGCAAAAAATGTTGGGAGGGGACGTGGAAAAACTAGAACTCTTTGTGGAACTGTGGTGGAACTGCTGGAACCGTGGACTGGTCCAACCATTTTGGAGAACAATCTGGCATTACGCCCGAAGAGCCATTAACCTGCCTATACCCTTTGGCCAAGCAATACCACTACTAGGTCTATTTCCCAAGATGATTAGGAAAAAAGACAAAGAAGCTACATGTTCTAAAATATTTATAAAAAATCTCTTTGTGGTGGCAAAAAACTGGAAATTACAGGAATGCCCATCAATTGGGGACTGCTGAACAAGCTGTAGTATGTGATTGAGATGGAATGCCACTGTGCTATAAGAAATGACGAGCTCCAAGTTCAAGAGTAAGGAAAAAATCTTTTAGAGGAGTAAATGCCTTCCATTTATGGTTTTTCCCTATTCCAACCCCAAACAAATTAAACTGCACATAAACTGAAAACATCCCTATCCTAGTTTAGGTTGCTGCCTCACAGGTTAATTGGAATCCCTAGAACCAAACAGCATTTAGCTGTTGCTAGAACAGAGTTTTGCTAATTAGGTGGAAAAGGGAGAGCTCCTGTTTACATGTTAAAATATTCAGCAATTAGTGAGGGCCCACCACTATTTAAAGCTGCTTCTGTAAATTGTGCTGAGAAGTCTGCCTTAAAAACTATATTTTTTTATTCTATTGAAGCTTTTTGTGGCAGAAGTTTTAGCTGCATTTGAGTAAGGTCCCCCTTCTCCTCCCCATGACCCATGTTAACACTTTATTGATTTTTGTAAAGTTCATGGGATAGTTTTTAAGGTTGGCCTCTGTGCAGACAGTACATACGTATCCACACAGCCTCTCATAAACTGGCAGCTTTAGAACCAGGAAAGTTCATGTCTAAGAGCAGAGAGGTATGATTCTTGTTCCAATTAAAACAAAAATCAGAGCTATTTGTTTCATTTTTAACCATTTACTAGGAAGCTTTTATGACAGAATATAAATAAAAGTACCATTTCATTAGCACAGGCATTATTTTATAACTTTATCATTGATGGATTTTTTTTTGCATGTTTTATTTTCACTAAGTAGTTCAATTTGGTCTTGGTCTTCTTTAAAGAACTTAAGCCTTTTCTCCACCCTTCATTAATCTACTAATGAGGCAAGCTATGTCCACTGTAAGCACTTAACATGCCAGCTTTCAAGAGCATACACTGAACAACAACCTTCCTGGGGCCAGAGCTGCCAGGGGGCCTGGGAGCTGCTAAATGTCTGAGGAGGTCCAGAGAGCAGGACCCTTGACACTGACAAGGGACTTGATCCAAAAAGAACCCTGAAGTAGACCAACAAAGAACAGTCTATATGGCAGGTGTGTGAGATTCTACACAACAGAAAGGAGAGGGAGGACGGGACAGGACTGATCTTGGGAAAAACAAAACCTCAGTCCCTCTCTTCATACCTACACCCACACACTGCACTAAGTCCAAAACAAGTGACAGGAATCAAACAGCTACCAGTGATAAGAAAAAATAAAAACCCATAGAGAAATGAAGTGGTTGATTTTTTTTTCATGTCTTTCAAGCGACTCTGCCTTGAGAAGAAGATAGAACAGTGGGAAAAGTGGGAACCCCTTTGGTTCATTGGTCTAGTTTTTCTGACAGGCAGGTCTGAACATGAGACTCCCCCTATTTGATCAATTCCGATGGCTCCCTATTGTCTTTAGGATAAACTCCACTAATTCATTTTTAAAGCCCTGCACAAACTGACCTCAAACAAGATCCAGCCTCAATGGACAGTCCCCCACTCACAATCCAGGCAAACTGCCCTTCTCTCTGTGTTGTACACAAAACACTCCCCTTCCATCTGTAAGCCTTTATACACACCATCCCCATCCCCATCCCTGGAATGCCCTCTCTCCTTTCCTCTACCTCAGAGGTTCTCCTTTTAAGATGCAGCTCAAGTAGCATCATCTACATGAAGTCTTTCTTTATCCTCTCACCTGCAAAAGCTCTCCCTCCCAAACTACCTTGTATTTACTTTTTATATTTTTATTTATTAACTTTATATTTATGGTAAATATGTTTTTATATGTAGTTGTTATCTCCTCGTATATTAAAACATAAGGTGACCATAAGGATTGTTTCATTTTCTATACTTGGATCCCCAGTACCTAAATCTTTAATAAATAAAGCATACCTGGAATCATGAAGACCTGAATTCAAATCCAGCCTCACACGTTTAGTAGCTATGGAATTCTGGGCAAGCTACTTATCTTTGGTCAGCCTCAGTTTCTGTATCTGTAAAATGTATCCTGCCTACAGGGTCCGTAAGATGGGGATAATCACAACACCTGCTTCCCAAGGTTGCTGAGAGGATGAAACTGTAAAACTTAGCATGGTATATAGTAAGCACTATATAAGCGCTACATAAACGTTAGCTATCATAACCACCATCCTGGTTGACTGATCGATAGAATGTACCTAGAGACATCTAGTGCTACCTCTTCATTTTACAGATGGGAACACTGAGGTCTAGGGAGGTTAAACAGCTTGCCCAATGTCACATAGCTAGTAAGCTGAGCAAACCACACATATTCTATACTTAAGTCTGTTTTGTATTTTACTATCAACCTAAGCCTGTTCTTTGTCTGAGTGACGATGCTCATGAATTCAAAAATTCAGCCTCCCTCTCTCAAGTTTTCCTATCGATCACTTTTAATTAAAGAAAAACTCTGAGCTAAGTTTAGAGGTTCAATATTCTCATAAGACACTGATTCTAACGGGACTGTCATCGCAGCACCACCTGCAAATCACTTTGCGCCAAAGAAACTTGTTATCCCTCACAATTTCATCTCCTAAGAAATTCCATGACATCTGTATATTATCCTTGAAAGTATACAAGCTGATCTGGTCCGTTCTTTACTTATCCTTGCCCAGTTAAAGGTGGTCTTATCTCATTTCCAGGAGCC
The DNA here is from genome assembly GCA_028658325.1 of Potorous gilbertii. Classification (NCBI taxonomy): domain Eukaryota; kingdom Metazoa; phylum Chordata; class Mammalia; order Diprotodontia; family Potoroidae; genus Potorous; species Potorous gilbertii. The sequence goes on from CM053774.1 coordinate 39,049,076, forward strand.
AGTGGGTCTACCATCCCTGGTCTGCTATCAATAGCCTCAGGATGCAGCTGGTCCCACAAATCCCAAAAGCAGAGAGTGGTGGTCTTGGACTAACATGTGTGCAGGCCCATTTTCCTTGGTGTAACCAAACATAATTCCTCATCCCCCATGACAACACCAACCCTAATTGTATTATTTCTTTCCTCAACCATCCTTTTCTGTTCTTTATTCTACACTCATAAAAAGAAGTTGTAGCTCCACTTCTTGGTCTTGGGTTCACAATGAGGTAGTCATTAGACCGAGAGGTCCACACTCTGCTAATAAACTGTTATCTTGCTCAGAGAACACAAAGTCAAGTCCCCTGGCTCCAATCAGTTCTCTTTCCACTGTGCCACCTCGTAACTATTCATATTTTGTTTAAATAAATTAAATTAGGTGTTAAACTAAGCTGAGACAGCACAAACAATAGAACTCCAAACTGAAGGTCAGCAGCCCTGACTAGATGCGTGATTCTGGACACGCTGTTTTCTCTCACTGGCTACTAGTTTTCTTGTCAGTTAAAGGTAAATAATTTCCACTTTATAAGGCTATTGTGGGAACTGAGTGAGATAATACATATATATTATCTTACTAAGTAAGATAATATATATGTATGTGTGTATACACACACATATATACACACACATGTATACACATATACATATATGGTTTTATAACCAGTAACAGAAAAAAGGAAATTATTATAACTGTCACACTCTGAAGAGCTGGAAAACCACATGTCTTGTGACTTAGTAACTGTTGTAGCTTTCAGGAGGAGAAGGGCACACATCAACATGTTCTTCTTTAAAGTATAAAACTTTAAAAATTAGCTAATTTACCATGAAGTCAATGCCTACTAGGTAGGTGTTCCAGGTTACCATAACACAAGGCCACATGGGAGAGACATGAGGGAGGTTTACCTGTAAACTTGGCTACAGCATCAATATGGTGTTTGACTTGGACAGCCAGTTCTCTAGTGGGTGTCAGAACAAGTCCAAGCAAAGGGTTACTCCTATTTCTGTGACCAGTCGCCTTTTCCTCATCAAGCTCTGGCTTTATGTCGTCTGACTCCTTTTCATCACCTGGACTATGAGATGGGTCTTCATCCTTCTCTTCTTTCCTTTCCACTGGCAGAGAGTTTGACATTTCATTACCATCATCAGAAGAATCATCCACATCCACCAATAACTCTCCATCCTCAGAATGACTCCCAGACTGCTCCTGGTCAGCCTGCTTCTCCTCCTGCCAGCGTAACACGGAGTGAATCATTGGGATAGCAAAGGCAAGGGTCTTTCCGCTTCCTTAGAAGGAAGAAAAGAGAGTAAACGGTAAAATACAAGCAGTTCAGGATGGGGATTTTTTTTCTTTACTTTGAGCCACAGATGGTCCTAGAGACAAGTTACACAGCTAGACAACTATTCAAAGCTGTCTTGGTGGAGTGGACAGCTAGCCACCAGAACACAAAGACCTGGATTCAAATCCCACAGCTGATATATACTGGCTATGTGACCCTGGACAAGGTGCTTATCCTCTCAGAGCTCCCAGACAATATAAGTTACTGAACAAGTGCCAATCTGCATTACCAAAGAAATCACAGATCTGATCCAAAAAAAAAAGAACGGTTACTATCACAACAAAGATGATGCTGATGACAGTGATGGCAGCCATCATACCAGCAATTCACATTTATAGTTTGCAAACAGTACCCTTTCCAAATGAAATATCTAGGGACAGGTATGTGATGGGACAGAGCTAGGGCTGGCGTCAGAAAGACCCAAGATGAAATCTGGCCTCCGCTCTGTGTGTGACCCTGGGTCCTTAACTTGCCTGCCTCAGTTTCTTCATCTGCACAGTAAAGAGAGTAACAGTACCTACCTCCCAAGGCTGGTGTAAGGCTCAAGTGAGATAATATTTACAAAGTGTTCTGCCAACCTAAAAACACTATAATAAATATCATTTAACACCATATTTTTTGTTATTATTAATAATAACACTAACCAGGAGGTGGGATTTGAACCCAGTCCTAGTCATGGCTTTGTAATTTACAGAAGGCTATTCAATTCAACAAACATTAAGTACTTACTCTATGCAAAGGCACGGTGTCATTTAAAGGACCAGTCGGTGTTTTCTATAGACGTTCCTCCCATTACTGGGTCATGCAAGCGTCAGTGACCCGACTTTACAGATGAAGAAACTGAGGGAGAGGGACTCCCTCTCTCTCTTTCTTTGCTAGAAAGTTAACAGAGCCTGGACTCAAACCGTGGTCATCTGACTCAAGTCCATTGCTCACCCTGCCCTGTCTCCCCCACTCCCACTGTGCCTCTCTTATTGGATCCTTTCTTTGTTCCTCCTAATAGGTTGCCAAGGCATCTAGGATCAATAGTTCCATTTTAGAGAGGCCAACTTGACAGAGAGGTCAACACAAAAGTGAAAACAACATGGTCTCTGTTATCAAATGGCTTACACCTGTGACCCATGGCCTCAGATGTTTATATTTAAATTTGTAAGACCAACAATGGACATTTATATACGGCAAAGAATTTCTCATACAATACCTCATTTGATCCTAACAACCAGGTGAAGTCGTTGTTATTATGTATTCTCATTTCACAGATTTGGAAAGAGGCTGGGACAAGTTGTGTAGGTTCACAAAACAAGTAAATGTCTGACGAAGGGAACCTGAACCCAGCCAAGTATTCCTAACTCTAAACCTGGCACCATATTGTGCTGTGTAGAGGTAAATATGGTGGGAAGCAGCAGAAACTTGATGATATTGAACTCAATATTCGAAAGGAACAGGATTAAAAGGTGAGTGGTATGTGGTTGAGGAGAGATCCAGGGCACAGAAGGATTGATATTAACATACTGAAATAAGAAATTCCATGTGGCTGGAGAGAACTCACAGAGTAACATTTTAGTGTTGGAAGGAATGGCTACTGAGTTCAAGTGATACCCCAAAAGGAACTCCAACTACAACATAAAAGACAAGTGGTTATCTAATAATAATAAAAATTAACATTTATATAGCACCGATGTTCCAAGCATTGTGGTAGGTACTTTACAATTAACTGATTTAAACCTCACAACAACTCTGAGAAGTAGCTGCTACTTTCTCCATTTTACAGATAAGGAAACTGAGGCAATCAGGGATTAAGTGACTCGCCCAGGACAGGCTTTCCTGACTCTGCTAGTGCTCTATTCACTCTGACACCTAGCTGACTTCTACCAGAAGATTCTGAAGGAGGGGAAGCCTTCTACAGCATAGAGAGCAGCCCTTGCACCTCTGTCAGGAAGCTTTTCCTGACACTACTCCTAGATGTGCTCATTTCAAACTTCCACCAGCATGGTGGTAGTGGTGCCATTCAGTCGTTTTCTGTCACGTCCCTAACTCTGAACTTGGCAAAAATACTGGACTGGTTTGCCATTTCCTTCTCCAGCTCATTTTACAGATGAGGAAATGGAGGCAAACACGGTTAAATGACTTGCCCAAGATCACACAGCTAGTAAGTGACTGAGGTCACATTTGAACTCAGGTCTTCCTGACTCCAGGTACAGTATCCTATCCAGGGCACCACCTGGTTGCCCATATCACCAGCATGGTACAATGAAAAAAAAACACCTGATTTAGAGTCAGGGATCTCACCTCCAATTCCAGGTCTGCAACTTACTAATTTTAGGCCCTTGTGCCAATGAGGTCTATGAGACCTCCAAAGTCTCGTAGAGTTCTAAATCTATTCACAAGGAAACCACTTTTGGGGCCCCAGTAAAACATATCTAATGCCCCTTCCATGTCTGTCAATTAATGGGCACTGACTGAGCAAATACTATGACAGGTACTAGAGAGAATGCAACAACACTCTACCCTCAAGGAATTTATCAGGGGATACAACATGTACTTACTTAAATACATAAAGAGTAAATACAAACATAGATAGACATAAATATAAATAAGATAGTCTGGAGGCAGCTAGGTGGCACAAGGGATACAGCACCAGGCCTAGAGTCAGGAAGTCTCACTTTCCTGAGTTTAAATCTGCCCTCAGACACTTACTAGCTATGTGACCCTGAGCAACTCTCTTAACCCTGTTTGCCTCAGTTTCCTCATCTGCAAAATGAGCTGAAGAAAGGACAGCAAACTCCTCCAGTATCCCGGCCAAGAAAACCCCAAATGCAGTCACATGTCGGACACAAGTGAACAATTCTGGAGATGGAGGTGACTGACTAATAGCAGCAGAGGTGAGAAAGGGTCCGTGTAAAAGTAGAGCTGGAGCTGAATCTTGAAAGAAAAATAGAGGTTCACAAAGGTGAGGGAGGAGTACACTCTAGGCCTGCAGGATGGCTGATACAAAGGCAGAGATGGGAGATGAGGAAAAGTAAGAAAGCCGATTTGGCCAGAACAAAGAAAGCTGAAAAGAGAACGGAATAATAAAGCTGAAAAGGTAGACTGGGGGCAGGTTATAAAAGGCATTAAATGTCAAGCAGAGAAGTTTATATTTATCCTAGAGATAACAGAGGAAGTAGGCAACATGGTCAGAGTCTCACTTTAAGAAAATCACTTGGGTAGCTGTGTGGAAAATGGATTGAAGTAGGGAGAACCCTGAGGCAGGAAGACCAATCAGGAAGTTATTAAACTACAGTCAGGTCCCAATGAATGAGAATAATGAATCCATGAAGAGACTGCATTCTTTGAATTCACACTGCACATTCCAATTGGGCTTCGACCAATTATCAAATGTGATATAATTGTAACTTCAAATCTGAATACATACAAGTGCTCCAAGAGTCAGTGTTTTACACTAATCAGGACCTAGCTAAGCTGTAATGAAGAGGTGATGGGGGCCTCAACTAAAGTGAAGGGGTCAGACGTCATATACTACGGAGGTGAATTTGATTTTAATTATTGGCAAAATTTTAGAACATATTAAGGGGATGTTTTATGAGCACTCAGAAAAGGAAAAGGGGATCACTATGAGAGAACATAGTTTCATCAAGAATAGGACATGCCAAACTAAAATAATTTCCTTTTCTCCTTAGGGTTACTAGACTACAAGATCAAGAGAATGTCACAGATAATGCTGTTCAGACATTCCAGGTGTGACCAACTCTCTGTGACCCTATTTAGGGTTTTCTTAGAAGATACTGGAGTGGTTTGCCATTTCCTTCTCTAGCTCAATTTATAGATGAGGAAATTGAGGCAAAGAGAGTTAAGTGACTTGCCCAGAGTCACACAGCCAGTGTCTGAGGCTGGATTTGAACTCAGTAAAACGAGTTTTCCTAATTCCAGGCCTTTATCTACAGTGCTACCTCACTGCCCTCTGCCACATATAATAACAGCTAACTCATATTTCAGCAAAACATTTAACAAAATCTCAAACAAGGAGAGAGATGTGGGCTAGATGACCACATGATTAAGTAGAATCATAGCTGGATCCAAAGAACAGTTATTGATCACTGTCAATTTGGAATAGTAACAGAATGCTGCAGGGATCTGTCCTAGAACTTAGGTTGTATAACATTTTCATCAGTGACTTGGATAAAGGAATATCAAAGTAAGGCAACAAGAGGTTAAGACGGGCATGAAAGACAGAATCAAGATCTCAACAGATAATACTAATAGACCATATCTACCAGGGTTAAACTTAACACATAGAAAGTCCTGTTCTTGCGCTGCCACAAAAAAAAAAATCAAGAGGACTTATTTTTTGAAAGAAGGTTGGTGTGCCAGATGAGACTCTGGGTAGCTGCTACAGAGCCCTGCCACTGGGCATCCCCTCCAGTCCCCCAGCTTTGAAAACCCAGATATTGGTGCTTCGCTAATGATATATGTATTGTCTATGGCCAGACAGTTAGAAGTCCTGTCTGTTAGTCTTTCTGTCTGTAATTTTGTTTGTATTTTCTCTGAAGGTCAGGGTGAAAGATATATGTACTTGATTAAAGTAGATTACTGACCCTTCAAAAGTTGCTTTCCTTTTAGACTAAGCAGGCCCTCCTGTGTATGCCCGGGTGCTCGCTATTATAATCCCAAAGAGATCACACAAGTGGGAGAAGGACCCACCTGTACAAAAATATTTATAGCAGCTCTTTCTGTGGTGGCCAAGAAGGGAAAATTGAGAGGATGATTGGGAAATGGCTGAATAAGCTGTGATATATGAATGTAATGGAATACTACTGTGCTATAAAAAATGATGAGCAGGCAGACTTCGGAAAAACCTGCAAAGACTTTTACGCACTGATGCTGAGTGAGGGGAGCAGGACCAGAAAAACACTGTACAGTTACAACCACATTATGCAGTGACTGACAACTTTAGATTAAGACTTGGCTCTTCTCAGCAATGCAAGGCTCTAAGACAACTCCAAAGACTCATGATGGAAAATGCTCTCCACATCCAGAGAAAGAGTCTGAATGCAGATTGAAGCATACTATTTGCTCTCTGTTTTGTTTCTTCTTTCTCATGGTTCATTCCATTGGTTATAATTCTTCTTTACAACATGGCCAATGTGAAAATGTCTAATATGAATGTATATATAGAGCCTATATCAGATTGTATACCATCTTGGGGAGGGGGCAGGGGAAAAAGGAGAAAATTTAACACTTAAAAGGTTGTGGAACTGAATGTTGTAAATAAAAAATAAATAAATTTTTAAAAAAGATTATTAATTACTTACAAAATAGACCTCCTAAGTACAAGATATGGGATGCATGCTTAGCTGGAAGTTTATACGGAAAAAAAAATATCAAGGTTTTGGTAAGCACATGCAATTTATGTAAGAAGTCGATACAAATCATAGACCACAGAAGTTAAGGAAATAGGCTACATGAAGGAAGAAATGTCAAGAACATGACAGCTGGCACTTTAATACGCACATCGGATCAGAGTCACTGCTCTGGACTTTTAACAGGCTAATGAAGAGCTGGACAACTTCTAACAGGGCAATCCGGATGCTGAGAAGATAGTGAGGGAGAGAGTACCATACAAGAACTGTTTGCAAGGGCTAAGAATACTTAGCCAGGAAAGACTCAGGGGGTATAGAATAACTGTATTCAAGTACTTTAAGAGGATACTTATTCGAATGGAAAGAAAATGCAGAGGCAGATTTAGGCTTGCTATAAAAAGAAAAAATCCTCCCAGTCATAGCTATCCAAAAGCAGAGCAGGCTTTCTCAAGAGGTAGGTAAGGTGTTCCTTACTTGACATCTTCAAACTTTGCAGGGAAGGGGAGGGAGTTCAGGGAAGCAGTAGTGGGACCAGATGGTCCTTCCAACTCTGTGATAGTTACCTCCTTAAAAAATAAAAATAAAAAGTACCCGTAGAGATCACAGAATCTAACCTCTTTAGCTTACAACTAAAGTTCAAAGTGAAATCATGACTTGTGCAAATTCACATATTAAGTGCAGAGATAAGCTAAAAACCCAGATCCCTTGATTTTCTGGCTATTCACCACCTTCACACTACCACACAACTTCCCACCGCTGGCAGACATGATCTTATGAAATCTGTCAAGGCTGAAGAGGTCCATCACAATAACCTATTCTACCTATACTCTTCTCTTTAACTGTTATCACTTGCCAACAACTCAAAAGTCTCATTGACTTCATTTCTGAATGTCCAAGTCTGATTTTAATATCCTTGTCACAAAGGGGAGGGCATGTTGGAAACAATATGTTTTTCCTTCTGCCATTCTTTTTAACCAGCAAACACAGATACTTAGGATCATAAGATTACAGAACTGGAAGAGACCTTTAATTAAGTCACTGACAAAAATGTTAAACAGAAGACAGCCAAGACAAGATCCCTCCACTGAAGACCTCTGCCATGCTGACATTAAGTCTGGCTCTGACTCAGTCTAAATGCATTATTACGTTGATGAGACACTATCAAAAGCCTGCAAAACAGGCAGGTGGAAAGACTTCTATGAACTGATGTAAAGTGAAGTAAGCAGAACCAAGAGGACAGTGTACACAGTAATACTGTATGATGAAGAACTCTGAATGACTTGGCTATTCTCAGCAACACAATAATCCAAGACAGTCCCAAAGGACTGATAATGAAGATATAATGAAATATCTCCAAAGAGATATTGTTTGAATACAGATTGAAGCATGCTACTTTTCACTTCAATTCTTTTCCTTTTATTCGAGTCTTCCTTTATAAAATGACCAAAAGGGAAATGTTTTACATGATTGTGTATGTATAACCTATATCCGATTGCTTACTATCTCATAGAGGAGGTAAGGGCAAGGAAGGAAGGAAGGAGAATTTGGAACATAAAACTTTTTTTTTAAATGTTAAAAAATTGTTTTAACCTGTAATTGGGGAAAAATAAAATTTTAAATTTTAAAAAGCAACAAAAGGTAGGAAAAGCAGGATATTTTTAAAAGCTACAATTTTATATATTGAAAAGGAAAGCAAGCTATACAGTTTCAATACAATCCTCTTTTTCTTCTCTACTATATAAACAGAAATGCTCATTTTATTTGCTATTTAAGTCCAGAATAAATCTAAATTTTTTTTTATAAAAACAACAAATGAGAAGAGACAATTTGAATGATACTCTCCAATAAAGGGGCGGCAAGGTGGTGCAGTGGATAGAGCACTGGGCCTGGAAGATTCATCTTCGTAAGTTCAAATCTGACCTCAGACATTTCACTAGCTGTGTGACCAGTCATTAACCCTGTTTACTTTAGACTCCTCATCTGTAAAATGAGCTAGAGAAGAAAACAGCAAATCTTTGCTAAGAAAAGCCCAAATAGGATCATGAAGAGTCGGACACAACTGAAAATGACTGTGCAAAAACAACTCCAATAAAGGAGATATAAAAGGAGATATAAAGGAGACATTGGACATTTCCATCTTCAATCTAAAATAATTTTTTCCTTTAATTATTCCACAGCCTGATACATTAAAGAAAAAATTCCAAAGATGTAGGAAAAAAATAAAATCTAGGTAAACTACATCTATAATATTCCCCATCAGCTACAAATTTAGTCACTGTTCAAAAAAATGAAACAAAGTTGGTTTGGCATGACCTAATGAAACTGTGCTGGCTCTCTGAAATCACTGCTCCCCTTTCTACTTCACCAGTGCTTTATTATTCACGGTAGAATTTCCCCAGGAATTGGAATCAATCTCATTAGCCCATGGTTTACAGATTCTGTTCTCTTCCCTTCCTTAAAAACTGGCAAAACACACGTCCTATGCCTAACCTTAACTACTGAACCAACTGTATGGTGCCTTTTCCTGTATATCACAATCTTTCACATAGAAGCAGAGCCAGTATCATCTAATGAACTAGGTTTCAAACCCAGGTTTGAATCCCAGACTCTTTCTACTAAAGCCCCTCTTCTACTTAAGAATAAGAGAAGAGCTCACCTGTTTCTGCAGCACCAAGGATATCGAGATTGTCTCGAATGGCAGGGGCCAAGGCCAAAGCTTGAATAGGAGTCGGAGCACTGAAGCCCAGGGAGCTCAATGCCCTAAGGACTGGCTCAGGCACAAAGAGATCCTTCCAGGCAGAGACGTCAGCCTTCTGATCATCCAACCTGGTTGTCCAACTCTTTACTTTAGAGGGAGCTTTGGAAGGAGCAGACTGAGAAGATGGTTGTGTTTTTTTTCCTGTCTTTTTTTTCTTCTTTTTCTGAACAGTCTTGGGAGGGCTTATGGTTTCTACAGCTCCACCTTCTTGGGGACCATCCTCATGGTCTGTGTCAAGTGTATGTTTGAGTATAGCTTCCTGGGAAATTAGGTCTTCATCTGCAAGTGAAGGGTTCTCTTCCTCTTTCTTAACAGTTGTCTCTGTTCCCTGATCTGTGCCCTTCTTTCTCTTTTTCTTAACAGCTGTCTCTGTTCCCTGATCTGTGCCCTTCTTTCTCTTCTTTTTTAGCTGGGAAGCTGTCTCTTCTTCTACCTCCCCCTCAGATACCACAGCACTAGACCTTCTCTTTCTGGGCTTTTTTTTCGATGAAAGTTTTGAGGCACCAACCAATTTATAATCGTGAAGCTCTTCAAAACACACCAGGTCCTCAAGCTGCCCATCAGCAAACACATGTGGGTCAATCTTCACTGGTTTCCATGTTCCTACAACCTTTATTCCCTTTTTCCTAAATCTAGCAGAGGGCAGAAACTGTCTCCCTTTCTTGAATTTTGTGATTCCTTTAAAAAAAAAGAGAGAGACAGAGAGAGAGAAACTGTTAAGTCGGAGCAGATAATGCAGATTTTCCGTTTCTAAAACCAGTCAAGTGAGAGGTAATTTTGTTTTTATTTTTAATTTATGCAGTGAAACATGCATTTCCATAACAGGATAACTTTTAAAAGATGATTTACACATGAAACTGCAAATCTATTATGCACTACTTGTTAATTACTTTCAAACATACAATAAAGTTGTAATATAAATTTACCTTTTTTCCTCCTTCCTCTCCCATGATGCACCTCTCCCCCACAGATGGCTACCATTAGACACAAATGTGTGTGTGCATGTGCATGTAAAACCATTCTATGCAAACCTCTATCTATCAGTTCTTTCTCTGGGTGCAGATAGCATCTTCCTCTTTATGTCCTTTGTAGTTAATTTGGGTTTTTTGTAATAGTCAAAATTACTTATTCTATCAAAGTTGTTCTTAAAACAATATTGCTATTAAGCAAGAGGTAACTGAGGACTTAGGGGTGTGGGAGAAATAGGGGACAGGAACCCAAGAAGGCTGACACTTGATATCGCATTCCTGACACCATATCTCCTAGTTCATAGGGTCTAGAATAAGAAGGGATCTTCAAAACCATCTTATCCAACTCTCTCCTTTTTAGGGATGAGAAAATTTAGGTCCTAAAAGATGAAATGACTTGTCCAGGGACACAAAGACATTAAGTTGAAGAGTCAGAATTTGAACTCTGATCTTCTGACACTGCTCCTACCTATCTTACCCTTCCTGTGGTCTCCTTTCATTTCTCATCCTCCTCCTAACCCCACTGACTGATAGAAGAATCCCAAGATTATTTTTTTCTCTTCTCTCTACATTTTCTCCCTTGTTAATACCATCTGTCCTCAATGCTTCAACTACTATCTCTATGCACTTAGATCTTTACTTCCAGACCTGATCTCTGTGCAATACTATGTAATAATCACTACAAAAATATAAAAAACAATGATCTGTTCAAATACTAACACTAGCTAGCACTTTGTTGTCTAGTTGTTTCACCTGTGTCTGACTCTTCTTGACCCCATTTGGAGTTTTCTTGGCAGAGATACTGAAGTGCTTTGCTATTTCCTTCTCCAGCTCATTTGACAGATGAGGACCTGAGGCAAACACTCCAGTGACTTATCCGGGAAACCAGCTACTAAGTGTCTGAGGCCACATTTGAACTCAGGTCTTCCTGATTCCAGGTTCAGTGCTCTATCCACTGAGCCACCAGCTGCCTCAAATGACTGTCCCAAGTTCCAATTCAACAAGACATCACTCCCATGAATGTGATGGAATATTATTGTGCTATAAGAAATGATGAACAGGAAGACTTCAGAGAAGCCTGGGAGGACCTATATAAACGGATGCTGAAAGGAGCAGAACCAGGAGAACTTTGTACACAGCAACAACCACAGTGTGCAAGGAATTTTTCTGGTAGACTTAGCTCTTCACAGCAATGCAAAGACCTAAAAAGTTCCCAATGGAATCTTGAGGTAAAATGCCTTCCATATCCAGAGAAAGAACTATGGAATTGGATCACAGCAGACCATGTTTTCTTGTGTTATGTTTTGTTTTGTTTTCATAGTTTCTCCCATTCATTTTAATTCTTCTATGAAACATGACTAAGGTGAAAATGAAAAAAAAAAAAAAAGAGCATCACTCCCTCCAGAACCTTACATTCAACATGTCCTAAACTAAACTTTTCTCCTCCCCTAAATCTGGTGCTCCTTCTGGCTCCCCAATCTCCATTCTCCCAGTGACTCCTCTATAAAACCTCCTTTTCCCCCCACTTCTCATCAGTCACACTTCTGGTCAATTCTACTTCCACAAGCTCCATCATCAGCATTCTCTGCTGACCCCTACTCCAGTCCAGCAATATTGGGGTTATTGCCAATAGCCTCTCAAAAGGTCGTGCAGCTCCTTCTACAATTCACCTTCCCTACACAATCACGGTGATCTTCTCAAGTATAGCCCTGATGTTGTGTCTTCTCTGCTCAACAACCTTCAATAGACAAAAAACAAATCCCAAACTCTAAGATTGTAGGGTTAGAGCTAGAAGGGGCCTTCTAGGCCAATGCTCTCCATTTTACATATGAGGAAACTGAGACTCAATTAACTTGCCCAAGAAATAAGTAACAAAGAGAGTATCTAAACCAAGATCCTCTGATTTGAATCTGGCATTCTTTGTACTGTCCCATGCCTAAGTCTACCTTTCTTAACTCCTTGATTCCTTGACTTTGCGTTGTGGGCCTTCTCTAGTCTTAACACCAAAGTACTTGCCCAGTCTTATCTCTTATTCTCCTTTATGCGCTCTACATTTCAGCCAAACTTGACTTTTCATCATCCCTCAGACACATGCTGTGCTTCCTCCTGAGTCTTTCTTTGTCCAACAATCTCCCCTGTATCTGGAATGCACCTCCCTTACCCCCAGTTCCAACTCTACCTGTTAGAAAGTTACCTTTCCTCTGAGCCCCCAAGACATTCTGCTTATATCTTTTTTATTTACTTATCATGTTCTTTGGTATTAAGATTTTATGTACCTTTGTTCTATCCTTCTAACCCACAACACCCCCCCAGCCCAGCCTTTACCTCTGCATCTTACCCAAGCACAGAGAAGATTCCCAATTGTGTATATGTATTTCTCAAACTCATCATCTTCTACCGGAATCAATTATAATAGCTAATAACTACAGCTTACATTTCTATAACACTAATTACCCCTCAGGCACCCGGCTGGGCATTTTACAGTTATGATCTCATCCAATCCTCACACAGACGCTCTTATTACCCCCATTTTGTGGATGAGGAAACAGGCAAAGAGAGGTTAAAGATCTGCCCAGGGTCATACAGCTAGTAGATGTCTGAGGCCAGACTTAAATTCAGGCCTTCCTGACTCCAAGCCCAGCACTCAATCTACCATGCCACTGGTAAGGAAGGACCCTGAAGATCATCTCCTCTAATATGCTGGCCTCCCATTTTCTAGATGAAGAAACTGAGGTTGAATTAAGTCATTAAACAGCTAGTAAGTGGCAGAGCTGGGCGTGACTTCTAACCCAGGGCTCTTTGCAGTATACCAAATACTGAGTCCTCAATGGAAAGGCTACCGCTTTTCATGTTGTAATTAACCTGGGTTCTAGTTCCAGCTCCACCTTTGTCCAGAGACACAGGGTGTCTCTGTTTATTCATCAGTAAAATGAGATAACATCTGCTCTATCTACAATGGTTGTTGTGAGTGACCTTGGACAAGTCCCTTAACCTTTAGAAGTCCTTGTTTCCTCATCTGTAAAATGAAGACACTGACTTCCTCCCTGAATGGCGATATCCTGGGATCACAGAATGCTACAAGCTAGAAAAGACCTGGGAGGATCACCTACTGCAAGGTCATCATTTTACAAATGAGGAAACTGAGGCCATGTAAGTTTATTCTTGTTATTTATACATCAATTTAAGGTTTACAAAACACCTTCATCACAACCCTGCAAATGTAGTAGAATGAATTAGGATTAGCCCCATTTTATGGAAGAAACTGAGGTTCACAGATAGTTTCAGAATTTGCCCCAGGATCAGATAGTTAAGAAAGCAGGAGTCAGGCTTCAAACCTAGGTCTCCTAACTCCCTCACTGCTTTTCTAAATGATTTGCTGTAGGTCACCCAGCTAGCCAGTCAATGGTTTAGCAGAACCAGGATCAGAAGAACTCTGGTCTCCTGATACCTAATCCAATAATTCTTTCACTAAAACACACTGCCTGATCTTCCTTTCTCTTCTCTGAATACCTAATGCCTACACCACAGAATGGCAAATCTGATTATTCTGTAGTTTCTGCATAAAACCTAAGTACAGTCTAACAATCAATCAATAGGCATTAATTATTATGGACCAGGAGTTGTGAAAGAATCTAAGCTCCCATAAAACCAAGTGGTCAAAACCTTCAGCTAACTGGCCCTCCCCCACAATCTAGCACAGCCAAAAATACAAGGTAAATGTTTAATAAACACAGAACTTGCTGAAATGTCTGTTTCCAGCCCTTTCAGCAGAATACCCTAAAGGTCTGTAACCTGGGCCTATGTATGACCTTGTACAGAAAAAAAAAATTACATCTTTCTTTTCATTAACCTCTAATTGAAATTTAGCATTTCCTTAAATTATGAACATAGGCAGCAGACATTACTGTGGGAAGGAGTCTGTAGGCTTTGCCACAGCTGCCAAAAAGGGTTTAGAATTCCTGCCCCAAAGAATTACATTGTGGATTACACTTCCATGAAAAGGGGTGATGGGCTTTTGGTGAAATCTGGATATGAGTTAGGAAGTGGAAGAATTAAGCAAATAGCATTTTGTAACTTCTAAAGATCCAAATACCCAGGGAGAAAAGGAATGATTGAGAGGCAGAAGAAAATAAGGAGGAACATTACTGTCGGAAACCCAGCGAACAAGAAAATGGTAGAATAGCAAAGTCATCTGTGAAGGCAGAAAAAGGGTTAAAGGGGGGCTTAACTCTTAACATTTCCCTGACTCAGTATCTTCATATACACATAATGGAGTTGGCCTAGATGGGATCTTCAAACTCTACATTCTATGATAAAATCCTGTAAGTAGTCTGGACAAAAGGGAAGTGTTGACTGCCGCAAGATATGCTTGGAAAGCTAAAGGTAAAGTTTCAAGATTCAGAAGGCACCCTGGAGAATAAAAGTGGAGGTACACAAGTAGCAGCATGGGACAGTAGAATTAATGTTATTTTGTCATGCAATCCTTTGGCAATCTGGTGAAACCTATGAACCCCTACTTAGAATGTCTTTAAGTGCAAAAAATAAAATGTAGTGCGCCATTTTTTTTAAAAAGCCAAGTTATGTTAAAATTGTTAAAATAATAACATTCCGAAAAGTATTTCAAGGTTTGCAAAATGCTATAGCTGACTGTCAATAAACATTTATTTAGCACCTATTATATGCCAAGCACTGTGTACTAAGTCCTGGGGATATAAATAGGAAAAAAGAAAGGAGCCCACAATCTAATATTTTGGAGGGCTTTCTGTGTTTTTTTTTAAACATATCTCAATTTTATTCTCACAACCACCCAGGGAGATAGATAGTACTCAATTAGCTCCATTTTACAGAAGAGAAAACAAAGGAAAACATAATGTTAACTAATTTGCCTGGGGTCATACTGCTTAAATGTGAATTTGGAGACTTCCAAAACTCCAGACCTAAAGTACTGCCTAAAAGACACCTCAGAAGCCAAGATTACAAAGCAAACTAATTAAATTGAAACGTGATTCTCAAAATATTTCTAATCAAAAAGTCCATGGCTCCAGATTGGTGCCTTCCTTCTCATTATTTCCAATATCTTTCTTATTTATCATAGATATATTTGTACATAGTTATTTGAATATTAACTAATTGACTATATGGCCTCAGATGCTTACTAGCTGTATGACCTTGAGCAAGTCACTTAACCCTGTTTGCCTCAGTTTCCTCACCTGTAAAAATGATCTGGAGAAGAAAATGACAAACCACTCTAGTATTCCTGCCAAGAAAATGACAAATGGGGTCACGAAGTCAGACAAGACTGAACAACAACAAATAATAGTCTCTGAGATCCTTAAGGGCAGGGACCATCTTTCCCATTTCTTTCTATCTCCGATGCTCAGGGGGTCTGGTTGGTACACCAACAAGACACTCCTCTTATTTTCTCAGGCTGTCCTCTATGCCTGGAATACTCTCTCCCCTGTTACAACTACTAACACACCCCATCTCTTTTCCTAAAGTCTCAAATAAAATCCCAACTCCTACAGGAAGCCTTTCCCAAACCATCTTAATTCCAGTGCTTTCCCTCTTATTTCCTCTGTATCCTGAATATAGCTTGTTTTGTATATTTCTTTGCATATTGTCTCTCCCATTATATTGACCCAGATCAGAATAATGCTCTTAAATGCATAAAAGGCAGGATTACAAACTAATTAAATTGCAATATAAATTCGCCTCTGAATACAGACTGAAATATAATTTTTTTCACCTTCTTTTCCTTGCTTTTTTTGCAACATGACTAATATGGGAATGTTTAGCATGACTGCACATGCACAGCTGCTGATCACAGTTAACATGATTGCGCATGTACAGCTGCTGATCATAGTTAGCATGATTGAACATGCACAGCTGCTCATCATGTTAGCATGATTGCACATGCACAGCTGCTCATCATGTTAGCATGATTGCACATGCACAGCTGCTCATCATGTTAGCATGATTGCACATGCACAGCTGCTCATCAGGTTTAGCATGATTGCACATGCACAGCTGCTCATCAGGTTTAGCATGATTGCACAGGTACAGCTGCTCATCAGGTTTAGCATGATTGCACATGCACAGCTGCTCATCAGGTTTGGCATGACTGCACATGCACAGCTGCTCATCAGGTTTAGCATGACTGCACAGGTACAGCTGCTCATCAGGTTTAGCATGATTGCACATGCACAGCTGCTCATCATGTTAGCATGCCTGCACATGCACAGCTGCTCATCAGTTAGCATGATTGCACATGCACAGCTGCTCATCAGGTTTAGCATGCCTGCACATGCACAGCTGCTCATCAGTTAGCATGATTGCACAGGTACAGCTGCTCATCAGGTTTAGCATGACGGCACATGCACAGCTGCTCATCAGTTAGCATGATTGCACAGGTACAGCTGCTCATCAGGTTTAGCATGCCTGCACATGCACAGCTGCTCATCAGTTAGCATGATTGCACAGGCACAGCTGCTCATCAGGTTTAGCATGACTGCACATGCACAGCTGCTCATCAGGTTTGGCATGACTGCACATGCACAGCTGCTCATCAGGTTTAGCATGATCGCACATGTACAGCTGCTGATCACAGTTAGCATGACTGCACATGCACAGCTGCTCATCATGTTAGCATGACTGCACAGGTACAGCTGCTCATCATATTACTTGCTGTCTCAATGCGCGTGGAGAATTCGGACCGCGGTGGGAATAAATG
This sequence comes from Potorous gilbertii, assembly GCA_028658325.1. Classification (NCBI taxonomy): domain Eukaryota; kingdom Metazoa; phylum Chordata; class Mammalia; order Diprotodontia; family Potoroidae; genus Potorous; species Potorous gilbertii. The sequence continues at coordinate 39,066,264 of CM053774.1, forward strand.
TACGTTTTTAAAAGCAGACACGCCCACCCTCCTGGGGGGCAGGGGCTGCCTCTCGCCTCTCTTTACGCGCGAAGGGTTCCGCACGGTGCCTGGCAAACAGGAGACACCTGGAAGTGTTCCACGCTTGGCCGGCACGTGGGGGTCGCTTGGTAACTGTTTCCAGACGGACAGAAGGATCGTCGGTCACCTTCCCCTCCCTAGGCAGAAAGGGGCGGCTCCGAGGCCAAGGCCAGAGCGGGTCTGGAGCTGAGCTCCGAGGTCCCCTCTCGGGCCGCGCCGGAGCCCCGCACGGAGTCCCGCACGGAGCCCCGCATGGAGCCCCGCATGGAGCCCCGCACCGAGGGCCCGGCCGCTCGGCTCGGGGCGGGCCTCCTTCCTTCCAGCCCCTCCTCTCCCTCCCTTCCGGCCCTCCTTCCCCAGCTTTCCATCTCCCAGCACCACTAACGCAGCCCGCGCCCATCCCGGACCGGACTTAACGGGGAGGGGGCGAGGAGGAAGGCCGAGGAGCCGGGAACTCACCGCGTGAAGTGGTCCGCGCCGCCGCCATGGCTCCCGCTGCGGCCTCTTCCGCAAACCCGCACCACGTGTGCGCCTCTAGGGGGCGGCCATGACAGCACGAAGCCCCGCCCCCTCCCAAACCGGCGCCACCTTATTGGCCGCTGGTGGCTCCCTCCTGCCGCTTGGCAAATCCCGAACCAGGAATCGAGATTGAGAGCTGGCCCGTGCCCGCCCCTTTCCCATTCCGGCCCCCAGCCCGCGGGTTTCCTCGTCTGCAGGCCTTCCTTCGGCGCTTACTCTTTTCCAAGCACTGCTATTGTAAAAATCACTTTGGCAGCCGTGTGGAGGAGGGATAGGAGTGGGGGAGAAACTTGAGGCAGGGGGGGCTCATTAGGAAAGTATTGCTGTATCCCCCAAGCAGGTGACAAAGGTCTAACCTGTGTAAAGGCTGCGGGGAGGAGAGGACAGGTAACACCTGTAGGAAGCTTTTCCTCAGCAGTGTGACTGTAGCTAGAAGTCATGGTGGGGTGCAGTGAAGGGTTTTTTGTGTTATTTATTAAGGATGAGAGAAACAGGCTAATTTGTAGATTTGGGGGGAAGGAAACAGTAGAGAGGAAGACACTGAAGATTAGAGAGAGAGAAAAGAGAGTGGACGGGGCCAGTCTACTGGAGAAACAGGAGGAGATGGTCTAGAGAAGATGCCAGAGAGCTTGTGAATGGGGGTTATATCTAGGTAGTGTGCTGGTAATGTTTAACAACCAGCTCTCTGAGAAAAAAAAAACATACATCAAACACATTTTTAAGTTTAATTAACTTGATGTGATTAACTCTGAATTATTAACAATTTTCTCTATCACTTTAAGTCTAGAAAATCTGCAGAACAGTAAATTGAGCCCCGACTTGTACCATTTTTCAATGCTACCAGTATAACGCTCACACTGAAAAATCTCAACATCTGGTTTTGCAGAGACTGAATGAGCTGGCTGTATCACACCACGGACTCTTGTATCTATCCATTAGAAATTAAATTATTATACTCAATAGAATGTTAAATTTAAAATTATGTGTAAATTTAATTTTAGAAATGAAATGAAATGACATTTAGAAATGAAATGAAATGAAAACTGACATTTTAAAATAAGTACTGATTCATTTTAAAATAGCAATAACATGTTAACATGAAAAATTTAGCGGCATTGCCTTACTTATTTTTGTGAATCTATTTAATATCTGGCTTAATAGACAACAAGAGTCTCAATCTGAATTCAGTAGGTCTCAATATGTTATTTTGGTTAAAACATATGAAGAAAATCCAGCATCACACAGCTAGGTAATTGGAAAATGGAGTAGCATTTTAATAGGTAAATAGTATTTTAATATAATTATAAAAATAAGTTTGGTCTGGGCCCCCCCTCTATAGAATCTCAGGGACCCCAGACCACCCTTTGAGAACCACTGTCTTAAAGCATTACTTTCATAAGGTCACCACTTCCCTACTCTGTAAACTCCATTAGCTTCTATTACCTCAAGGATCAAATAAATACTTTTTAAAAAAAACTTAAAGGCTTTTCTTCAAAATTGTTCAAATGACACCTTCTTCATGAATCTTTTCCTAATCTCCTCTTCAACCTATTAGTCACCCCCCCCAAAAAAATATCTTGTATTTATTTTGTATATACTTATGTATATGTTATCTCCTCTGATAGAAAGTCAGTTCTTTGAGATCAGAGATTATATCCTCAGTTCCTAGCATAGCATCTGGTACATACATTTTATAAATACTTGCTGATTAATTGATTGAAGAAGACATTGACCAGATAAGTAGTAAGAGCTTACATATTTGAATTCAACAAAATCTCCCAGTCCACATCTTCTAGCAAGTCAAACCAGGGCTTGGTCTCATCCTCCAATTGATTGTCATCTCCTCTAAGAAACATCATGGTGAATGTAGAGAAAGCAAGTCCTACAATTCAACCAGTATCAGTTGTGTCCTTTATTTCATGCTCTTAAGGGAATGAACTTTGGAGATGGCCAATAGGAACATTGGAGATGGTCAAAAACTGGAATCCATTCCAAAGTTTGCCTGACCTCTTACATAGGCTGCCAAGTTGTCACTTCATCAAGGAAGGAATAGCTCATCAAATATCTGTGCTACATTCAGAAGCCAACTAAAAGAGGTTATTGCTTTGTAACAACTGATTTAAACTTGAACCCATTTTCTTAAGGGACCAAGGAAGGGGAGTGAAGGCTTCCTATAGAGGTAGTTCCTGAGCTGATTGTGGAGGAAGGTAAGGATTCAGAAAAGCAGCATTGAGGAGGGAGTATATTCTAGGATACTTAAAAAAACAAAAAGCTTTTCTTTAAAAGGATTAGCACCAGTCATGTGTATCTGGACCTAGCATTCCATTATTCTGTCTTGAAACATTTATTAGCAAATCCATTAGTGTGGTATCTCTGCTATAGTCAAGAGATGAAGATTTTTTGAACCTAGAGAAGGGATCTCATTTTTCCCCCCAACTATTCAGAGAATCCTGGGACAGGTTCAAAATTCATGAACAGTTAAAAATAGATGACTTGGAAAATAATACTAATAGCTCCTATTTCTACCTTGTGCTAAGGTTTATATAGTGCTTTCATCACAAAACCTCCTCACAAAAACACAGCATGTTGTGGGCTGGCACCAAGGATTCAAACAGGAGTCCTAGAAATTCAGTCTGGAGACCTGAGTTGAATTCCCAATCTGTTCTTTTTGGCAAGTCACTAGATATCAATGAACCTCACCTTATTCAGCTGTAAAATAAGAGAATTGGAATAATAAATGATTTATCAGGTTCCCTTCAGGTATAAGTTTTATGATCGTTTGAACTTTTGTTATTATATGTATTTTATTGATGAAATATTTGTAACTCTTGAAACTTTTCTCAGTATATTATACACACACACACACACACACACACACGCACAGGGTGAGTTGAATAGGAAGGGATGATATCTAAAAAAATAAAACTAAGGGGTGAGAGAGAAATATATTGGGAGAGGGAAGGGAGAAATGGAATGGGACAAATTATCTCTCATAGAAGAGGCAAGAAAAAGCTTTTCCAATGGAGGGAAAAAAGGGGGAGGTGAGAGGGAAAAATTGAAGATTACTCTCATCACATTTGGCTCAAGGAAGGAATAACATGCACACTCAATTTGGTATGAAAACCTATCTTATACTACAGAAAAGTAGGGGAGAAGGGAATAAGCAGGGTGGGGGGGGATGATGGAAGGGAAGGCAAATGGGAGGAGGGAGTAATTAGAGGTAAACACTCTTGGGGAGGGAAAAGGTCAAAAGAGAGAATAGAAGAAATGGGTGGCAGGATAGGATGGAGGGAAATATAGTTAAGTCTTACCAGCATGACAATTGTGGAAGTCATTTGTAAAACTACACAGATATGGCCTATATTGAATTGCTTGCCTTCTCAGTGGGAATGAGTGGGGAGGGAGGGAGGAAGAGAAGTTGGAACTCAAAGTTTTTAGAAACAACTGTTGAGAATTGTTGTTGCATACAACTGGGAAATAAGACATACAGGTAATGGGGTATAGAAATTTACTTGCCCCACAGGACAAGAGAGAACATGAGGATAAGGGAAGGGAGGGGTGTTAGAAAGGAGGGCACATTGGTGGAAGGAATAATCAGAATGCAAGGTGTTTTGGGGTGGGAGGAGGGGCGAGATGGGGAAAAAATTTGGAACTCAAAATTTTGTGAAAATAAAGGTTGAAAACTTAAATAAAAAAATAATTCTGTCTCTGTATTTAAGTTTTGGCCTCTGATTATTGTTGAATTTCCTTTCAAGAGAATGAAAGGGCAAAAGCAGCATATTGTGAATACTGGATGTGGAGTCAGCTGACCTTTATTTAAGTCTAAATTCTGCGACATAATAGTCCAGAAAATTTGAATACATTATAAACTCTCTTAGCCTCAGTTATTTGTTTTTAAATCTGTAAAATTGGAATAATATTAGAACTAGCAAATTCACAGTGTTGTTATGAAGGAAGCATTTTTTAAAACCTGAAAGCGCTGCAGAAATATGAACTATTTTTAAAGCAGGAAATATTTTTATTAATAAAGAATTTACATTTTAATAACATTTCAATGTCCACATGGGCAAGGATGGTTCCCTGGAGGATAATTCTGGGCTGATACTACAGTTTATTTCAAGGACAGAATGAGAGAAACAGAAAGAGGTAAAGAGAAGGACTGGTATGAGAGAAGGTATGAAATTTTGAATGTCTAACAGGAGCCTCTGGGGCTGCAGGCATATGGGGAAAGCTGACCCTCCAGCATGTCCCATAATTCTCAGCACCTGTATCCCCAAAGACTATTAAGAATAGAATTCTTGGGTGAGATCATTTTCTTTTGTTTAAACTGAGATTTCATCTCACTCCCAATGAGAGAAGCCCATTAATTCATGTGTTTTGATGTCTGATCTAATAGGTATGGCATCCTCAATTCCTGTTTTACTACTTACATTGATAAATATGTTTGTTCAATATTGATCTTTTTGTGTGTAATAAGCCACTGGTGGGAGGGAGCTAAGCAGCTCAAGAGTACACCATTGCCCTCATTTCAGAGCAGCCAGAGAAAATGGCTTTTATCTTGTACCCCTAAAGGATCATTGTACCCCAAGACTGCAAATATCTGATGTTTAGTAGACAGAATTCTAGCCCATTACCCTTAATGATAAGCAAATGGAGGGGTGAGTGTCCAGCCTCAGCTCTGCCCAAAGGTGAAAATCCTCAGGGTACCCCAGATCCTAGATTAGCTGACATGCATATAAGCAAATCCCTGTAACACAGATTATCATCATAGGTCCTCATGGTCCTGGGTTAACCTGTCCAATGTGAGGCCACCGACACTCATGTTATCTTCTTCCTATTTGGTCCTCGTTGAGAACGAAGAACAACAACCACCACCTTGTTCCTATAAGGCCCTGTCCATATGTTTCACAATTGCATAGAATATGCTACATGGGCCCTATTTTTGTAGTGATATAATTCTGCAAAAAAGACAAAAGAAAAAGACAAAATACAAAAGGAGCAATTAAATAAGGAAACAAATAAGGAAAATCAGGAGAACTTTCTTCCTGCATCACAAAAACCTAGATAGAAAGACTATCCAGGAGAAGGTAATCAAAAGTGTCAGATGCTTCAGAGAGGTCAAGAAAAATGAGGATTGAGAGAAGGATTTAAAATTTGGCAATTAAGAGAGTGTTGCTAACTTTAGAGAAGACAGTGATGAGGTAGAAATCCAGATTACAAAGGACTGAGGAGTAAATGAGAAGAGTGGATGTGGAAACACCAAAGAAAGACAGCTTTATCAAGGAATTTAGTCACCAAAGGGAGGAGATATATAGGACAATAGCTAGTAGGGGGAATAGGGTCAAATGAGATATTTTCAAGAATGGACGAGACACAGGTGTCTTTATAGGCAGCTAGGAAAGAACCAAAGGAGAGAGGTGAAGGGAGAGAGGTGGAGAGAGAATAGGATCACGGACACATATACTAGGGTTCCACTGGTTGGGTTTCTTCTGCTGGTCAAGTTCAAACAGTAATCATTAATATAGATGAAGAATTCAACACTATTTGAGAGTCGATTTTCTCTCCTCTTGTCATAAACAGTCTACAAGAAGCAGTTAAGTAACCACGTTTTGGAACTTATTCCCTAGGGTCATATTACCCTGATTGGTTAGACTCCTTATATCTTAGCTGGCATCAGCATCTTCTCTGCCGCCATGCAAGTATATTCCCCATAATCCCTTTTGTCCTCTTACTCTGGAAACTGTGATCGAATGAACACTACCTTTATTCATGTCAATCAACTCCCCAATTGCCCTATTTATCATCTCCTGTGACTTCCCAGGCAACTATTCCCCTACACATGTTGTCCCTACCTCCTCACTAGAATGTCAGCTTCTTGGAAGTCAGGGACCTCTTGATTTATACTTATATCTTCAGTGCTTAGCATATAATAAGCCTTTGATAAATAGGTCAGTCAGTCAGTAAGCATTTACTAAGGGCTTACTATGTTCCAGTAAGTGCTGGGCATACAAAAAAAAAGCAGGAAAAAAAAATCTAGCTTCTGCCCTGAAAGAGCTTGACATTCTAATGGGAAAAGATAATATACAAAAAGGAACTGGAAAGGTTTCAACAAAGGGGAATGGAGAGAAGGGACACTAATGAGGACATGGAGGTAAAGGCCAAAGAATGAGCCCTCCCTCCATGTAGAGGTTCCAGAAAGAGGTTCCTTAAAGGGAGAAGGGAGCCACAGGGGCAGAAGGAGAGGGCAGCAAAAACATGGTAGCAAAGTCTGGAAAGTGTCTGTCTCCTAAATGACTTTTCATACATTTTTCAAGGTTCACAGCTGCAGTGAAAAACAAGGTCCAGGTATACTTCATTTTATCTTAGCTTTATGCCTTATTTGTTCCTCAATTCTACTTCCTACAGTGCAAAGAGCAATTATTTCTGTTCTGGCCAGATTCCCTGAGGGTCTTCCCCTCCTGGTCTGATTTTTTTTTTTTTGAGGAGATAAATTAGGTCATCTTTTTCCTTAACTCACTGAATGAGTGTTGCCTCAGAAAAACTGAGACCTGGGGAAAACCTTAGCTCAAAAAGGCCCAGGTCTCCCACAGAATCTGGGATCATCTCCAGTCATCCTGACTGATGTCTTGTCACTGCACTCAGATGAAACTGGAGAGTGAGGCTGATCAGACTTTGCACAGCCTTCCCTCACTTAATCCAATTCACTTGTAGGTCAAGATATCACCCTCAAGATATTGACCTTCTCCGAGAACAAAGGAACATACAATGAGAAAAACCAACAACTTCCTGTGACTCTTGACTTGGTCAAGGAAATCTTCCATTGCTTCACTATTGTTGGGGCTCTTTTCCTGCAGCCTCTGACTCAATTCAGGAATTGTTCAGGAACTGTTTGGATCTTTCCCCTGCAAAGTGAATCTCCATGTGTAAGTTCTCTTCTCTCTGTCCAACCACCTCTCTCTATAGCTCAAATGAGTCTATGCATAGCCCACTTTTGAAGGACAAGCTCAAGGGCATAGCTTCTATGTGGGAAGTGGGTGTGAACTTCCATCACTGACCAGAACAAAGGTTGTATTTGCACTGGGTCATCATCATCATTCACAACACCTGCCATGTTGGGCTGACCTGAAAGGGTTATGGAGCAAGTAACACAGATGATGCCACTCCTTTCTAAAGCTTAGAGTTTAAGGTTGACCACACTGAGGATAAACATAGATACATATAGACAGTAATACAAAGGTTGGACAAATGCTTTCTAAGCCAAAATAAAATATTTACACATGTCTGAACAGCGGCAGCAAATATTGTGTGGTAAGAAGGGAGTGGTTGAATCATGAGAGTTGCATGTTCAGACAGGAGTGGGGTAAGGGATAAATCAGTCTAGCTAACTGCAATGCAATGGAGATGGTATCATGCCTAATGTCTATATACTCTAAAACAGGAGGCAATTTCTTTACAATGGTGTACTGCCAAAAGGTCCAAAGAAGGAAGACCCTACAGCCTAGCTTTTGATGGTCAACATTAACTCAACAAGTATTTAATGAGTGTTATTGAGTCCACTGTCAGGGACTTCAAGAAAAATTTAAAGAGAATTAAAGAAGACTATCCTGTCTTTAAGGAATGTCAAATTTAGTTGGGGAAGACAATTTATGCCTCCCCTAAGTCTTTTTCCAGTACTTCATCATGTTATATAAGTGAGCAAGGAAGGATGGAAGAAAAGAAGTAAAGAAAAAAGGAAATTAAAGGAATAAAAGAAGAGAAGAAGGAAGAGAGGAAAGAAGAGATGAAGGAAGGAAGGGAGAAAGGAAGGAGGAGAGGGAAGGAGGGAATAAGAAAAGAAGGGAGGAAGGAAGGAATGAAATAAGCACTTGTTAAGTGCCTACTATGTTCCAGACACTGTGCTAAGCATTTTACAAATATCTCATTTGATCAAGGGTCCTTAAAGTCTATGGCAATGGAGTGCAAGGTCAAGTAGGTCCTAACAAGCTGGAAAAGGTTTGAATACAGTCCCAACAACATGCCACATGCCTATAATTAATGAGCCAGTTTAGTTAAATTGAAAGAGACTTGTCACCAAAAAGTTGGCCACTCTTCTGTCCTTCCTTTGCTTTCCCAGAAATAGTAGTACAATAATGTGAGACAGTGATGAAAAGGGAGAATGGAATATGAAGAATCACAACATTTCTAAAATGACTCTAAAAATTAAGAGGGAAGGCATCCTGATACAGTGGAGAAAACACTAGATATGAATGGAATCAAAGACCTAGATTCAAATTCTGCATCTTCCACTTATTTCATGGGTGACTTTGGGGGAAGTATTTAACTTCTCTGGATTTCACTTTCATCATCAGTAAAATGCTAGATGGACTCCAAGGTCCTTTCCAACCAGAGATGTTTTGGAGCCAGTTTGTGAGAGCCAATTGTTAAAATTTCAGTGTGAGCATTTTTACTACAGAAATTGGCAGACACTACAAATCAAAGTTCAATTTATAGTTTTGTTGATTGTGTAGACTTGAAAAAGATGTGGAGAAAATGTTAATCAGGCAGATAAAATTTAAAAGTGTGTGGCAGGTATTTCACTTGTTAAACATTTATCATCACATCCCTGCTTCTAGTTCTGAATCTATGAAACTATGACCTTATGTTGTTGGGACTCTTAAATATACAATCTTTGTCCAACAATTAGTGAATTAAAGCACAACTAAACTAGCTAAAATATATGTCATAATGAAATGTTCACTATAAATAAACCAAAACACATTTTAAAAAGCCATGCTGCTAAAGACTCACAGGTTCTTGATGCTGGGAATCTTATTATCTGATTCAGGAGACAAGGCATACAAAAATAAAAGTCATGCCTCCAATTCTGCCTGTGAAATTCCATACTTTTTGAAGAGCTCTTATTCTGATAGGTATTAGGATTGGGCCAATGAGTAGCCCCTGAACTTCCAGCCTGGACAAGATGGAGAGACTAGTCTTTAAAAAGAATTGTTTTAATTAAAAATATTTTAATAGTTAAAAAATATTTAAAGTGAAAGAGAATTCTAAAAGTAATAGGAAAAGTAGACTTTTTAGAGTGCTCCCACCAAGCCCAGTCAAATACCTGTAAAAAATGGCTCTAAACAAATTCTGGAGCTGCAGAACCCACAGAATGATGGAGTGAAGCAAATCTCCAGCCCAAAACAGCCTGGAGGTTCTCTGGGAAGTGTCTCACTCCATGCTGGGAGCAGAGTGCAGTCTACTGTGGGCAAGGAGTACACAGAGGGGACCTAAGCAGGCCTTGGGGAGACTGAATCTCTCACACCTATGATGGTATCCAGACTTCGTGACCCCAAAACACCGAGGATAAATTGGAAGGTCAGTGGGAAAAGCCTGTGGAACTAGTGAAGAAGAGTGGCCCCAGCCCCAGGATGGCAGAGGGTGTAGGAAGTGGAGGAACATGTGGCAGTCACAGCAGCAACAGGGGCAGAGACAGCTACTGTTTCTGGAGCTCTAGACCCACAGATTGTGTGGGGATTGAGCAGTTGACGGTATACCCGCCACCTCCTGGAAACAGAGAACTATCTGTACAAAGAGCTCAAAAGTCAAGTAAATGACTAGAGAAATGACCAAAAACTGGAAAAAAAAACAGATGACAGAATCCTACTTTGGTAATAAGGAAAACCAAAGCATACAAAGAGAAGAAAACAAAGCCAAAGTTCCTCCAATATTAATTGGTCTCAAGCCATGGAAGAACTCAAAAAGGATTTTGAAAATCAAGTAAGAGAAGTAGAGCAAAAATTGGGAAGAGAAATGGGAGTGACGCAAGAAAACCATGAAAAATGAACACATCAACTGCTTGCCAAAAGATACCCAAAAAATATTGAAGAAAATAACACTTTAAAAAATAGACTATCCCAAATGACAAAAGAGATCCAAAAAGCCAATGAGGAGAAGAATGCCTTAAAAAGCAAATTGGCCAGATGGAAAAGGAGATCACTGAAGAAAATAATTCCTTAAAGATTAGAATGGAGCAGATGAAAGCTAATGACTTTGTGAAAAAATCAAGAAATTATAGAAAAAAAACAAAGGAATGAAAAAAAAAACAGCAGACAATGTGAAATATCTCATTGGAAAAACAACTGACCTGGAAAATAGATCCAGGAGAGACAATATAAAATTTGTGGACCTACCTGAATGCCACGATCAAAAAAGGAACCTAGATATCATCTTTCATAAAATTATCAAGGAAAACTTCCCTGATATTCTAGAACCAGGGGGCAAAATAAATATTGAAAGAATCTACCAATCACCTACTGAAAGAGATCCAAACAGAGAAATTCCTAGGAATATTGTAGCCAAATTCCAGAGTTCCTAGGTCAAGGAGAAAAT